>WNWK01000004.1:1240000-1380000 GCA_009830355.1 Cherax destructor
AATTCTACCCTTACCTCCTCCACCAATAACACTACTATCTCCACTAGTAACACTACCACTGGTATACCCATCACCATAACCACCACCCCAACCACAACCTCCATCTCCACTACCAGTAACATTACTATTACTGCTACTACAACCACCACCATTATCACTACCACAACAACTACTACCACAAAAATGTTTCCCATTGAAGACGGTTTCCTCTTGAAGCCAGTTTCCTCTTGACGTCAGTTTTCCCCTTGATATCAAGTTACTTTGGAAGATGGCTTCGTCTTAAAGCCAGTTTCCTCTTAAAGCCCTTTTTCCCTGAAACCATTTTCCTCTTGAAATTTTCCTATTGTAGTTATTTTCCTCTTAAACTCAGTTTCCTCTAGATAGTTTTATCTTAAAAGAGTCTTGGCAATTTTCCTCATATCTCATATTATTATATCAGAATTGAGCCAAGGAATTGGAGGATACCTCCAATTCCTTAGATCAAGAACCCTTACCGGCATCAAGGCACCCCCACCTTGGAAAAAAGGCTTAATAAATATTCTCCTATTATACCTGGTACACTCCTGTATTCCAGTGAAGTATTTTGCATCATCTATTTAGCCTAGTCAAAGAAACCTTCATTATTATTATTATTATTAGTGGTGGTGGTAGTAGTAATAACAGTAGTAGTAGTGGTGGTGAAATAATAATAATGATCGAAGTAGTACTTTGCATCTGGAATATCAGTACAGGATAAACTGTAGGAGTAAACATGTGCATGAAGCCCCCAGTGGGAGAAGACTCTTCTAATAAATTATCCAAAGTGCTACGTACGTACTGTTATTCCCTCCAGCCACCGTGTCTCCTGGTCTGGTAAAAGAGGGGCTTTAGAGGCTAAACGTGAAACCGGTTTCATTTTTCCAGCTGAGGTTAATTTATATTGTTCGCTTGAGCTCCGGAGAGTACAAATCGATTAATTTTAGAAATTCTTCCTAATCTGGATATTTTATTTAATTGATATGGGCTCTTGAAAGTTGTTTGTTCAGTCTTCGGATGATCAATTTCACCTACCATGAGACAGTGCACAGCAATTTTGCTGTGCACTGCAATGCAGTGCTGTGCACTGGTTTTGCAAATCAATTTTTCTGTGCAATGCACTGCTGTAGTGCACAGCAATGTTGCTGTGCACTACCATCAAATACATGCATTTGAAGGGATCGAGGTCCCAAGGGTGAAACGTCTTCACAGTAAAAGTGTCCTAACTGACTGCATCCGTCTCCATTTCCCTCAAATTGTCATTCGCCTTCTTGCTACATTTTCCTCGTGGTTATAAGAGTAATGTTATTGTTTTGTGTTTTGCTTGAAGGTGAGGTCCTCGAGCATGATTACCCCGGGTCGCTTACTCGAAGACTTTCCCTCGACTCGAGTGGCTGGAGTGAGTCGTATATTCTCTCCCAGGTTTCCATTTTTTTCAGCTTTTCCAAAGGGATTTGTCTGTTATAGATCCACGAAATATATTTTCTGTGTTCTGTTCTCTATGGATATACTTTGTTGTTGCTGTTTTCCTTGTTTTTTTTGTTATTGATTTTGTTGTTGTAGTATTCATTGGGAAGGGCTGAACCCGTAAGGGCCAAACAGTCCATGGGAAATGGGGAAAACGAGAGGAAGGGGAAGGGGGATATCCAATTCCTTGGTTGCAAGAGTCAATCTCTCTCTCTCTCCTCTCTCTCTCTCTCTCTCCTCTCTCTCTCTCTCTCCATCTCTCTCTCTCTCTATCTCATCTCTTCTCTCTCTCTCTCTCTCTCTCTCCTCTCTCTCTCTCTCTCTCTCTCTCTCTCTCTCTCCGGAATCAAGGCACAAAGATTTAGAATTATTTCTAATTTCAATTAGATTCTAAAGTTGACATCAATTTAGATTTAGAAGGAAGGCTTATACTCAGACTTCGATTCAGATTACGTCGTCTTTGATTTTGCTATGCACGTACGTTAGGTTATTACTATATGTATAATCGTCAAGAAGCGCTAAACCAGTAGGAGCCACTTTAAAATTAAAATTTTAGGGCACAGTTTAATTAGATTTTGAAAGCAAACTTGTATTTATTTATAAGCAAATTTTTAATTAGATTTTGAAACACGCATTTAGTAAGGTTTTGAGACACACGGTAAATTCTATTATACAACACACTTTAAATTAAATCTTTAATTACCTTTTAAATTAGATTTTGAAGCTCTTTAAATTAGATATTGAAGCACCATTAGAATAAATTACATTTAGACTAATATTTTAAACAATATGAGAGGAACTATGTACTAAAATAGGCATAGATTTAGGTTCTATAGAATTCCTAATTAGGTATGCTTATTGGCTGCATAATGGTCATTAAGGTCGCAATTCTTGATGTTCATTAAGGTCGCAACTCAACCTCAGGAAGGGAGGGAGAGATAGTGTGAAGGTAGTGTAGGGGTCGTCCCAGGAAGGGTGGGAGAGAGGTGTTACGGTGAAGGGGGTCGTCGCCGGAAGGATGGTAAGGAGGGTGCTGGTGTAGGGGTCGTCCCTGACAGGTAGGGAGGGAGGGAGGGTGTTGGTGTAGGGTCTTACTAGGAAGGGTGGGAGGGGTGGTGTTTATGATGGTGTAGGTATTGTCCCAGGAAAGATGGGAGGGACGATGTGAAGGAGACTGAGCAGTAGCGGCGTGAGCCTCCGTAGGTATGTGTGTGTATGTTTTAGATCAGAGTGAGGGGAATTGGGAAGTTTGTGGACTTCACGTGCTGTTGGAGGAGTATGAGCACGGTAAACCATACCACGAACGGGGATAGAACCCACGATCAGAGAGTCGGGGTATGGTTTGTTTGCAATCGTGTCATTACGATTTCGTGAGTCATGAGCAAGGTAACATTTATGAAGGAAATCAGGTAAACCAGTCAGCCAGTCTTCAGTTTTGAAGGTGGGAAGGAGGATGCCTTCACTCAGTGGGATGAGTGACAATGTTGCACTCTGAAGAGTTACTGGAGTCCTGATGTGGGCGCAAGGCGTCAGTGAGCGAGTCAACATAAGACCTAAACCAACCTCATGAGGAATCTTCACAGTTCTTTTCCCTGAACAAAAGACTACCACCTATGGGCACTTTTGGCGAGACAGCAATTGAACAAGTGATGATGAATGAGTTTCTTCTTTTTTATTGGAAGAGGAGGGAAGGGGCGTGCTACTTAGGTGAAAAACAGACAACGTGGGAAAGAAAAACTAGTTAAAAATAAAACACAGCATAACATAAAGTTACATTTGTGTAGATATATTTGTAAGCCTCGGCGTGACTGTTTAAATGCACAATAATTAGTTCATGTTTTCAACTTTGTTTTTAGCTTTAAGGCTGGAATATATCATTGTCGTCTTGAACATTGCTTGCAGGGATGTTGCAGGCAGCACGGGCGAGCAACACCTGCCTTGACACCCTTGTCAAGCAACCCCTTTTCACCCACATAACCACAAGTATTATTCTTAAGTTCAAATATAAGCACTAAATCCGTATGGCTCGTGCAGCGCCTGGGATATACGAGGCAATCAGGGTTTGAAGGAGGACGGGATCTCTAATTCCTCAGATGAAGAGCCTTTCACCTTCAAAACAACCCCAACCCTCTCCCTTAAAAGGCCACTGCAAATAAAAACAAAATCAAGAAATTCAATCGTGCATTCAAGACTGTCTTGAAACACTTGTAAGTGAAACAAGAAAATGATATCTTGAGAATGACGAAGACAAAACTCCCACTTCGGCTGAGTGCCACTGATGAGGGGGCTACCCACTCTCCAATTTCTTGTAACGACATAAATAATCAAGCACCTGTGAACATGGCAATTTTTCCAGACCGAGATTCATTTAATACAAAAAACCAGGGAAAATATTATTCGCCGTTCAGTGCGAACGAAACATTATAAGAAACCCGGGGTGGGTTTTTTGGAGTTCGGCGAACGCCATTGATCATAAAACACATGAAAGAGCTTCTAATAACTTAGTAATTATATATTAGTCACGAGTAATGGGCGAAAATCATGTGCTTGCGTTTTCATGCCTCGACTCTGTGTGTGACAACATCCTCGAGCGGGTACCACTTACCAGCTTTCATTATATTTATCATCTTTACCTTGCTTCTATCTACATATTCCAAATGTCACGCCCTCAGTACCTACTGCGATTAACTCTTCGCCAAATGATGACCTTGTTTTGCTCTATTCCGCTCGCCAGAATGGCGATTAACTCGAAATGGAATAAAAATTTGCTCTGGCGTGGTCAACAAGGTGTTGTGACCAATCATATACCCTCCGGCAGAACAAGCCACAACGTCTGGGTCCCCGCCTTCCCTCTATAAGAAAAAACTCTTCTTTATTCTCCTCCAGTAGCCCCTAACGACTTCCTGGAGGCTCCCGGTGTTATGGTATACACCTGAGAGAGAGATTAATATACAATGGAGATACGCATAGCCATGTATGTGGTCTCTGGCGCCCCTGTTGCGAATGGGTCGACCAGGTGACCAATAGCTACCGCGGTGACGATTGAAAACATGTCATGATAATAATCTTTGGCCAATGGGGGACACGGCAAGCCTTCCTCAAGCTGTGGATGGGAAGATATGGAGAGTAAATGTCGCTGTGTAGATCTGTAGGAAGGTAGGAGGCGTGAGGGTTAGGAAGGTAGGAGGCATGAGGGTTAGGAAGGTAGGTGGCATGAGGGTTAGGAAGGTAGGTGGCATGAGGGTTAGGAAGGTAGGTGGCATGAGGGTTAGGAAGGTAGGAGGCGTGAGGGTTAGGAAGGTAGGTGGCATGAGGGTTAGGAAGGTAGGAGGCGTGAGGGTTAGGAAGGTAGGAGGCGTGAGGGTTAGGAAGGTAGGAGACGTGAGGGTTAGGAAGGTAGGTGGCATGAGGGTTAGGAAGGTAGGTGGCATGAGGGTTAGGAAGGTAGGAGGCGTGAGGGTTAGGAAGGTAGGAGGCGTGAGGGTTAGGAAGGTAGGAGACGTGAGGGTTAGGAAGGTAGGAGGCGTGAGGGTTAGGAAGGTAGGTGGCATGAGGGTTAGGAAGGTAGGTGGCATGAGGGTTAGGAAGGTAGGAGGCGGAGGGTTAGGAAGGTAGGAGGCGTGAGGGTTAGGAAGGTAGGAGGCGTGAGGGTTAGGAAGGTAGGTGGCATGAGGGTTAGGAAGGTAGGTGGCATGAGGGTTAGGAAGGTAGGAGGCGTGAGGGTTAGGAAGGTAGGTGGCATGAGGGTTAGGAAGGTAGGAGGCGTGAGGGTTAGGAAGGTAGGAGGCGTGAGGGTTAGGAAGGTAGGAGACGGAGGGTTAGGAAGGTAGGAGGCGTGAGGGTTAGGAAGGTAGGTGGCATGAGGGTTAGGAAGGTAGGTGGCATGAGGGTTAGGAAGGTAGGAGGCGTGAGGGTTAGGAAGGTAGGAGGCGTGAGGGTTAGGAAGGTAGGAGACGTGAGGGTTAGGAAGGTAGGTGGCATGAGGGTTAGGAAGGTAGGAGGCGTGAGGATTATGAAGGTAGGAGGCGTGAGGGTTAGGAAGGTAGGAGACGTGAGGGTTAGGAAGGTAGGAGACGTGAGGGTTAGGAAGGTAGGAGGCGTGAGGGTTAGGAAGATTTGAGCACAATATATTGCAGTATGATTGGGGAAACCTTGTATATGTGTTGTATTCCTGGGGAAGCGCTAAACCCGTAAAGGTCATTTAGAGACGGGAATAATAAGTATAGCGTTAGGCTTAAAAAAGTATACGGGTAATTCTAGTGCCTTGGATTGGATCAAGAGCTCTTCAACAAACTTAGTTATGATAGGGAAAGAGTGGTGTGGAGAGGGAAGGGTAAGGAGGGGAAAGAGTGTTGTGAGGGTAGGGTAAGGAGGGGGAGATTGGTGTTGTGAGGGTTGGGTAAGGAAGGGGAGAGTGGTGTTGTGAGGGTAGGGTAAGGAGGAGAGGAGAGGAGTGGTGTTGTGAGTGTAGGGTAAGGAGGAGAGGAGTGGTGTTGTGAGGGTTGGGTAAGAAAGGGGAGAGTGATGTTGTTGAGGGTAGGGTAAGGAGGGGAGAGTGGTGTTGTGAGGGTAGGGTAAGGAGGGGGAGAGTGGTGTTGTGAGGGTAGGGTAAGGAGGGGAAGAGTGTTATAAGAACACGAAGGACATGCTCCTTGTTGTTAATAATGAGAAACTGTGATAGGAATCTTGTAATGAAAGTCATGGATAGCATAAGAAAGGAAGGTTGTTTTGATTAAGTACTCTAATAGCATGTGAATCGCATAGACAACAACGCACCGGCCTGCTACTTTTAGAACTAGCTTGCCATACGTTCGAGCCTTCCGTTTGTGAGACCTTAGAGTTTAAGATATAACCAAGAAAGACCGTTTATAGCACATAGGGAAAACAGATAACAGAAGACCGTTGGTTGCATATCATCGTGTGTATATTCTCCGTCGAGACACCTACCTGAGTCAAGGATAGCCGAGGCAAGGATAGCCGAGGCAAGGATAGCCGAGGCAAGGATAGCCGAGGCAAGGATAGCCGAGGCAAGGATAGCCGAGGCAAGAATATTTTAGCACAAGACTTACTCCCTACCCAAAGTATCACGAGCCGCGAAGTTAATAAAGAAACTGACGTCCCAAGATGAATCGCTGGGACATGGGCAGTGTGGTGTATGGAAGCAGTGATCATTATCTAGACTAGTCTCTTAATGGGGTAGAAAATTATGGCGTCGTGAGAATAAAATCTATATTAAAATTAGCATTGTTTTGGTCTCTATGCAATCCTATAACTACCGAGGTGCCTGCAGTGACCTCGGGGAACTTTAAACAGGATTTTTTTGACTATTTGTGTTGAGTGTTTATGTTCGTTGTTTTTATAGTTTGCTAATTTCATCCTTGTTTTTATCGTGAGTGTTGTATATAATTTTTTTTTTACGGCTGTGATCGCTGAGTGAGCAGCGCGGTCTAGGTGTTCCGGAAATGTCACAATTGCTACTGCTAGTTCCAAGAAAGGTATCCCCCATATCCCTTAAAACCAGCTCCCTGTACCACAATTATCTAAAAAAGGTATCCCCCGTGTCCCATAAAACCAGCTCCCTATACCATAATTTTCCAAGAAAGGTATCCCCCATGTCTCATCCCTGTACCACAATTTTCCAAGAAAGGTATCCCCCATGTCCCATAAAACCAGCTTCCTGTACCTCAGTGATCCAAGAAAGGTATCCCCCATGTCCCACAAAACCAGCTCCCTGTACCACACTTATCCAAGAAAGGTATCCCCCCATGTCCCATAAAACCAGCTCTTTGTACCTCGATAATCCAAGAAAGGTATCCCCGTATTCTATAACCCCAGCTCATTTTACATCAATGTTTACACAAAGAACATTACATAGTGCTTGTTGTTTGTGTTTTGCTGGTCAGGACTTCTCTGCTTGTTGTTTGTGCAGAGTTAAGGTGATCAGAGAAGACATGGAAATTAACATCCCAAGTTGTTCAGTAAAAAAAAATTACCACATTGGTCCCCACGCAGTCTAAAACCACTCTGAAGTTTCCAATGTGAAAGATACATCAACAACTTTACTGATTTTATACACACACACACACACACACACACACACACACCTGAAAAATTTGAAACAGCCTAAAGAACTAAAAAGCAATGTGGACATGGTATCAGAAACTGCTACCTCAGTCACAAAGAAGAGGACTGTAGAGAACGGAGTGAAACTGTATGCAGAGGCTATACCAGACCATCGTGGAGCCCGAGAGAAAGAGAGGATCACATCAGGAACAATCGAGGGGAGTGTAGTAAAAGGGAGAGCTAAGCTATACGTAGAAGCCCTAACAGACCACAGCAGTGCACAGGGAAAGTTAAGAAGGGAAAGCGACAGGCCACTGGGCAAAGGGATAACAGACAGTGAAGAGATTGAAGAAAGGAAAGCTCAATGGAGGCAACTAAATCGAATCAGGGGTTACATAGGGATAGGCAGTGGGAGAATGAAAGAGAGAGATCAGTCTTTGTTTATGGGCTCCAGGAAGCTGAAGGGGAAACTTATGAAGCAAGAAGACAAGGGGAGAAAAATGCGATTGAAAACATCATGAAAGCAATAGGAGAAGATGACATGACCCAGCTGGCAAATTTTCTGAGAATAGGGGGATTTGCAAGAGGAAGAATCCGGCCAGTCAAAGTAATTTTCAAAGCAGAATTGACTCGAAACAGGATCCTGCAGGAGAAAGCAAGACTAAGGGATATGTCAGAGTACCGGAGGGTGTATCTCGACCGCGACAGAACACGGGGAAGAAAGACAGAAACTGAAAGAGAGGGTACAGAAACAAAAGGAGGAAAGAGAGATGGACAGGAGAACCCAGACTCAGGAGGAAGCTCTAATACAACCACCTTCAGATGTTCCCCAACCTGGACAACCCCAATGCAACCAAACAACCTAACCCAAAACACACATGCCATACCCAATGATTCCACCCACCTCATTACAAACTCCACCTTCACACCAACCACCCATAGTTCCCCATCAGATCTCCCACTTTCCCAACCCCAACATACCCCCCAGATTACGGTTTTAGAAAAGAAGTTAAAGGTTTGGTATACAAATGCAGATGGTATAACAAATAAATGTGAGGAGTGGATGAAAGAATAAAGGAGACATCCCCAGACATAATAGCACTCACAGAAACGAAACTCACCAGGATGATAACAGATGCAATCTTCCCACCCGATATCAAATCCTCAGGAAAGATAGGGGAGCAGAGGGGAGGAGGAGTTGCACTGCTCATTAAGAACAGGTGGGGATTTGAGGAAGTGGAAGGAATGGATGGAATGGGTGAAAGGGACTACATAGTAGGAACAATTCAGTCTGAGGGCCATAAGGTGGTAATTGCTGTAATGTACAACCCGCCACAGAACTGCAGGAGGCCAAGAGAAGAATACGACGAGGCAACAGAGCAATGGTAGACACACTAGCCGAGGTAGCCAGAAGAGCCCACATGGGGAGAGCAAAGTTACTAGTTATGGGTGATTTCAATCACAAAGAGATTGATTGGGAAAACCTAGAGCCCCATGGGGGTCCTGAATCATGGAGAGCCAAGATGATGGATGTGGTACTGGAAAACCTCATGCATCAACATGTTAGAGACACTACCAGAGAGAGGGGGGATGATCCAGCAAGACTGGACCTAGTATTCACCTTGAGTAGTTCGGACATCGAGGATATCACGTATGAAAGGCCCCTTGGAGCTAGTGATCATTTGGTTCTGTGTTTTGATTATATAGTTGAGCTACAAGTGGAGAGGGGAGCAGGAATAGGAAAGGAGAAACGAAACTACAAAAGGGGGGACTACACAGGCATGAGGAACTTCCTACAAGACGTTCAGTGGGAGAGAGAATTGGCAGGAAAACCAGTAAAAGAAATGATGGAATATGTGACAACCAAATGCAAAGAGGCAGAGGAGAGGTTTGTCCCCAAGGGAAACAGAAGTAATGGGAAGACCAGAACGAGTCCTTGGTTCACCCAGAGGTGTAGGGAGGCAAAAAGTAAGTGTAATAGAGAATGGAAAAAGTACAGAAGACAAAGGACCCAGGAAAATAAAGAGATTAGCCGAAGAGCCAGAAACGAATATGCACAGGTAAGAAGGAGGCTCAGCGACAATATGAAAATGATATAGCATCAAAGTCAAGTCTGACCCGAAGCTGTTGTATAGCCACATCAGGAGGAAAACAACAGTCAAGGACCAGGTAATCAGGCTGAGAAAGGAAGGTGGGGAGTTCACAATAAACGACCAAGAGGTATGTGAGGAGCTCAACATGAGATTTAAAGAAGTATTTACACAGGAGACAGGTAGGACTCCAGGAATTCAGAATAGGGAGGTATACCAACAAGTGCTGGATGAAATACACACAACCGAGGAGGAGGTGAAGAAGCTGCTATGTGAACTCGATACCTCAAAAGCGGTGGGACCGGACAACATTTCTCCGTGGGTCCTTAGAGAGGAGCAGAGATGTTGTGTGTGCCACTAACACAAATCTTCAACACATCCATTGAAACTGGGCAACTACCTGAGGCGTGGAAGATGGCAAATGTAGTCCCAATTTTAAGAAAGGAGACAGACACGAGGCATTAAACTACAGACCTGTGTCACTGACGTGTATAGTATGCAAAGTCATGGAGAAGATCATCAGGAGGAGAGTGGTGGAGCACCTAGAAAGACACAAGCTTATAAACGACAACCAGCACGGTTTCAGGGAAGGAAAATCCTGTGTCACAAACCTACTGGAGTTTTATGACAAGGTAACAGAAGTAAGACACGGAGAGAGGGTGGATAGACTGCATTTTTGGACTGCAAGAAGGCGTTCGACACAGTTCCTCACAAGAGGTTAATGCAAAAGCTAGAGGAACAGGCACACGTAACAGGAAAAGCACTGCAATGGATCAGAGAATATCTGACAGGGAGGCAACAACGAGTCATGGTACGTGACGAGATGTCAGAGTGGGCACCTGTGACGAGTGGAGTTCCACAAGGGTCAGTCCTAGGACCTGTACTGTTTTTGGTATATGTGAATGACATAACGGAAGGGATAGACTCAGAAGTGTCCCTGTTTGCAGATGATGTGAAGTTAATGAGAAGAATCAAATCAGTCGAGGATCAGGCAGGACTACAAAGAGACCTGGACAGGCTGCAAGCCTGGTCCAGTAACTGGCTCCTTGAATTTAACCCTGCCAAATGTAAAGTCATGAATATCGGGGAAGGGCAAAGAAGACCGCAGACAGAGTATAGTCTAGGTGGCCAAAGACTGCAAACCTCACTCAAAGAAAAGATCTTGGGGTGAGTATAATACCAGAGCACATCTCCTGAGGCACACATCAATCAGATAACTGCTGCAGCATACGGGCGGCTGGCAAACCTAAGAATAGCGTTCCAATACCTCACTAAGGAATCATTCAAGACTCTGTATACCATATACGTCAGGCCCATACTGGAGTATGCAGCACCAGTTTGGAACCCACACCTGGTCAAGCACGTCAAGAAATTAGAGAAAGTGCAAGGTTTGCAACAAGACTAGTCCCAGAGCTAAGGGAATTGTCCTACGAAGAAAGGTTAAGGAAATCGGTCTGACGACACTAGAGGACAGGAGGGTTAGGGAGACATGATAACGACATATAAAATACTGCGAGGAATTGACAAGGTGGACAGAGACAAGATGTTCCAGAGAGGGGACACAGAAACAAGGGGTCACAATTGGAAGTTGAAGACTCCTATGAGTCAAAGGGATGTTAGGAAGTATTTCTTCAGTCATAGAGTTGTCAGGAAGTGGAATAGCCTAGAGAGCGACGTAGTGGAGGCAGGAACCATACATAGTTTTAAGACTAGGTTTGATAAAGCTCATGGAGCAGGGAGAGAGAGGACCTAGTAGCAATCAGTGAAGAGGCGGGGCCAGGAGCTATGAATCGACCCCTGCAACCACAAATAGGTGAGTACAAATAGGTGAGTACACACACATATATATATATATATATATATATATATATATATATATATATATGTGTGTGGTGTGTTAGATGTGCGTTAAAATCAAGGGTCATTTCTGCCAAATAATCAAGGTGTAAATTTTAATAATGTTGGTAGAATTACCGACAATATGTTGGGTAAAAGGACACAAGTGCAACTAATGTGACATTTTATTGTGGCAACGTTTCGCTCTCCAGGAGCTTTGTCAAGCCGTAATACGGGTAGCTTTGAAAATTGGGTTGAGCAAATATTCTGTTAGTGGGATGGATTGTGAAGGACCTGCCTAGTATGGGCCAACAGGCCTGCTGCAGTGTTCCTCCTTTCTTATGTTCTTATGTTCTTATGTTCTTATCTGCGAAAATCATTCTGAACTTGAACTTTATATATATATATATATATATATATATATAAATTGTAATTAATATTAAATGCATTTAAACTGACCCATTACATATTTAGCAGAATTAGACTAGCATAAATTGTATCAGGTTCGGTCAGATTTGGTTAGGTCTCTAAGATAGACTTGGTACAAAACTAAAAATATTTACTCAGTTTTCAGTGGAACAATATATCCATTAATTAAAAAAAGAAGAAATTAGAAAAGTTCGACTTTTTAGGGTTTTTCGGCCTGACTGACCAATTCGGCTTACTAGGCACATTTTAAAGGCGAGAATCTCTATTGACATATATAAATTTAGACCAGTGTGAATAAAGAGGAATATATATTTTAGGCTATATACACACTGCTTTTTACGTTACTCCTTTTATTGAGGTATGAACGCACGTTTGACTGATGGAGCCTTAATGAGCCGATAGGTTGTAAACGTAATCAACCAAGAACCATGACCAGTCTTCTTTAGCTTGATCTTCTGTACTGAATATTAACTGCAAGAGTTTAAGGACCCTGTGTTCAGGGTCTCCTCCCCTCCCTCCCTGTGACTAAGACTGGGGAAGGGGACCCTGTGTTCATTGTCTTAGTCACGCTGGGGAGACGGGACCACCCATGGCCAGCCAAGCTAGAGTTATACTCACTTAGCTGATTTAATTATAATATCTGTTATGCTCCTTGGGGAATTAGTCTCGACTTTGGGACCACACCTGGGCGGGTGTGTGTGTGGGCTAGATATGAGGTGAGGGTGTGGCGTGAGGGTATTAAAATGCACAAGTTTGTATGTACTCACCTATTTGTTGTTCCTGGGGACGAATCTCAACTCCTAGTCACGCCTCTTAATTAGTCATGACCAGATTAACTAACACTCACAACTGTCCTGTAGCATCTTCCTTGTTATTCCTGACTGCCCCTTCTTAACCTGCTTTCTAGTGAGGAATAGTGTCAAAATTTCTTCTTGCAGTCCAAGAAGAAGTAGGACACCCATGCCTTACAATGTATCTTCTTTAGGTTCGTGAGACACAATTTGCCATCCCTAAAACATCCTTCTTTTCCCTCTTCTCCTCTATTTCTATTTGCCATGCTTTATTTTTCTCATATATTTTTTCCATATTTCATCAAGACAACTTGTAATATTGTGTTATTTGTAAAAGTTGTGGCCTAGTTAGGTGTGCGAGTCATTGTTATCCTACGGAGCCAATTACTTTAGCAGTCGATTCTGGTAAGTGTATGTCTGCCAGTCTGTAGGAGTGATAAGGGTGTATGGTTGTGTATGGTATGGTAGTGTGTATGTGGTTGCAGGAATCGAGTATTAGTTCCTGGCCCCGTCTCTCAACTTTCCGCATGTGCGTGTTTTCATTTACGTATTTGTACTTACCTATTTGTGGTTGCAGGGGTCGATTCACAGCTCCAGGCCCCGCCTCTTCGCTGGTACCTGATAGAGCCACTCTCTTCCTACTCCAAGAGATTTATCGTATCTCTTCTTAAAACTATGTATGGATCCTGCCTCCACTACATCCCTCTCCAGACTGTTCCACTTCCTTTGTACGTGTGTGTGTGTGTGTGCGCGCGTGCGTGCGTGTGTGTTTGTGTGTGACTAAGGGCGTGGTACGTGGGCTCAAAGTAATGGATTTATCGGACACCCTCGTTGGTTCCACACTCATATAAATAATGTCCAGGTTGAAGTAACATTAAACCAAGAGCTGGATCATTTTCCATGCATGGTTGTCGTGTGTGTGTGTGTGTGTGTGTGCGTGCACGCGCGCGCACGTGTACGTGTACGAAAATAAAAATAGCAGCAATATTTTGAGCAGTACAATAGTCGTAAAGATCAAAGTACAATAGTCGTTAAGATCAGCTGATTACTACACCCTTGTGTTTCACTGGCCGCCTCTGCCTGTATGTTAATAGATCATGTTAATTATTGTGCCTACCTCGGCTCCATCATGTGAGCAGGATTTGTGAGAGATTAAGGGACTTCTAGCATGTTACTTTTTAAGGGTCATCCAACATACTATTTATTAAGAGGGGTCTAACATCCTTTTAATTAAGAGACATTAACATGATATTAATTAAGAGATATCTAACATATTAATTAAGTGACATCTAACATGATAATAATTAAGGGACATCTAATATTAATTAAGGGGTATCTAATATGATATTAATTAAGCTACTTTCAACATTTTATTTAAGGGACTTTAGACATAATTTTAGTAGTTTTAATGATAGCAATGATTACTATATCAGAGGAAAAATATAAACCTGTAGGGGGAGTGGTAGCCAATCAGATATAACCGAGGGCGAGAGTAGCTCCATTTCGACTGAGCAAGAGCCCTTCGTCAGCATCAAGGGACTCTTTCCCACACTATCGAAGGGCCAGTCCCTTATAAAGTAAAATTTATATTGGCAATCGGACTTTAAAATAAATCACGCTGAAGAATGCTTTTAGGACCTTAAGAAACATATTCTCACTGGAAGTAGGAAATATTTAAGTGTTTTGAAAATTTGGTTTTACGCAAATGACTAACAGCGTTTGGTGTGTCTGAAGACACCAACAGTAGTCCCCCGTCATGTTGGGACTGAAACGCCCCTGACGGCGTACCTCCGTTGTAACAACGCTAACAACACCAACAGTTGATGAAAAGAAGTCCAGAAGTGTATTGAGAAAGTGCATTTCCAGGGGCCAACGGCAACTCAGTGTTCTATTGGCTTCTATCATGTGTTGCACTAACTCGGCATAGCAGTTTCGTGCCTTCCTAGGGAGTTCTGGACGACCTGTTTGAGAGCTTTTCCATGCAGCCAGCATCAGTGGGGTTAGTTTTAATAGGAAGATTTGAGTCGGATAACAGTTCACGTATTTGTGGTCCAACATATTCTCCTGCCTTAAGCTCTGTGTGTGTTCAGACTACTCCAAATTTTTCCTTAATGAGATGTGTAGACCTGCTTATCCGAACACGTTTTCGATTTATGGAGAGAGGGAGGGGGAGGAGAGATGGGGAGACAAATGAAGTGGGTGAGGGGCGTAGGAGACAAGAGACATGAGGGGAGAGGGAAATGGGGGACTAGAGAAAAGGGATAGGAGGTAGGGTGGTGATTAGGGAAAGGGTGAGGGAAGGGGGATTGGGGGGGGCTGTGAAGGAGGGAAAACGGGGTGGGGTTGAGGTAGGAGGGGAAGGGGAATGAGAGAATAAAAGGATAGTAACGGAGGGTGATAAGGAGGTATATATACACTGAAGGATATACACCTTTTGGTATATATACACTGAAATACACACACACACACACCTCTGGGTGTATACTGTAAACACTGAGGGATACTGTTTCCAGTGTATATTCACTGAGAGTTACAGACCACTGGTGTATATGACCAGAGAGAGAGAGATACCTCTCGGTGTATATACACTAAGAGATACAACTCTGCATATATGAACTGAGACATATACAACTCTCATTGCATATACACTGAGAAACATACAGCATAGTAACTATCAGTAAATATACACTGAGTCATACAAATCTCAGTGTATACACACCGAGACATAAAACTCAGTGTATACAGTAGTAGAGTAAGACCCGGTATGACGCGTTTTTTCCGGGAGGGGGAGGTAAGGGGGCTACCCCTGAGCAGTCATCGTGTTTTGGGGGTATCCCTGTATGACCAGCTCCTGTATGACTAACTTTTTCTAGGGGGGTGTTAAGTCTGGAGGCATTTGCCGACTTTGACGCTTTTTTTTCAGTGATCCGGCTATGGACCAAGACCACTCCAGCTCCTGGTCCATGGCCAACTTAACTCCAGTTCCTCGGATCAGGATCCCTACAACTTCCCATACCAGCTAAGACCAACCTAGCTCCAACTACTAGGATCAAGACCCCGTCACCTCCCCCACCAACTACCTTTACCACCTACTCTATCTCCCCTCCCCCCACACACTCACCCAGCCCCTGCTCAAACACGTCGGATCAAGAACACCCACTCTGACAGAATGAGTTTATAAACATGACGCAATACACTGTGATTTTTACCTGGCGTAGTAATAGGGACGCATTCCACACACTGCTCCCTTTTCGTTCTTATTTCATTTGTTCACAGGGAAATGTATGTCCTCTGTTGGTTCGTCATATATATATAATGAAAGAGGGGTGTTAATATTGCAGTTTTATAACTGTAGTGTAAAGCACCCTTCTGGCAAGACAGTGATGGAGTGAATGATGATGAAAGTTTTTCTTTTTCGGGCCACCTGCCTTGGTGGGAATCGGCCGATGTGTTATATATATATATAACATTTTCTTAAGGTGTATTTACATTTACTCACATGTTAGTATAAGACCTTTAACAAGTTAATGATAAGCAATAAACATATATTTATTGTACATTACGGTAAAAACATTTTAAGGTATACAGGTTTAAACATTACATGGTGAAAACATTTCTTGGTAAAACAGTGAATGGTAAAGGAAAAAAAAGGTTAGTAATACAAAGGTAAGAAATAAATCTTAATAGAAGATTCATAAAAATCTAAAAAATTTATTCAGTAAATATTTTTTGTTTCAATAAATCTTACATCCTCTTTATTTATTAAAAAAAAAAAAATCTCCAAACACCGAATTAGGAGAAAACACGAAGATTCAGAGAAATTTCAATACCCCAGAGAGTAGCGATCCACACATAACACTTATTTCTAAACACTGAATACTAGTGATTTCAATGCCCAAAAAAGTAGCGATCCACGCATAACACTTATTTCTAATTTAATTAGTAGTGATTTCAATGCCCCCAAAAGTACGAATCCAACCATTCTCCCCCCTCAGAGATTTCATTACTCATTCTACCTCAACTTACTTAAATAGTGGGTTCAAAATCCTTAGTGAACTGATCAATGTTTCTGAAAAGTGTAGTCGAACCTAATTTCCATCACTGTGTGTTATATCATCTATGCAAAATACGCAGATGTGAGTGTGAGTGGAAAAAATATAAGGAGATCTGTTGATTTTATATAAAGTAGTGAAATATCTTAGTTGGCAGTTATTTTTATGAATGTATGAGATAATCTAGTGCACTATGTATTAGAAAGCAATATACATGAGTAAATTATTTAATCGTCAATATCATTTATGTATTGTGCATAGATGGTATACAGATGTGGAAATTAGTCGAAAATAATTTTCACACCGATGGAAATTAGTTCTAACTTTCATTTTTACAAACATTGATCAGTTCAATAAGGATTTTGAACCTTATATATAAGTAATTTGATGTAGAATGAAAATTAAATCTCTGAGGGGGGGTGAGAATAATAGGGAGAGGCATGTCTAACTGATGAAAGAAAGAAAGAAAGGCTAGAAAGGTAGACTAGAGAGAAAGGTAGACTAGAGAGAAAGGTAGACTAGAGAGAAAGGTAGACTAGAGAGAAAGGTAGACTAGAGAGAAAGGTAGGCTAGAGAGAAAGGTAGACTAGAGAGAAAGGTAGACTAGAGAGAAAGGTAGACTAGAGAGAAAGGTAGACTAGAGAGAAAGGTAGACTAGAGAGAAAGGTAGACTAGAGAGAAAGGTAGACTAGAGAGAAAGGTAGACTAGAGAGAAAGGTAGACTAGAGAGAAAGGTAGACTAGAGAGAAAGGTAGACTAGAGAGAAAGGTAGACTAGAGAGAAAGGTAGACTAGAGAGAAAGGTAGACTAGAGAGAAAGGTAGACTAGAGAGAAAAGTTGGCTTGAGAGACAGACAGATTGGTTGGTTACAGGGAATGTTACAGTGAAGGTTACAGATATATAGTGCGGATTCAAGAATGTAGTGCTGAAGTGTGCAGCACATGTTTGTGGTTATAGGGAGGAGAGTGCTGAAGAACGAGGTGTACGAGGGTAGTGTGTACCAGGGAGTGTTCACGAGAGCGAGGTGCACTAGGGTGATGTGCACAAGTGTGTACGAGAGTGGTGTGCACCGGGGTGCGTCCACGACGATGAGATGCATTAGGTGGGGTGTACTAGGGTTAGATCAATGGTCCTCGAGGGGAATGTGCACTATTGTGAGGTGCACTAGGGTGAGGTACAATAAGGTGGGGTGCACTAGGGTGAGGTGCACTAGGGTGCAGCTCTCAAGGAGAAGGTGCAGGGAGGTGATGTTTACTAGGGTGGGACAAAGTAAGTGGGACAAAAAAAATAGTATTAAATGTACCATGCTATGTATGAGTAACCTTTCTTACTTTCTGAGCTGAAATGTTCCGACTTGTTTGGAATCTTCTCTGTATTATATATTTCTGGTAGAATTACTTGAATTTAATTATCCATTGAACGATAAATGCAATAGTACTACTACTACTGGTAATAATAATAGCGTGATCTTATCAAAAACTCTTTAATGCTACCACTCTTTCTAGTACCAGTACTACCAATATATATATATATATTCCCTTCCCTAACCTTTTACCTTCCCTACACACTAGCCAGGCAGAGCCCAGAGACCCATAACTTATCAGGAGAAAATGATGTTTCGTTATATAGCACCCAGCCCTCTGGACACCACTGGCCACCGTGACGGCATAGAGGAAGTCACTTTGATTCAGTGTACATCACATTACTACACATTCTGCATTCCCTTCGTCAACATAAAGCCGGTAATTATTGTTGTTGTATGTGTTGGGGCCCTATTTCTATACCGATAATGAACCGCCAGTTATAAACATCAACAAATCAAGGTGAAGTGGATTGTATTCAAGACTAGTTGACTTTATACCTACACCCAGGCCTGGAGGTCAGTCTCTCACTAGCTGCAGGCTGATTAACACATGCTAAGTTCTATCTATGTATGAGTATATGAGTTATTGTCATTGAGTATACTCATTCTTACTCTCTCTTGTAGCATAATCCCTCTACGGGTATCTGCCAAGTTATTGAACATTCTGTAAACATTGGACATATAACTGATATGGGTGGTGGGAATGTACAAATACTAGAGAAATTTCGCCTTTGGTGTTTGTCTTTGCCTTTCATATTTTTTTTTATTTAAGAATTCTAATTGTGCCTGTGTACACATTTACAGACAACCTCCATCACCATCCCTCTCCACTAGCCCCTCAGCAGACAGCCTCCATCACCATCCCTCTCCACTAGCCACTCAGCAGACAGCCTCCATCACCATCCCTCTCCACTAGCCACTCAGCAGACAGCCTACATCACCATCCCTCTCCACTAGCCCCTCAGCAGACAGCCTCCATCACCATCCCTCTCCACTAGCCACTCAGCAGACAGCCTCCATCACCATCCCTCTCCACTAGCCCCTCAGCAGACAGCCTCCATCACCATCCCTCTCCACTAGCCACTCAGCAGACAGCCTCCATCACCATCCCTCTCTCCACTAGCCACTCAGCAGACAGCCTCCATCACCATCCCTCTCCACTAGCCACTCAGCAGACAGCCTCCATCACCATCCCTCTCCACTAGCCACTCAGTAGACAACCTCTATCACCATCCCTCTCTACTAGCCAATCAGCAGACAGCCTCCATCACCATCCCTCTCCACTAGCCCCTCAGCAGACAGCCTCCATCACCATCCCTCTCCACTAGCCACTCAGCAGACAGCCTCCATCACCATCCCTCTCTCCACTAGCCACTCAGCAGACAGCCTCCATCACCATCCCTCTCCACTAGCCACTCAGCAGACAGCCTCCATCACCATCCCTCTCCACTAGCCACTCAGCAGACAGCCTCCATCACCATCCCTCTCCACTAGCCACTCAGTAGACAACCTCTATCACCATCCCTCTCTACTAGCCAATCAGCAGACAGCCTCCATCACCATCCCTCTCCACTAGCCACTCAGCAGACACCCTCCATCACCATCCCTCTCCACTAGCCCCTCAGCATACAGCCTCCATCACTATCCCTCTCCACTAGCCACTCAGCAGACAGCCTCCATCACCATCCCTCTCCACTAGCCACTCAGTAGACAGCCTCCATCACCATCCCTCTCCACTAACCACTCAGCAGACAGCCTCCATCACCATCCCTCTCTCCACTAGCCACTCAGCAGACAGCCTCCATCACCATCCCTCTCTCCACTAGCCACTCAGCAGACAGAAAGGAAAATACAGTTTCTTTGACCCTCTGTCCATTAGCTACTCAGGATAGTGGATAGACAACAAGGCTGGCATCTATCCTGGAGAAGGGATAGTAGTGTCAGGAATGGAGAATAGATGGCCAAGCTAGTATCTATCCTTAGGTAGGAATATGAATGTGGTGCTGAGGTTAGTGTCATGGATAGTGGATAGATGGAGAAGCTGGTATCTATCCTGGAGTAGGAATATTAGTATTTTTGTTGAGGTTAGTGTCAGGGATAGTGGACAGATGGCGATGCTAGTATTCATCATGATGTAGGGATAGGAATGTGGTACCGAGGTTAGTGTCAGGGATAGAGGATAGATGGCGAGGTGTCCCGGCTCTCCACTCACACGTCGGCGTAGTCATTTGTTGGTGTTGATGTACTGCCTCTACACATGCTATCTTCTATCCTCCCTCCCGCTGCCTCTATCCTCCCTCCCGCTGCCTCTATCCTCCCTCCCGCTGCCTCTATCCTCCCTCCCGCTGCCTCTATCCTCCCTCCCGCTGCCTCTATCCTCCCTCCCGCTGCTTCTATCCTCCCTCCCGCTGCCTCTATCCTCCTCCGCTGCCTCTATCCTCCCTCCCGCTGCCTCTATCCTCCCTCCCGCTGCCTCTATCCTCCCTCCCGCTTCTTCTATTCTCCCTCCCGCTTCTTCTATTCTCCCTTCCGCTGCTTCTATTCTCCCTTCCGCTGCTTCTGTCCTCATTCCCGCTTCTATTCTCCCTTCCGCTGCTTCTGTCCTCCCCGCTGCTTCTATCTTCTAACCTCCCTTCCACTCTCTCTAATATCCCTCCCACTCTAACACCCCTCTCTTTTTCTAGCCTATTTCTCATTCTTGCCTCCCTCTCACTCCCTCTGCCCTCCCTACCACTACTGTCCCGCCTCACACACTATCCCTTCCACTTCCTTTATCATCCCTCCAACTCTATCCTCTTTCCCACTCCTAACTTTTGCTCACTTTTCATTTCCTCCCAATTCATTTCTCGTCCCTTCCACTCATTTCTCTCTTCCCCCTTCCACTCCCTCCTTCCTCCCACTTTCTCCCTAACTCTGTTCCCCTCTCCCGAGATATATATGTCGTGCCGAATAGGTCAAACTTGCGATTTTGGCTTAAATAGCAACGCTCTTCTTGCCGAATAAGGCAAGCGAAAATTTGTGTATGCAATAATTTTGCAAAAATAATTCTGAACCTAACGGAAAAAAATATATTTCATTGTGTTTATTAAATTATTGTAAACTTATCTAAAATATATTTAGTTGGATTAGGCTAAATTAAATTGCGCTTGTTATAATAAGGTTAGGTAAGTTTTCTAAAGTTCTTTTGGTACAAAATTATTAATTTTTACATTAACATAAATAAAAAAAAATATTTATCTTTAAACGTATAAGAGAAAATTTTAGAAAGGACTTAATTTTAAATTGGTTCTTGGTAATTCACCAATTTTACCTATTCGGCACGACATATATATATATATATATATATATATATATATATATATATATATATATATATATATATATATATATATATATATTGTAAATCATATGGAACCAGGAGCTTAGAAAATTAATTGGTGTGTATATTTCGACTTCCCTGCTAGGGTCCTCTTCAGCAGATACAAAACTGATGGGAGAATATGAATTTATAAGAAGGTTCCGCCTCACCACCGTGGAGCGTCAGGTCAGCGTGCTGGAAGACAGGTCAGGGGGTGAGATGACAGGTCTTGAAGCAGGTGTCTGGAACAAAGCTTAAACTCTGGGCAAATAGTTCCTCTATGCCATGTAATTCTTGATTTTGTGCTAGTGTTCTGTGTTAGGGTGGGTGCTGGTATGTATTTCTTGAGGGCGAATTTTGAAATAACGTCTGGTTTCCAGTGTCCCTGTGAGTTGCTGAAATTAATGGTGGTAGGTATTACCTGGAGTTTACCTGGAGAGGGTTTCGGGGGTCAACGCCCCCGCGGCTCGGGTTGAGACCAGGCCTCGTGGTGGATCAGGGTCTGATCAACCAGGCTGTTACTGCTGGCCGCACGCAAACTGACGTACGAACCACAGCCCGGTTTGTCAAGTACTGACTTTAAGTGCCTGTCCAGTGCCTTCTTGAAGACAGCCAGGGGTCTATTGGTAATCCCCCTTATGTATGCTGGGAGGCAGCTGAACAGTCTTGGGCCCCGGACACTTATTGTGTTGTGTCTCAGTGTACTCGTGGCTCCCCTGCCTTTCATTGGGGGAATGTTGCATCTCCTGCCGATTGGTTTGATGGTGGCAGCTTCTCAGTCGATATTGTGATTGTTATTATGACTCAAGAAATCGCAATGACACGATTGCAAACAAACCACGGTACGGGCGGGGATTGAATTCGCGGCGCGTTAGCCCATGGGCTAGCTGGCTTCAGTGGCTAACACGTCGGTCTGGGGATTTACGACACCCCGTGAGTTCAATCCCCTCCCGTACCGTGGTTTGCGATTGCTGATGCTGACATGTCGAAAAACAGCTGAATTCTCCTCTCCATAAAGTATTGCCCTCTGGTGTTCGTTGATCCTCGTATAGTAGCATTCTGTCTGCCCGATGTATACCTGGGTGCAATATTTGCATGGTATCTGGTGGACTCCTGTTGTGTCCTGCACAGTTGAATGTTCGTGTTTCTTGGAAAAGAGATTCCCCAGTTAGGACAGAAATTGATTATGATGGTCACTCTGTTGAGACAATTGAGTGTACCTTGGTGGTAGTGTACCAGGAGTTGAGATTTGCTGGATGGAGTTGTTTTTTAGTACTAAGGTTTTGTAGTGTAGTTGATATTTGCTTTATTTTCTATTGTTTTATAAACCAGTCAGGGTATCCTATTTTTCAGAACTGTGCTCTTGAGGATTTATTTTTCTTGGTCCATCTTTGAGGAGCTGCATATCCTGAGTTGTACGTAGAAAGAGGCTTGAGACGGTGCTCTTCTTAATCTATATTAAATGCTGGCTGTAGAAATGAACATGGCAGTGTGGACGGGCTTCCTGTAAACTGAGAATTGAACCTGTTGGTTATTTCTGGTGATGAGAACATCAAAGAATGGTAATTGATTGTTACCCATTCAACTCTGAACTGTATGGCAGGAACAAGGTGATTAAGATTGTCAAAGAATGTGTCAAAACTGCCCCAGCTGTCGTCCCCTGTGGTAAAGACATCATCAACGTATCTGTACCAGATCATGTCTGGTGATTTGATGTTGGAAAGGAAGGATGGTGATTTCACAGTACTCCATCTATAGATTAGCGAGCATGAGAGAGAGTGGACTTCCCATACTGCAACCAAATTTCTGTTTGAGAAGGAGGTGAATAGGAGGAGGAGGATGTGGAGGTGGAGGAGGAAAACCCCACAACCAACAGCTCCCCCACTCCAACGGAAGCACCAGCATAAGCACCAACAGTAACACCACCAGCATAAGCACCAACAGTAACACCACCAGCATAAACACCAACAGAAACACCACCATCAGCATAAATACCAACAGTAACACCATCAACATCACCACCACCACCACCAGCATAAGTACCAACAGTAACACCATTACCACCACCACCAGCATAAGTACCAACAGTAACACCATCACCACCACCACCAGTTTAAGCACCAGCATTAACACCACCACCACCGCCAACAGCAGAAGTACCAGCAGTAACACCACCTGCAATAACAGCACCACATCCAGCAGTAACAACAGCACCACCTGCAATAACAGCACCACATCCAGCAGTAACAACAACACCACCTGCAATAACAGCACCATATCCAGCAGTAACAACAGCACCACCTGCAATAACAGCACCACATCCAGCAGTAACAACAGCACCACCTGCAATAACAGCACCACATCCAGCAGTAACAACATCACCACCTGCAATAACAGCACCACATCCAGCAGTAACAACAGCACCACCTGCAATAACAGCACCACATTCAGCAGTTACAACAGCACCACCTGCAATAACAGCACCACATCCTGCAGTAACAACTGCACCACCTACAGTAACACCACCACATCCTGCGGTAACAACAGTAGCAGTAACAGGAACAACAAAAGCAACAATAACAACAGGTATATTATTTCAGCTTCCTGAACGCAAATTAGACTATAACAAACACACTTTTTATCACCACCACATGTCTACATATCCCCCTCTTTTTATCCCCTCTCTTTTTCTCCCCTCTCTTTTTCTCCATTTCTCTTTTTTTTTTTCTTTTTTTTTGCAGCAGTAATGGACGATAAATTAAGAGTCAGTTTTATGATCAACACATCTTTCCCGGAACGTGTCTTTGTGTGCCAGAAATGAATAGCCATTTTCATAATAATTTCATAAGTAGGTAATTGTTCGTTCAGTCATTCTAGCTGTGCCTGCTAATGACGGACCCAGAGCTCTAGATACACACATTCTACCAGAGCTCTAGATACACACAGCTCCTCAAAAGCCGGCACAATATTGTCCGGATAATTGTAATTCTCTCGACAATGCGATTTTTTTGTTTCCTGGGCATTAACAAGTCAAAAATCCAACAGCGACTGTACTTACACTGCTGGCGGACACAATACACTGGACGGGTTGTCATGTTGACCATAGGATAAATATTAATTAACCAATAGGAACGGAGCAGGAGGCAGGAGCGGTGTTCTGATTGGCTGCTGCCTCAACGAGATGCACTGATAAGGCTGGAACAAGGAGGAGGAATGCGGGAAGTTTAAGGAGGTATCCTACGACGAAACTCGGCTTGGGATTTCGGGGGATGCGGCCCGGTGCTAACTACATTCGCCAACATGGGATAACTTACAACAGCGGTTATGATAGCTGACCGCAAGATAGTTCTCGCAAAACTGAGTTCGAGTGTCGGCAAGTGACAGAAAGCGGCGCACTGGGAATAACCTGGCAAGGGAAGAAGGATAATTTTACCCCATACGTGGAAGACAAGGGTGTAGACAGCTCATATAGATGGTGACAATATATTACACCTCCAGGAAAAAAAAATTGACAGTGCTCATGTTTGCTATTTATTTTCCTCGCCGCTCCTTTATTTTTTTTTTTACTTCTGTTTCAGCAGCTGTTAATGCATCACTGGTCTTCAAAAGGCTATTTTTTTTTTATCGACCAGCGTGGGACTAATGTTGACACTATTTTAAAAGAACTCTTGCGTACCCTCGAGAGTGATAAGCGAATCCTGGAACCTACGATGACAATATTGTTGATTTTTCAGCAGCAAAAACTAGCCCCAGTAAAATTGATATTCTGATCACACAGACCAGGATCGGTGAGCCGAGAGTTTTGTTTTAGAGAGAGAGAGAGACAGAGGAGGAGGAGGAGGAGGAGGAGGAAAGAGGAAGGAGGAAGGGAGAGGAAAGACAGAGAGAGGCAAGGAGCAGAACCTCCTTATGTGGAATCCACTACCGTCTTGGTGAACATACACAGGGATTCAGCTGCCTTACAATACCTGACTCAACCTTTAATATTCCATCTGATGGAATTCTCAGCAGGCTCAGGGATTTTTTTTTTTTTTTGCTTCTCGGCTTCAATTTTGGATAATCAGATGCGGGTTTTCTGACGTTTTATTGGTCTCTCTCTCTCTCTCTCTCTCTCTCTCTCTCTATTTATTTATTTAATTTATGTTAAGCGTTAAACCCATGTGGGTCATTCAGCGCAAGGCGTGGTGGAGGCTCGATCCTCCGTCCGCCGAGCGCGATACTATTGTGTTTATACGTAGGACGACGAAGTTCCAAATATAATGTCCCCTCTTATACAGTGATTCATTATAATATTTTTATGGTAAAAACTAATTAAAATTTCTGTAAATGATTCTTATTATTATTATTATTATTATTATTTAGTATTAAGTATAGCAGTAGTTAAGAAATCAATATGCTTTTTTAATAATAAGCACTACAGTATTAAGACACTTCACACTAGCAGCAGTAGTAATAGTAACAACAGCAGCAGTAGCAACAGCAGCAGTAGTAGTAGTAGTAGTAGTAGCAGCAGTAGTAGTAGTAGTAGCACCAGTAGTAGTAGTAGCACCAGTAGTAGTAGCAGTAGAAGTCATAACATCATTTTCTCACAATATTACCACAGCATTAGTTTCAGTTTGACATAATGTAAATAGTACCTCAAATATATTTCAGACTTTTTTTTTCCCTTTGCTTGTACATATTTACACCCACAACAATGAAGTAAATTATAAGTCTGAACTGAGTTATATTTTTATATAAATTAAAAAAAAAATATCCAGTGATGGTTTATATGGGGTTGAAGTGAGTGGTTAGAGGCGCGCGGGCAGGCAGGAGGCAACGCCTGTGTTGATGTATGGATCCCAGGGAGCAATCCGCCTTCTCCAGAAGTATGTAGTTCCTTGAGGAAGAATGAAAGTCATAGTTCCTCGGCTGGAACAACTCTCAGCTCGGTTGTGATGGCACCAAGGTTGCTGAAGGCGTTTATTGATGGGGATGCAAATGATGTGAACGCTGGGGTGTTAGGGAGAGGTGTGGCATTAAAGAATAACCAATTTGATTCAACGAGAGAATTGTCACAATTGCTCTTTGCCGATGACACGGTTCTTTTGAGAGAATCTGAAACGACGTTGCAAAGATTAAATTAAGAGAGATAAATTAAAAGTGAACATAAGAAAAGAAAGGTGACGAAAGTAACAAAACATAAGGCAATGAAAGATTAGATATCAGATTGGTGGGAAGTAGTACGTAGGAAGTAAATGTGTTGACAAATTTGGAATTGGACCTATTTGCTGATGGGTCTATGAAAGACGAGGTGAACCATAGAACTGACGTAGTTGATGGGTGGTGATAGGAGCATCTGTGGAAACCATGGAGGCAAAAGAATGGAGTATACAAGAGTTTAGTGGTACCAACGCTGTTAAACAGGTGTGAAACATGCGGTTTTAAATATTACAGCGAGGAGGAGGAAGCTGGAACCAGTGAAGACGTTTTTGAGGATGTGTGGATCTTGGAACTTAGAAAATGTAAAGTTACAAAAACCGTAATTCAGAGGACTGAGGAGTGGTTGTGGAAGTGGGATGGACACCTGGAGATGCTGGAGCAAATTAGGATGTGTAGGAGTGTGTATAAATCTGAAATGGGGAAGGAGGGAGAGAAGTAATAGGGGTTAGCCCATGAAAAGTTTTAGGGAGGGTAAAGTCATGAGTGCTAGGGCATACACATTCAATAAGCTTGTGTGAGCGCATTTGATCGGAATGGAGCCAAGTGGTTTTTATGACTTGCTGTTGAAGTGTGAGCAAGATAACATTAATGAAGAAAATTGGGGAAACCGGTTGGTCAGACTTGAATCCTGGTGGTCGGAAATGCAGTTCCTGCACTCTAAAGGTCTGAGAATGCTGAGGTTCGGAAGGTTATCAAAACTCTGGTGTCAGCAATGTTCTGACAAGACAGCAACTGAATAAATGATGGTGAATCTGTTTCCTCTTTTTTGTATCTCCATACCTTGCTGGAAGAGAGCCCATATAAACACACACACAGAACTACAGAGGGATCTGGACAGGCTGCAAGCCTGGTCCAGCAATTGGCTCCTGGAGTTCAACCCCACCAAGTGCAAAGTCATGAAGATTGGGGAAGGGCAAAGAAGACCGCAGACGGAGTACAGTCTAGGGGGCCAGAGACTACAAACCTCAATCAAGGAAAAAGATCTTGGGGAGAGTATAACACCAGGCACATCTCCTGAGGCGCACATCAACCAAATAACTGCTGCAGCATATGGGCGCCTGGCAAACCTAAGAACAGCATTCCGACATCTCAATAAGGAATCGTTCAGAACCCTGTACACTGTGTACGTTAGGCCCATATTGGAGTATGCAGCACCAGTTTGGAACCCACACCTAGCCAAGCACGTAAAGAAGCTAGAGAAAGTGCAAAGGTTTGCAACACTAGTCCCGGAGCTAAGGAGTATGTTCTACGTTGAGAGGTTAAGGGAAATCGACCTGACGTCCAAGACACTGTACACCGTGTACGTCAGGCCCATACTAGAGTATGCAGCACCAGTCTGGAACCCACACCTGATCAAGCACGTCAAGAAATTAGAGAAAGTGCAAAGGTTTGCGACAAGGTTAGTTCCACAACTCAGGGGTCTGTCCTATGAAGAAAGGTTGAGGGAAATATGACTAACAACACTGGAGGACAGAAGGGTTATAGGAGACATGATAACGACATACAAAATACTGCGGGGAATCGACAAGGTAGATAGTGACAGGATGTTCCAGAGAGGAAACACAGAAACAAGGGGACACAACTGGAAGCTGAAGACTCAGATGAGTCAAAGGGATGTTAGGAAGCATTTCTTCAGCCATAGAGTAGTCAGGAAGTGGAATAGTCTAGCGAACGATATAGTGGAGGCGGGAACCATACATAATTTTATGACAAGGTATGATAAAGCTCATGGAGCAGGGAGAGCAGAGACCCAGTAGCGGACAGCGAAGAGGCGGGGCCAGGAGCTGAGTCTCGACCCCCAACCACAATTAGGTGAGTACAATTAGGTGAGTACACACACACACACACACACACACACACACACACACACACACACACACACACACACATATATATATATATATATATATATATATATATATATATATATATATATATATATATATATATATATATACTGCGTACTCAAACACAAACACATAAAATAATATTAACATTAGCAACAATAACTAAAATATTAACATTAGCAACAATAACTAAAATATTAACAATAGCAATAACGACAACAATAACAATTCAAGTAAATTCGATAATATAAAATAATAACTACACTAACAATAACTGAATAAAGATAACAATAACTACAGTAACAGTAACAATAACTACAGTAACAGTAACAATAACTACAATAACAACTACTACCTATAAATTACTTAAAGGTATCCCATCGAGAAAGGTATCCACCCACTCTCACCCCTCTCCCCAGGTCAGCTACACCCTTCACCACTCAGGGTAAGGTCCTGGAGAGGGTTAGGGTTCAGGTGGACCTGGAGAGATGCAGGGGAGACCGAGTAGGGAAAGGGGGCGGAACAGGCAGGGGTTAGGGGGAAGAATAAACAAGGGGAAGGAACAGGCAGGGGTTAGGGGAAAGAATAAGCAGGGGGAAGGAACAGGTAGGGAAGAGGGTGGGCTTTGGTATAGCAATATCCATATATTGTATTTAATGACTCTTGTAAGGTTTCTTGCTCGACTCAAAATTTGGAATGGGTAGGGGTAGCAAATTTTTTTTTTTTTTCATATTTTGGAGGTGAAATAAGAAAAAGAGGGCGAGGAGAGAAAGGGGAGTGAGAAGAGGAAAAGGGTGAGGGGGAAAAAGATATTTGTTAAAGGGAAGAGGGGAGATATTTGAGGAGAAACAAACCATGCCACGGGTGGGGTTCGAACCCTCGGTCAGAGAGTCTCAAAACTCCAGACCCGTGGTATGGCTTGTTTGCAATCGTGTCATTACGATTTCGTGAGTCATATTTGAGGAGAATTGTGAATTATTATTATCACTTTTATTATTATTAGTAGTAGTAGTAGTAGTGATTAGTAATAGTTGGTAATATTATGTAGCATGCTGAGAGTACACACCCATACTGACATGCCTCCTGACCAGCAAACCAGGTGCTAAGAGTATAACGAGCAGGGACCCTATCGTTTTGTTAGCACCTTGGTTCAACCAGCCAATGACAAGGAAGCCCATCATAGTTGTGACGCGATGTGGGACACTTGTGAATCAACATTGGCAGACTTACACCCAAGTCTTTTCAAACGCAGCTCTCACCATGTCTTGCTTGCAATTTGCCTTTCTGTACATATCTTCTGTATATATATATATATATATATATATATATATATATATATATATATATATATATATATATATATATATATATACTATATATATTGTACATATTTCCTGCTGTTTGGTGAAGGTAAAATAAGTATTTACTCTCTGCTGTCTTTTGCCCGTTCCTCGTTTCTACCTTTGCTATTTTGCTACAACCAGATGTGCAGGCCACTAGACTATACCTGTGTTCTTAATATAGTAGTAGTAGTTACTAATAGTAGCAGTATCTGGGGTGCTTAACCCATATGAGTTATTTAGCGCTAGGAATGTGTGTAGGCTCGATCCTCCGTTTGCTAGTTAGGAGGCAGAAGCATGTTTGGTAACTAGGTTTTACCCAAGTGGGAGAGAGTGGTGGTTAGTAATTGTCGTAGTTGTGATGGTTGTTGGTGATGCTAGGTGTTGATTGTTATGGTTGTGATGGTTGCTTTTATGGTGGTGGTTAATGATGGCTAAGGTTGTAATGGTGGTTATTTTGGTTGTAATGGTGAGTGTTGGCGAGAATGGTAATAGTTGATTGTATTTTTTTATTGTGGTTATTGGTGTTAATGGTTGTAATGGCAGTTGATGGCTGTTAAGTTTGTGATGGTTGCTGGTGATAATGGTTTAATGGTGGTTGGTGATTGTTATGGTTGTGATTATTGTGATGGTAGTTGGTGAATATTATGGCTGAAATATTTGTTGATGGTATTGGTTGAGATGTTTGCTGACGGTACTGGTTGAGATGTTTGTTGATGGTAATGGTTGAGATGTTTGTTGATGGTAATGGTTGTGGGTGATACTGAATGTAGTAATTGTTGTTGAGATTACTGGTGGTGGATGTGGTTAAAAATATTTTGTGAATTTGTGGTTGATAGTGGTAGTGATGTTGGTAGATATAGTTGGAAAATAATGATAGTTGTCATTTTCAGTGGCGATGGTGTTTACGGTTGGTAGTTACAGTGGTTGTAGTTATAAATTATAATGGTAGTTGTTGCTGGCATTGATAGTAGTAGTTGTTGGCATTGATAGTGGTAGTTGTTGTTGGCATTCATAGTGGTGGTAGTTGGTATTAATAGGGTTGGTGACAGTGTTCGCGGTTAAGGCTGTAGATGTAGTTGACAATTATTGTGGTAGTTGTGGTTGGTAGTGATGGTTGTTGCTGTAGCTGGCAGTGACAGTGTGGAGACTGGCAGTGATGGTAGTTGCTGCGGTTGGCAGTAATGGTGGTTGCTGTGATTGGCATCTTTACTAGGCATTGTCCTGGCACCTTCACTAAGCACTGTTCTGGCACCTTCACTATGCAGTCCTGGCATCTTCACTATGCACTGTCCTGGCACCTTCACTAAGCACTGTCCTGGCACCTTCACTAAGCACTGTCCTGGCACCTTCACTGAGCACTGTCCTGGCACCTTCACTTTGTATTTTCCTCGTACTGAGAGGGAAAAAACAACAACTTCGTGGCATCATTTTCGGACGATTAAAACAACTGAAATTACCCTGATAGAAAACACTGAAAATCAACAAAGAATATGACGAAGGTCTTCCAGATGGTGATGAAAAATACATCGATGTTCAACAGTGACTGACTCCAACTGACTCCATAAGAAATAACTCGAAAGTCAGAACAAGTACACGATACATGATTCAGTCCTGATGTTAATGAATGTTACCAATGAAAGTTCTAGGAACAACAGTCATACGGAGAAACTATTAAACAGCACAGCTCAGTAACAGCAGCTCAGCTCCGAAAAACATGGTGTATATTATGAGAAACTTCAAAACAAGAGCTACCACTATAATATTGGCTTATCTTATGGCATTTCTTCCTCTCCTCCCCTCCCCCTCTTTCTCAGAATATTTTTATTGAAGTAGAAATATACTGGATAGTAGCCACGCAAAATCAGATTCAAGAATCCAGACGACTCAAACCGAAGCACTTGGGACGTATTCTTTAAAGTGGATTAATGAATATCTCAGACTCGCCTGAACTGAAGATAATTGTTCACCGCTAAAATAAATTGAAGTTGGAAATGTAAAATAAATCAAGAGAAATTAAATACGTCTTTAGCACTAAGAACACCGTGTCAAGGAGTGAGGTTCACTTATATTCACACTCCAACCTCCAAGTATACCAACAGTGACAGCAAACATTTGGAGGTCTTCAAGAGGGAACTCAATAAGTTCCAGACCACCAGTGGATTGACAATAGACCAGAAAAAATAAGAACGGTCAGTAGACCAACACTATGCTACCAGTGGTTTAACAATGGACCAACAAAGGAGGAACGAGAAGGCCAACAACAACAGACCAATGGATTAACAACGCACCAACGGTGGGTGGAGCAGCAAGAAACCACCAGAGGACCACCAATGGACCACCTTGAAAGCCGTGATAAATAAGACTGCTGTTAACCACAATTACTCGGGTGACTCGCTAGTTTTACCGCTGGTTGCCGGACCGTCGCCTGCGGCTCTTGATAGTCCTCTGACACACGGACGCAAGGGTTGGCGGACTCACTTTCGCGGACTCGTGAGTTCGAGGACTCACGGGTACAAGGACTTAGGGATTCGTCGACTCGCAGGTTATCTGGCAAACGCAATAGTACTGTAACGAAATAATCAACGGATGCACGAATATAAACTGAGGAAGGAATACACGCACGAAGGAATAATTAACACATCGTATGGATCCGAATTGAAACTCTTTGTGTGAGTTTCTTACCAAAGAATCAACAGTCAAATGAACTGCTTCCTCTTTTTTTTCCTTGGCCATTTATGGCGATTCTGTTTGTTTCTAATCGACAGTTTGTCAGATTGTTGACATTTGACAGACATTTCTTGTTATCTGTCCTAAACTAATTTTTTACTCGTGTTAACTTTTATGTTTTAAATGTATTTAAGGAGCCGTCTCTAGAAAATTAAACCCTAAAAAATTCTAATGAAGATTCTCTGGATAGTAAGAGAGGAAAATGAAAATCTATGGGAGGAAATCTCTAGATTTTGTCTTGATTGAAATTTGTTCTCTGAGGACGACTGTGTGTGTGTGTTGGTGTGTCGTGCCGAATAGGTAAAACTGGTCAATTAGCAAGAACTCCTTTAAAATTAAGTCCTTTCTAAAATTTTCTCTTATACCTTTAAATATATATTTTTTTCATTTATGTTAATATAAAAATTATGATTTTGTACCAAAAGCACCTTAGGAAACTTACCTAACCTTATAACAAGCTCATAAAATTTTTTCTTATACCTTTAAATATATATATTTTTTCATTTATGTTAATATAAAAATTATGATTTTGTACCAAAAGCACCTTAGGAAACTTACCTAACCTTATAACAAGCGCAATTTAATATAGCTTAAATAAACTAAATATATTTTATATAAGTTTCCAATAATTTAATTATAAACAAACACAATGAATTTTTTTTTCGTTAGATTTAGAAAGATTTTTGCGAAATTATTGCATACACAAATTTTCGTTCGCCTTATTCGGCAAGAAGAGCGTTGCTATTTAAGCCAAAAGGGAAAGTTTTACTTATTCGGCACGACATATATATATAGTATATATATATAATATATATATATATATATATATATATATATATATATATATATATAAACTTTATTTCAAGACAAAATACAATGGGAGTATATATATATATATATATATATATATATATATATATATATATATATATATATATATATATATATATATTACAGTACGTATATTACGGATATTTCGGATAATATTTATTACAGAATTACGGATAATATTATGTAGAACTTTATGTAAATATTACAGATAATTCCTTGGAAACAATTATAGATATTGTTAAGGATAATATTTCTTAAATTACGGGTAATATTTCCTTTAATGTTACGGATAATATGAAGAATATCACGGACTAATTCCACATACTGGGAGTTAAGTGGGACGCACGTCCGTTGTACCTGAGAGAATACACTGAAGGGAGAATACGCTGAAGGGAGAATACGCTGAAGGGAGAATACACTGAAAGGAGAATATGCTGAAGGGAGAATACGCTAAAGGGAGAATACGCTAAAGGGAGAATACGCTAAAGGGAGAATACACTGAAGGGAAAATACACTGAGGGGAGATGCTGAGAGGAGAATACATTGAAAGAACACATTGAGAGTAAAAACACTGAGAGGACAATATATAAAGAAAATACATTGAGAGGAGAGTACACTGAGAGTAAAAAAAAAACACTTAGGGGACAAATACAATGAGAGGAGAGTACACTGAGAGGATAATACAATGAGAGGAAAATACACTGGTGAATTTTCATATCAATTAAAATCTGTTTGTTACTGCCATTGCTTTCCAGGGGTCGAGTAATGTCTAGTGATGTGTCCCAGAGATACTGACCACCAGGATGGTGGTGGTGGTGGTAGTTGTTGTTGAGATTGTTCTTGCTGTTGTTCATAATGTTATTGTTGAGAGTATTGTTGTTGCTGGCTTCATGTGCAGGCTTCATCGATGGGCATCATCGGTGGAGACCTCAAGACACCTGGGAGACGTGGGGAAACTCCAGTTCCTGGGCTCCTCCACTCGAGTTACAGCTTTGTCTTAATAAACCGTTCAACTGTCTCTTCATCCCCCACGCCCCTGCAGTGCTAATACCAATGTACTTTGTGAAATAGTAATAATTGTAACCAGATACACGTAAAACAGGATGGGAATCGAACCTGAGGCTTTGAATGTTTGTGTGTGTGCGCGCGCGCGCGCGTTTACTTACCTATATGTGGTTGCACGGGTCGAATCATAGATCCTGACCCCGCCACTTCGCTGGTCGCTACTAGGTCCACTCTCTCCCTGCTCCAGGAGCCTTATCGTACCACTTCTTGAAGCTATGTATGGATCCTGCTCCACTACTTCAATCTGCAGATTATTCCACTTCCTGGCGACTCTGAGGCTGACGAAATACTTCCTAACATCCCTATGACTCTTCTAAGTTTTCAACTTCCAGTTGTGTCCCCTTGTTCCTGTATCCCATCTCAGAAACATTCTGGCCCTGTCCACCTTGACAAATCTTCTCAGTATTTTATACGTCGTTATCGTGTGTGTGTGTGTGTGTGTGAATCCTGCTGCCAGCATCTTGATCTTCGCCTGTACGGATGTGGATGCAAATCACGAATTATCCCGTTCGGTTCTGACGCGTTGCAGTGGAACTGTTTGTCCCATTGCAATAAATTGAAGAACTGGATACAATAACAACATCTGGGCATCTTTATCTGAAGTTTCGCCTGCCAGTTTTTTTTTTTTTAATTCAGTGCAAAGATGATAAGCAAATTGAAAAACCACTGGTCGAAACGTCTTTAAACAAAGATGCCCAGATGTTGCTAATGTGTAATTCTTCAAACTTGTTATTACAAAACATGAAGTGTGCCGTCTCTCTCCCTCTGTTGTCTATAAGATGGAGTAACAGGAACAGGTTAGGTCATTAGCGTGGTCAAGTGAGGACCCAGCCTCTTCACTCTCACTTTCTCAATGTTTTCTTTTTTCTATCTTCCTCCCTCACTCAAATTCTTTTTTTTTCTGTTATATGTGTCTTATTCAGGAATTACACCTTCGCCCCACGAAGCACCTAATCAAGTCTTAAATCTCGAATCTTTTTCAATAATTATCTTTAATGTAAAATCCCAAGAGCTGCTGTCCAACCTCATATCGTATCAAAGTACACCCCTTAGGTACACTACCAGCTTCTTGTCCTTCCCTGGATGCGACAGAGGTCCACTTCCAGTATTCACACTGGTAGGTGAACACTGGAAGCGTAAGGAGGCTTACCCATATGTCTCGCGTAGGCCTGGAATCGAATCTAGATCCCTTCGGCACTGCCATTGGGCCACAGGTCACCATTTCCCACGAACCAAGCAGCGTCCAGATGAGCACGATTACAAGAGCGTGCTTTATAATAATTCTGATAAACCCAGCAAAGTTCGACATCAGAATTAAAAGAGATCTCTCTCTAATAATTCCCATCTCTATCCAACAGAGCACAGATGAAAGAGCGAGCTCTGCAACCATTCCAACAAACCCAACACATTCCAACAGTGCACAGGTAGGAGAGCGCGCTCTATAACCATTCGAACAGCGTCCAGCTGAGCACGGGACCAAGCGAAACGAGCAAACACCAGAGCTTCCATTGTCATCGTGGGCCGGGGTGAACAATGGCCCGGCCTCACAGAGTAATTAATCAGCCAATGAAAGACTGTTACCGGCGCCGTCATTTCGTTCCCCTGGGCCTCACCCTCGCTAATCCGGACAACCCTTCCTGCTTCCAAACGTTACTGATTTCGTTACTGCGTAACGAGTTCCCGCACAGGGGCTCCTTGCAGCACTGCCTGAGTACGTATTAGCTAGACTGACGCCGGGTATCAGTAGCTGGCGTAGCAATAAGGAGATCAGGCGTAATATTGACTAATGAACCCTGATATACAGCGGGTAAATTGAGGTGCAGGAACCGCCCCGCGTTAAAGCCGTGTAATTTACTTATTGTTTACAGCGAGTTTCCTGCGTATGATAGTGCCTCGTGTGTTTACCTTCGACAGGAAGACCGCAACTACGCCATAATTTAGGGTGATCCTGGAGAGGCCTAGGAACACCTGGATCTTGGTATAGTAAATCATCGTCTCTGACCAAACATATTGGAAAACAGCGCGCGCGTGTGTGTGTATATATATATATATATATATATATATATATATATATATATATATATATATGTCGTGCCGATTAGGTAAAACTTGCGATTTTGGCTTAAATAGCAACGCTGTTCTTGCCATATAAGACAAGTGAAAATTTGTGTATGCAATAATTTCGCCAAAATCATTCTGAACATAACGAAAAAAATATATTTCATTGTGTTTGTTTATTATTAAATTAATGTTAACGTATCTAAAATATATTTAGTTGGGTTAGGCTAAATTAAATTGCGCTTGTTGTAATAAGGTTAGGTAGGTTTTCAAAGTTTCTCTTGGTACAAAATTATAAATTTTTACATTAACATAAATGAAAAAAATATATCTTTAAACGTATAAGAGAAATTTTTAGAAAGGACCTAATTTTAAATGAGTTTTTGCTAATTGACCAGTTTTACCTAATCGGCACGACATATATATATATATATAATATATATATATATATATATATATATATATATATATATATATATATATATATATATATATATATATATATATATATATATAATAATGTCGTGCCGAATAGGTAAAACTTGAGATTTTGGCTTAAATAGCAACGATCTTCTTGCAGAATAAAGCAAGCGAAAATTTGTGTATGCAATAATTTCGCAAAAATCATTCTGAACAAAACGAAAAAAATATTTCATTAAATTTATTAAATAATTGTAAACGTATCTAAAATATATTTAGTTGGATTAGGCTAAATTAAATTGCGCTTGTTATAATAAGGTTAGGTAAGTTTTCTAAGGTTCTTTTGATACAGAATTATTAATTTTTACATTAACATAAATGGAAAAAATATATCTTTAAACGTATAAGATAATATTTTAGGACTTAATTTTTAATGAGATCTTGCTAATTGACCAATCTTACCCATTCGGCACGACATATATATATATATATATATATATATATATATATATATATATATATATATATATATATATATATATATATATATATATATATATATATATAATGTGTGTGTGTGTACGTGATTACCAGTCTGAGTTTGTGAGGATGGGGTAAAGGGTTGAGCTCCAGTTCTTGATTCCGCTTCTTGCGACTGACTAATGTGACTGGGCCATGCCATATATATTTATTTCACTATATGGAGTTCGCTTTCACTGTGTCATTGCTGAATTAACTCTCACGTTAAAGAAATACATGCTAATATCCCCGTGGCTAGTTTGGGTACGTGATTTCCAGGATTTATCAGTGCTCTTCTTCTCTGGAAGAGAATTCATCCTTGTCTAACCAGTCCGTCCCCTAATATTTTTTTATATTGTGATCAGATTTCCTCTTTCTCTTCGTTGCTCCAGTGAAATATAACCTAGTTCTCTCATTCCTCGTAACTCACCCCGGTCACCTTTGGCACAATTGTACCAGTCTTAATACTCACATTTGCACTCCCTCGTGTTTTGCCAGGTATGTGTTTCACACAGGCGCTGCATACTCAAGAAAGGGCCGCACATATAAGGTATGAAGTGCTCGAAACGAGGCTTTATTTAGGTTTCTGAAAGACACACTAGCGTTAGCAAGCTTAACTTATGCTACTGAGGTTATCTTTATATAAGACTCGGGAGACAGACTTAAGGTTATGGTCACTGCGAGATCTATTTCTTAAATTGTTACTTTGTGTGTACTCGCCTATTTGTGGTTGCGGGAGTCGATTCACAGCTCCTGGCTCCGCCTCTTCGCTGGTCGCTACTAGGTCCACTCTCTCCCTGCTTCATGAGTTTTATCGTACCTCTTCTTGAAGCTATGTATGGATCCTGCCTCCACTACATCACTCCAGATTGTTCCACTTACTGACAATTCAATGACTGAAGAAATACTTCCTAACATTCCTGTGACTGTAACTGTGTGTGTGTGTGTTTTGCGTGTGAGCTTGCGTGTACGCGCGTGTGATTGCTTGCTCCTTCCCACCAATTTGTACTCACCGATTTGTTTGCGCGGGTCGAGTCCAGGCCCAGGATCTCGCCTATTACTACACTTTATCGAGTGAAAAAAATACTTCTATCATGTTAAGATTCATCTGCGTCAGTAACTCCCGTCTGTCCGTGTATTTGGTTTTCCCACCGGAGGAAATCTGCTCTGGTCACACTTATCAATCCTTAGTATTTCATACATCGTAATTCTGTCCTCCCTTGTCTCTCTCTTTCAGGATCGTCAGGTTTAATTCCTTGAGTCTCTCATAATGAACCCCTCTCAGTTCTGTGACTAATCTTGTTGTAAACCTTTCAAGGTTTTCATCATTCTTAATCAGGTGGGAACTCCAAGCTGATGCTATATGTCCTAGCATGGGCCTCATGTGGGCCTCATGTGGGCCTCATGTGGGTCTCATGTGGGCCTCATGTGGGCCTCATGTGGGCCTCATGTGGGCCTCATGTGCGTTGCGTACAAAATCCTAAGGAAAATTATTGTTGACATTCCTGAAGATTATTCTGAGGTTTGCTAGCCTAGCATAGGCTGCCAAAGTCATACGGTTTACGTGCTATTGATGTGTTCGGTGTGATGCTTATTCCTAGATTCATTTCTTTCGTTGTTACATGTTTTTTCGCACTTTCAGTCTCCTCTCTCCACCGAATTTCATGACCTTGCACCTGTTTGGATTTAAAACCCCATGTACCACGTCTAAATTTCCGTGGAGGCTCTTACTGTCCTTCCTGTTTATATTTGTCTCATTAGTTTGGTATTTGTAAACAGGCACACACAGAATTCGATCCCATCTGGCAGGTCTTTACATATATCAAGAAAAAAAGAGGAGCCTTAGTATTGATGCTCAAGGGACACCAGTTTTTACCCTAACCAATCTTGACATTTCCTACAGGACTGTCACTCTTTGTTTTCTCCCTCAAGTAGTCTTAGGACTCCTCTTATCCTAGCTTTCTGTTCTAGCTTATGGATCAGTCTTTAGTGAGGAAGAACCTCGAATGTTTTCTTGCAGGCCAGAAGGATGCAGTCTGCCCATCCTTATCTGACCTGCTTTATTTAAGTAACAGTCATAGAACTCGAGAGAGAGTGAGAGAGAGAGAGAGAGAGAGAGAGAGAGAGAGAGAGAGATGTGGGGGAGAGGAGAAAGGGTTTGAAGGAATCACTCTAAAATACATGACTATAATTATGTAAAAATATCATAATTGAAAAATAGCTCTTTCGTGTGTTTTCGCACACATTATCAGATGATAACGAAAGAAAATTAAAACATACGCTAATCAAGATGCCATGTGTAAATCTGGAACCATACTGTTATAAGAGTATGGTCTGTGTGTGAAAGATAGGCGGTAAGTTGTCGCTGAGCGAAACGTAGTTTTGTATACATGTCTTTTGTTTACTAGAGATGTACTTGACCAGCACCAGTATACACGGTGAAGGTCCCTTGGAAAACAAAAGCTCTCTGGGTTGACTGTACTGCTCCATTAAAGTTCGTGAATAAATAATATTTAAACTTAATTCAGTGCTCGAGGTATGTACGTGTTACTGTAAAACTTGATGAACTAAGTCACAATGAATAAAAAGAAGTTAGCCGGAGGTAAACAAGTTAATGAACTCTTGGACATAACGGAGTGTGCGAAGTTTGTCGGAGTTATGGATGATTAACTGCAAAAAAATTTCGACGGGAATTCTCTGTGCCTACGTAGCCGTAGGCCTACTGCAAAGCTATATTTCTGAGAGTTCATGAATATACCCCCCCCCCCCAAAAAAAAAAAAATATCAATAAAATATAAATACATCAATTAATCTGATGGCAAGCTTTCTGACCTTCCCAGACTCCGAAAACAAAAATTTCGAAAGAAGAATTTATATGGATGTCTGAGAAATATGGAATAGCAGTTGTTCTTTTTTTTTTAGGCACAGATAATGATATAATTACGGCACTTGCGTGAAAGAGACTGACAGAATCTTCGTGGCGTTACAATTTAGGCTGTCCGAAGACTTGTACACAGCGAGTTATATGTAAATAATTCCATATAATTTATGTTGATTATAGATGTATCAAGGAGGAAAATAACACACGGGCTTTGTGGGTAATGCTCTACCTTGGGCGGTGGACTTTTTTTTGTGTATGTGTGTGCATATTTTGGGGAAATTTGTTTTATTTAAGCAATATGTTGATGTACGCTTGCTGAGTGTACCAATGATTGTAGACCTTGAGTAATGTCCGCTTGTCTTTAGTTAAATGAATCAGTGGGAGAAACTCTTTATATTTCCCCTCCTCTTTATATGTCCCCTCTTTATATTTCCCCTCCTCTTTATATGTCCCCTCTTTATATTTCCCCTCCTCTTTATATTTCCCCTGTTCGACAAATTACTCGTATGTTATTCATTATTCTCATACTACCCTCCCCTTCCCCTATCCCCTCCGCATTATTCCTATCATTCATATTCTTCTCATCCTTTTCGTTATTCCTGTCCCCTTCTTGTTTTCATCCTCTTTCACTTGAGGTATGTTATATATCTCTCCCAGGTGGAGGAAGGGGGAGTGAAAAGGATTTAGTAAAAGACCATCACCTCCTCTCTCCCCCTCACCATATCCCACACTCCCCCCTCACCATATCCCACACTCCCCCCTCACCATCTCCCACACTACCCCCTCACCATCTCTCACACTCCCCCCTCACCATCTCCCTTCTTCCCCTTCCTTAAGACCTCCCCAACAACGCACTCTACCTCGCCTCGTTATACCCATTTGCGAGTGGTTGAGCCTCAGCTGCTGGGCCAGTCTCTTAGTGAGGAGTGTACCTATAATGATGTAATTACCGAGCAGAATTTGTGGGCAGGTATTAATCTCTAGCTTTTGGGTCACCCTTTTGACTATTGTTGGTTGGTGTGATTTGTCTTCTACTATTTTCAAGTTTATCAACTGTTTAAGAAATAAAAGTCACATTACAGTGGGTTAAAAGCCACATTACAGTGGGTTAAAAGCTACATTACAGTGGGTTAAAAGCCACACTACCCTGGGTTTAAAGCCACAGGTTAGAAAAGGCATATGACAGAGTAGATAGGGGAGGAATGTGGCAGATGTTGCAAATGTATGGAATAGGTAGTAAGTTACTAAATGCTGTAAAGAGTTTTTATGAGGATAGTGAGGCTCAGGTTAGGGTGTGTAGGAGAGAGGGAGATTACTTCCCATTAAAAGTAGGTCTTAGACAGGTATGTGTAATATCACCATGGTTGTTTAACATATTTATAGATGGGGTTGTAAAAGAAATGTTAGGGTGTTGGGGAGAGGGGTGGGATTAAATTATGGGGAATCAAATATATAATGGGAGTTGATAGTTACTTTTTTGATGATGATACTGTGCTTTTGGGGGATTCTAAAGAAAGTTGCGAAGGCTAGTTGACGAATTTGGAAGGGTGTGTAAAGGTAGAAAGTTGAAAGTGAACATAGATAAGAGTAAGATAATGAGGGTATCAAACGACTTAGATAAAGAAAAATTGAATATCACATTGGAGGGAGAGAGCTTGCGTGAGCGTGTTAGATAGGAGTGAATGGAGACGAATGATTTTTGGAACTTGATGAGCTGTTGGAGTGTGAGCAGGGTAATATTTTGTGAAGGGATTCAGGGAAACCGGTTAGCCGGACTTGTGTCCTGGAAATACAATGCCTGTACTTTAAAAGGAGGGGTTTGGGATATTGGCAGTTTGGAGGGACGTCTAAACTGTCGTGTCTGAGCGCCTCTGCAAAGACAGTGATTATGTATTAGTGATGGTGAAAGTGTTGAATGATGAATGTTTTTTCCTTCTTTTTCCTTCTTTTTGGGTTTTTCTTTCTTTTTGGGTCACCCTGCTTTGGTGGGGATGGCCAACGTGTTTATATATATATATATATATATATATATATATATATATATATATATATATATATATATATATATATATATATTTTAATGAAGTATTTTTTATGTTAAAGAAATGACAGTTGAGAATTTTTTTGGATTAGAGGTAAATTCATGACGATGATTCGTCAATTGCATCTGTCTATGATTGATCTTTTCCGCTCTTGCCCTACACCTTCTTATCTTGCTCTTCCCTTCCCTTCTCTTCCCGTTCTCTTTCTCTTTTATTCCATTTTTTCCCACCATTTTCATCATCTCTTCCTCCTTCCCCTCCCTTTTGTTCTCTGTCCTTCTTCAATCCCCCACTCGTGAAAAGGAAATTGAGGGGGTTGCTGGAAAGGTCCTCAGGTGAATACAGGAATACTTAGTGAAAAGAAGGCAGAGAATGAATATAAGGAAGGAGGTTCTGGAGTGGGTACAGGTGAAGAGTGGAGTTCCTCAAGGATCAGTACTTGGACCCGCGTTGTTCCTGGTATACATAAATTACTTGTCTGAGAAAATTGGATCATAGGAATGACTGCCGATGACGCTAAATCAATCAAGAGGAAAGCCTCGTTTCTTACCAGCGATGCCACTCCAGGAAAACTCGAAGGTCGTGCAAATATGGTCCATAGGGAAGTCATAGTGTGCCTGGGAGTGGAAAGGCATCCAGTTTGATCCTAAAAAGGGAAGTTTAACTCCTATTCTTGGAGCAGTGCTGTATGACTCTTACGGATTTAGAACTTGGTTATGATTATAATAATAATAATAATCCTACTCTTAGATCAAGTCATTCACAAAAACAGTCCCTCAGTGTGAGTATTAACCGGAAAAGAAATTCCTTCTCCAAATACGCTTTCGAGACTTCTAGTATATATCTTCAGCTTAGTCGTCATAAATTTCCATGTGTTTTGTAAATAGACAAGTTACTTTATAATAATTTAAAGACGTGGCTGAACATATGATTGACGGTTAACTGTCGCTTTCGGTTACTCTGACAGCTTGGTTCTCAGTGGCAATATATGGTTCTTAGAAAGGGGGCGTTTATAGAAAAATCTATATTAATCTAACCAAAAACTAGCTTTACCAAACCTAGCACAGCTTTTGTGATTTGTCCAGCCGAATCTTTCTTCAGCCCAGACATGTTTTTTTCCTAGATCAATTGTCTGGCATTGTAGTTTATTCCACTCCAGGTTATATTCTAATAGTTTTTTTTTTCAATTCTTTGACGATGTCTTCTCCGGAGTTGCTGTGCTGTACATGCTATGCATTGATATTAATTCTTGCGTGACATTAAATATATTGTCGATGTTACGGATGAATTACTATGAGTTGTGATGTGTCACATCATTCGATTCATCAAGTGGGAAAGAATTAAACTGAAAAATTCATGCTTTATCTACAGTGTGATGAAATATATTGCTTCCTACATCCTCAGTTCTTCGAGCAACATTATATGGCACAAAACTGACGATTTTTAACAGATTTGCTTTTTCTGGGCATAATTCTCCCACTGCTTCCATCACACACTCTTTGATCAGACCTCCATCGGTGAAAGGCTTTCCTCTTTCAGCCAACGCATAAGCCACTTTGTAAATGGCCCTGGTTAGAGCTTCATTTTCAGCTCTTCTGATTAAAAAAAAACTTGTTGGGAAAGAAACCTGCGTTGCATTGATTCGAACTCTGTGTTCCTGTGAACTGGGAATAACTTGGTTTATGTTTGGTCTCATTGTGCCCACGTATATTGTTCTCCTTCAAAACTGAAACAGTTTCGTGTTATACGACACACAAGACTTTATCACTTGCTTGCACAAAGAAGTACTTTATGCCCCATTCTTCAATAAAGAGGCGGCACTCACTCTGCACTCTTCTTTTAATTCTCTAACTGAAGGGTATATCTGAAAAATGAAAAATAATTTAACTAAAATTTGAACAAATTTTGATATATAAATTGTTCTAAGCAACAAAATCCTTAACTTTAAGTGAATGAAGTGACTGAAAATGAGAGTTTATTAGATTTACTATTTATAAATATTTCAAACTGCTGCGGGCCTCATAAAATCTTGTGGCGGGCCTGTTTGGTGACCCCTGTTTTAACATATCCATTTACCCGATGAAGCAGGGTAGTGAGATATCCTTGAAGACTCTTCAAGTAGACCAGACCCTCCTAAAGATCACAATACCTTCGTGGAGACAATTGCCTCAACACTACTCGACAATATTCAAGAGAGGACCAAGCTTGCCTCCTGGCAGTGAAGGCACCACACGCTGAGCACTCGCCTCGACCCTCTGGCCATTCGCATTAGTTTAATTCTTCTCCTAGCCGCTCCCAGTCTCACTTAACACAGGTGTGTCTGAGGCATCATGTCGTGAGACCAATTTGGGCTCAACGGTCTCATCTGCCGTAGGTCAGAAAGAAAGATTTCAAGACACGAAGAGGCCAACGATATCATCAGACCGTTCCCCATCAGAACGGGAATCAAAGCTAACCAGACCCTTAGGCAACCAGAAGTGCCCGAATGGGGTCACATGCTACCCTGAAAAGGCGGTAAATTGATAGCATGGGACTACACCTGTTCATCTATAATTTCCGACACCTACCTCCGGTACAAGAAGGCAGAAGTGGGTGATGACTAGAGTTTCAGGAAGACCCAAAAGATAAATAAATACAGTGGCCTGGAAACATACCATAGTTTCCTTCCAATAGTAACAGAAACCATAGGATCATGGGGTAAGTGCGCACTTAAATTTAAGAAAGAGGTGAGAAACTTGTCAGGAAAAATCAAGGCCCCCAGAGTGAGTAGGTTTCTTTTCCAGAGAGCTTTGCCATCCAGAGACGAAATGTCTGCAGCATCCTGGGCACGGGCCTACCTCTAGGGAGCCGGATATCATAAGAACATAAGAACATAAGAAAGGAGGAACACTGCAGCAGGCCTGTTGGCCCATACTAGGCAGGTCCTTCACAATCCGTCCCACTAACAGAATATTTGCTCAACCCAATTTTCAATGCTACCCAAGAAATAAGCTTTGACAATTCTACCCACTCATGCGCGAGTCCCACTCAAATCCAACCCCTCTCACTCATGAATTTATCCAACCTAAATTTGAAACTACCCAAGGTCCTAGCTTCAATAACCCTACTAGGCAGACTGTTCCACTCATCAACTACCCTATTTCCAAACCAATACTTTCCTATATCCTTTCTAAATCTAAACTTATCTAACTTGAATCCATTATTGCGGGTTCTCTCTTGAGAGATATCCTCAAGACCTTATTTATATCCCCTTTGTTAATACCCATTTTCCACTTGTATACCTCGATCATGTCTCCCTCATTCTACGTCTTACAAGTGAATGTAATTTTAGGGTCTTCAATCTTTCTTCGTAAGGAAGATTTCTAATGCTATGTATTAATTTAGTCATTCTACGCTGAATGTTTTCTAACGAATTTATGTCCATTCTGTAATATGGAGACCAGAACTGAGCTGCGTAATCTAGGTGAGGCCTTACTAATGATGTATAAAGCTGTAATATAACCTCTGGACTTCTGTTGCTAACACTTCTTGATATAAATCCCAGTAATCTATTTGCCTTATTACGTACGCTTAGGCATTGCTGTCTTGGTTTAAGGTTGCTGCTTACCATCACCCCTAAGTCCTTCTCGCAATCTGTATGGCTAAGTTCTACGTTATTTAACTTATAAGTGCTTGGGTTATGGACACTCCCGAGCTTCAGAACCTTGCATTTATCTACATTGAACTGCATCTGCCACTTTTCTGACCACGAATTAAGTTTGTCTAAATCTTCCTGAAGTTCTATGACATCTATGTTTGAATCAATTATCCTACCTATCTTCGTGTCGTCGGCGAATTTGCTCATATCACTAGTAATTCCCTCATCAAGGTCATTAATATCGTACATGTACTCTCATTCCACTCCTCTTCAATCACTCTCCGATTACTTCCTAAGAAAAAAAAAAGACGGAACGGGCGGCTTTGAGGGTCCTTGAGCTAGAATTTGTCCCAGACAAGCTGGTGGAAAATTCATCTGTAAAAATTTGCATTTGTGGTTACAGTGGTGGCTCATGCTAACCTCCCTATGGTGTATAGAAATGCACCTAGTTGGATGAATCTTATTAATGCCAGCTGGTCGAGTGGTTAACTCACTGTCCTTCGAGTTTTAGGACTCACCATGGGTTCAAACCTCACCCGTTCCCTGGTTTGTTTACAATCGTGTTATGATTTCGAGAGTCATTACGTCCTCTTTAACACTCTCATTAACCCCTTCCCACCATTCTCCTTTAATCCCCTCCCACCATCCCTTTTCCTTAACTCCCTCCCATCAGCCCTTTCACCCCTCTACTACCACGTCTCTGTAACAGTCTCCCACCACCCCTCTTCCTTTCAACTAAGCCCCTTTATCTTGCCATCAACCCTCTTTTCTCTCCCAGCAACCCTCTCCAACCCTTTCCCAACAATTTTCAAATCCCTTTCCAACTTTTCCCTCCTACCAACCTTCTCTAATTTTCCCCCTGCAAATATCCCCTGGTCAACTCTCTCCCACTCCATCCCACTCCCATCACCTTTGTATCCTCCCTTCCACCAATTCACGTCAATCCTAAACTGTTTCCTACAAATCCCACTTAAACCTCAAACTTCTGCATCTGCAACAACTCTCCAGTCAGTGTGACATCCGCTACTTTTTCTCACCCATTCAACCCAACGTCCTCAACCCCATCGCCACTTTCCTAGACCCGGGCTGCGAGAAAATGGGTAATTGGTGCTCTCTCGCAGACACATCCGAATTTCTAGACGACGTCCAGGGAACATAAAAAGTGAGAGAGAGAAAGAGAGAGAGAGAGAGAGAGAGAGAGAGAGAGAGAGAGATAGAGAGTGTACTCATCTATATTGGTTACAGGGGTCTAGTCTCAGCTCCTGGCCCCGCTGCTTCGCTGGCCGCTACTGTGTTCTCTCTGTCTTCGAAAGCACTATAGTACTTAAAGAAATGGCCATTTCCACTCAACTGGGGTTTTGTCTGTGTCTGTGTATGTGTGTGTGTGTGTGTGTGTGTGTGTGCGCGTGTGTGTGTGCGCGCGTATGTGTGTCTGTGTGCGTGTGTGTGTGCGCGCGTGTGTGTCTGTGTGTGCTTTTATAAAGGCACAATCATGGTAACCTGGGACGCCTGTGTGAAAACTCTCTGATGGGTGGGTGATCGCAGTAACAACCTCATTTTTCAATTTTTTTTATTTTCTTTTCGTATCTGCGCCCACCGAGTGCCCAGGTTCCCCTTAATATTATGGGACATAATTGGAAAAATACTACGAAAGATAAAGAGTAATATGATTGTTTGAATATGTTAGCTCTAATGTCAACGCTGAAACCAGAAAGTTTCAGCTTTGTCTTTCTGAAACTTTTCAATCTCACAGTAAGAGTAAAAAAAAAAAGTCCAATGAAGCATAAGATGAGAGCGAGAGAACAAGTATTCCACTGGATGTGTAAATTTGATTGATAGAGCACACAACTAAAGGGACAAGAGTTTGATTTCCAGGAAAAGTCTGTACACCTGTGCACATAACAGTGTTGATAGACTGCTGCGGTGTGCAGGGCTGGGCTTTCACATTAGGTGAAATAGGATAACATCTGCTAATTTGTACATTCAACTGTGTAAAAAAAATATCGTGACAATCAATATATTTGGCAGAGGGGGAAGTGGAGAGGTAATTTTGAGGTGTTCAGTCCCACAGCCTTGACAAAAGGTGTTCAGTCCCACAACCTTGACAAAAGGTGTTCAGTCCCACAATCTTGACAAAAGATGTTCAGTCCCACAGCTTTGACAAAAGGTGTTCAGTCCCACAGCTTTGACAAAAGGTGTTCAGTCCCACAGCTTTGACAAAAGGTGTTCAGTCCCACAGCTTTGACAAAAGGTGTTCAGTCCCACAACCTTGACACACAAAAAGTGTTCAGTTTACGGGCATGCTGAGTGCATCTGGTTTGATCCCCGCCACGGGTGGAAACATTGGGCTTCTTGGCTTACACCTGCTGCCCCTGTTCACCTAGCAGTAAGTAGGTACCTGAGGGCTGTCGACTGTTGTGGGTGGTATCCCATGAAGTGGTAATATACCTCTGATAGGGAGAACTGGGCATTGAGATAAGATGAGGGTGGATAACAGCTCTTAGCCTGTAAAACTAATATATATATAAAAGGAAAGGTGTTCCGCCAACAGCCTTAACAGGTGTTCGCTTCCACAGCCTTGTGAGATGTTCATTCCCTTTGTCTTGACAGGTGTTCAGTGCTTTAACCAAAAGCAGTGTCATGGGGCCAGACTTGTATACCGAAGTCAGTACACGAAGAAACGTAATATGGGTGTTGCAAGTGTGTCTTAGTTATCAACTTTTGGGTATAGTTACAGTATTATATTGTAAAACAGTGAATGTTTGGGTAGCTAGGCTCCGGGAGTAAAACAACCTGTTAATTGAGAAAATAAATCGAGTGAGTTGCTTAAGCAACGAGAGAGACTAAAGATCTTTCTTATGTTACCACTACGGTATATCGAAAATCAACTTTCACTAGTCTAGGTTCGAACAACTTAAGATACATTCCCAAAATCTATAACCCTTGCAGAATTAAAACTAACTGTCCTAGTTCTATCTATTACCAAACGCCACGAGACTTTTTTTTTTTTAACTAAAAGACTCGAATTTTTAGCAAGTTTCAGGATAACTCGCCTGCCATGAGTTCGAATCCCACCCGTTCTGGGATAACTTTCCGGACAGCTGCTAGAAACAGGTTATCCTTTGGATCATACCAAAGAAACTTCGAATCTATACCACTTGCTCTCGGCTACAATGTTGTTTAGTTTGCTGCCCTACTTTGCGATGCTCAGTTCGTGGATTAACACTGTTAGGCTAGATTGTGCTAGGCTAGGTTAGGCTAGATTGTCGTCCCTTAGACAACAACAACTACAACTGCAAATACAACTACAATATTATTATTATTATTATTATTATTATTATTATTATTATTATTATTATTATTATTATTATTATTATTATTATTATTTTAACGAAACAGAAAACGGGGACACGTTGAGCCCACACTTAGATATAGTCAGTTCATTACTGTGTGAAGATCATGAAACAGTCTCTCCTCCCACTTACACACATGTGGGTGCACTTGCTGCAACACACACACACACACACACACACACATACCTTTAATAAGAGGTATGAGCTCAAGGAGCAGGAAGAGAATGGATCTAGTAGCGACCAGTGAAGAGGCGGGGCAGGAGCTATGAATCGACCCCTGCAACCACAATTAGGTGAGTACACACACACATGAGTAACACTGGCTGTAGCTTACACACGTGGGTAGCACTTGCAACTTACACACACACACACATATCTATACGTACCCAGATATTGCACAAAATTTCTTACCAAGACAAGTACGGCGATTCTATTGTTCACACAATTCAACTACACAGTCAAACTGTGCACGCGGTCAAATTGTACACAGTGTTCCCACGGTCAACTGCCACATAGTCGTGTACTTTTAATTTAAAAGTAAATTTCGATAAGTGTGAACTTCACACAGAATATAAATATTTGCTTTCGTTCAAGGTATCTGATTATTTCCTTTCCCCTCTTCGTTAACTAAAATGCCATTTATTTAAGTTTCCATTTAACATTTTATTTTAGCTCTCTGCAATGTACTTACGTATTTTATTTCATCTCTTGATATTTTCTTTTTGCTATGAGTACATCTTATTTTCGGTGTGATTTTGTCAAATATTACCATTGTTGATTTATAGCTCAGATGATGGAGAATTCTCCGAAACGTCTTGAATACAGAGGCTGACGCTAGTCACTGGGGCGACTCACAATGGGTTGGGTACCAGTAAGGGGTTACCCACTTACAACACCAACAAATTCCTTCACTGATGTACCTTGGTGAAGTCTGAGTGACAACTTCAAGACCTCATACATGGGACTGTGACCAGTTGTGTCATAGTAGTCTCTCGGTGCCTCTGTGACGCCAGGCCTTACAAAGGTACTAGTTACAGGCATCACAGAGGCGCCAATAGACTGCTCTAACAGAATAAGAAAGAATTTATTCCAGTAATTAACCCTGGAGGGTTAACACAGGCTAACCCAAGAATGCATATTAAGGTCCACAGGTCCTCCTCCCTACAATGCCAGAAACAATATATTACCAACTCCTACAAAAAATTATTAAGGTTATACAGTATTGACAGGTTGATGAGAAAAACATATGTGCAACACTTAGGTAGTTTTATTGCCAAAAGAACATAAGAACATAAGAACATAAGAAAGGAGGAACACTGCAGCAGGCCTGTTGGCCCATACTAGGCAGGTTCTTCACAATCCGTCCCACTAACAGAACATTTGCTCAACCCAATTTTCAATGCTACCCAAGAAATAAGCTTTGACAATTCTACCCACTCATGCGCGAGTCCCACTCAAATCCAACCCCTCTCACTCATGAATTTATCCAACCTAAATTTGAAACTACCCAAGGTCCTAGCTTCAATAACCCTACTAGGCAGACTGTTCCACTCATCAACTACCCTATTTCCAAACCAATACTTTCCTATATCCTTTCTAAATCTAAACTTATCTAACTTGAATCCATTATTGCGGGTTCTCTCTTGGAGAGATATCCTCAAGACCTTATTTATATCCCCTTTGTTAATACCCATTTTCCACTTGTATACCTCGATCATGTCTCCCCTCATTCTACGTCTTACAAGTGAATGTAATTTTAGGGTCTTCAATCTTTCTTCGTAAGGAAGATTTCTAATGCTATGTATTAATTTAGTCATTCTACGCTGAATGTTTTCTAACGAATTTATGTCCATTCTGTAATATGGAGACCAGAACTGAGCTGCGTAATCTAGGTGAGGCCTTACTAATGATGTATAAAGCTGTAATATAACCTCTGGACTTCTGTTGCTAACACTTCTTGATATAAATCCCAGTAATCTATTTGCCTTATTACGTACGCTTAGGCATTGCTGTCTTGGTTTAAGGTTGCTGCTTACCATCACCCCCAAGTCCTTCTCGCAATCTGTATGGCTAAGTTCTACGTTATTTAACTTATAAGTGCTTGGGTTATGGAGACTCCCGAGCTTCAGAACCTTGCATTTATCTACATTGAACTGCATCTGCCACTTTTCTGACCACGAATTAAGTTTGTCTAAATCTTCCTGAAGTTCTATGACATCTATGTTTGAATCAATTATCCTACCTATCTTCGTGTCGTCGGCGAATTTGCTCATATCACTAGTAATTCCCTCATCAAGGTCATTGATATATATTATAAATAACAATGGGCCCAAGACTGATCCCTGTGGAACACCACTTGTTACAAGTCCCCATTCGGATTTAACCCCATTTATGCACACTCTCTGCTTCCTATTGGTGAGCCATGACTCGATCCATGACAGCACTTTTCCCCAATGCCATGAGCTGCCACTTTCTTTAACAGTCTCTGGTGCGGTACTCTATCAAAGCCTTACTAAAGTCTAAATAAACAATATCGAATTCTTTATCGTGATCAACAGCCTCAAAAGCTTTACTGAAGAAGGTTAATAAATTAGATAGGCAGGAACGGCCCCTTGTGAATCCATGCTGGGTATCATTAATCAAATTATGGTTATCTAGATGGCTTCTAATAATATCAGCTATAATTGACTCTAGTAATTTGCCTACAATTGAGGTCAGGCTTATTGGGCGGTAGTTTGACGGTAGTGACTTGTCCCCTGCTTTAAAAATAGGAATTACATTAGCCATCTTCCACATATCAGACACTACACCTGTTTGAAGAGATAAATTAAAAATGTTAGATATTGGTTCACAGAGTTCCATTTTGCATTCCTTAAGAACCCTTGCAAAAGCTCATCAGGACCCGGCGATTTATTTTGTTTCAGTCGGTCCAGCTGTTTCATAATCATTTCGCTAGTGACTGTGATATTACATAATTTATCTTCTTCTGGGCCTCTGTAAAAATTTATTACTGGGATATTATTAATGTCTTCCTGTGTGAAAACCGAGAGAAAATAATTATTAAAATAGAGCACATATCATTCTCCTTGTCAGTAAGATGCCCAAAGTTATTTTTAAGGGGACCTATCTTATCCCTAACTTTTGTTCTATAAACCTGGAAAAAACTTTTTGGGTTAGTTTTGAATCCCTAGCAACTTTAATTTCATAGTCCCGTTTAGATTTTCTTATTCCCTTTTTAACGTCCCTCTTAATGTCAGTATACTGATTTATAAGATGACCCTCACCTCTTTTATGCGCCTATAAATTCCTTTCTTCTGCCCTAAAAGATATTTGAGCCTATTATTCATCCATTTTGGGTCATTTCTACTTGATCTAATTTCTTTATACGGGATAAATGTTCTTTGGGCAGCCTGTATAGTGTTAAGAAAACTGTCATATTGATACCTCTCTTCTTCACCCCAGTCCACAGTTGATAAGTGTTCTCTAAGTCCATTATAATCTGCTAAGCGAAAATCTGGGATCATTACTGAATTATCCCTACTATCATACATCCATTCAATGCTAAAGGTAATTGACTTGTGGTCTCTTGAGCTGAGTTCCTCTGTAATTTCTAAATTATTAACAAGGGTTTCCTTGCTTGCCAGAACCAAGTCAAGTAGGTTATTTCCCTTGTAGGTTCTGTTACAAACTGCTTCAAAAGCAATCCTGAACTACTTCTAAAAAGTCGTTAGATTCTAAATTCCCTGTCATGAAATTCCAATCAATCTGACTAAAGTTAAAGTCCCTAGAATTACTACGTTATCGTGTCTTGTGGCCTTAACAATTTCCTCCCAAAGTAGTCTCCTTGTTCCCTATCTAAGTTTGGAGGACGGTAAATCACGCCTAAAATCAATTTTTCACACCCCTCTGAAAATTCTATCCAGACAGACTCTGTATGTGTTAATTCAGACTTTATACCCGTTTTTATGCAACAATTTAAATGATCACGGACATAGAGTGCCACCCCACCCCTTTTCCCGATACTTCTGTCTACTTGGAACAATTTAAAACCCTGAATGTGACATTCGGCAGGCAAGTCCCGATTTTTCATATTAAACCATGTCTCAGTTATTGCAAAAACATCAATATTACCCGTACTTGCAACTAATCTCAACTCGTCCATCTTATTCCTAGCACTACGACTATTGGTGTAATATATATTTAGAGACCCTCCTTTCTCTTTACCCTTCCTGCTCATCTCTGTTTTTCCACTATACCTATTACTGTCCTTGTCATCTAGTGTCACTAGCTCTCCACTATCCACCTTATTCTGCCTAGTTGTTACACATGTGTCTTATCTATTAACTCTCAGTACCTATTTATGCTAGGTCGTTGATTTAGTGATGGAGAGCAACAAGAGTGTTATGTGCTCCTGCTGAGTTATGTCTCAGCCTGTTGAGTCTTGTTTTCTTGATTACCTCTTCTTGATTCCATGGTTCATCGTCCTTGTGGACCGGTTCCAGATCAGGGTCTCCCTGCTCGATGGTCTGTTCGACCAGGCTGTTGATGCTAGCAACAGTCATGTTACTTTTTCCAGTGGTGTCTGTGCTTGTATCTGAACCTGTGTTGACGTACGTAAATAGAAGGGAGGGGAGAGTAAAAATGAGGAATGGACGAGAATGTAATTGAATAGAAAGAAGCTTAAAGAACGAGAATAAGAGGCAAGGGAAGATACTATATTAAAATTGGTATACAATACCAACAAGATGGTCAATATGACACTAGTGCAACATGTGTATCTTTATTGCCCAAATTTTAGCACTTCTGTACCCGTCTAATAAAGCTTATTGTGCAGGCGAAACGTTTTGGCACTGAAGATACTTAGTGTTGTACATGTGTCTTACTCATCAAGGCAAGCGAGGGAAGGGGAAGGAGTAGTAAAAGTTGAGGGAAGAAGAGACGAAGAAGGGAGGTACAAAGAGAACAGCGCAATATCTTCCTCTAAAAAAAATTACAAATCTTAAGAGAAAGTAGAACAGGAGAAACCTCAGTAGCATCGCGTAAACGAAGAGATGAAGATAGAGGCAGGATGGTCACGAGGGACGTGAGACCACTGAGAGAGTGAGGAGGGGGAGGGGAATGCCCATTCCCTATACCCACCCCCACGGGAAGAGGAGGGGGGAAAGAGGACGCCACTCGCCCCTTCCCCCCTCCCATCTCAATCACGGAAGCCAAGACACGCACACAATCTCCCCTAGCCACGGCACCGTGACCCCGAGAGATAGAGACCGGTGGAACGATCCGTGATGGGAGATAGCCATCTGAGAGGAGGCTGGGACCACTGCCGCATGATTCCTTCGACAGCAGCGGCAGCGAGCAGGTCACATCACGAGAGAAGTGAAAGGAAAGGCTCCGCTGACCCGACCAGGTACACGGAGGCACTTAATCTAAAAAGCTTGATGCACCGACCAAGCTGGGAGACCCAGAATGCAAGATGTTTATCATCACTGAGCTGCAGCGTCTCACTTCTGGCTTGAAGTAACGGGTGAAGGGACGCCCTGCCAGAGCTGTATAACCAACTGACCCCTCGAGGGGACGCTTCTTAATACTGGTAAGGGGGCTGTGGATTCAAAAGATTGTCCTCCCCTCCCTTGGATCAAATTTGATTGCTTCCCATTTCCCCCCCCAGGAGCTTTATGTTCTCTATGGGTTTAGCGCTTCCACACTAAATATAATATGATGACGGTGTAGATCTTTTTCTTTCAACTCGCCGGCGTCTCCCACCGAGGCAGTGACCCAAAAAAACAAAAAACACTTTCACCATCATTCAATAATAATAATAATAATAATAATAATAATAATAATAATAATAATAATAATAATAATCATATAACCAGGTAACTAGTCAATAAGTTTGATAGGCAACTAGTCTCCCAGCACACTAACCAACTAGTCACCTAGTCAGCCCTCCGGGCAGTTAATTATCCAACCAACTAGTCACGACTCACGAAATCGTAATACAACGAGTACAAACCACGGAACTGGTGGGATTTGAACCCATTGCGAATATAAAATCTAGGTAGTAATTTTTATTGCATCAATGTTCTGTCGAACAAGGCAGCACTGTATGACCCTTGTGGGTTTAGCGCTTATTATAATAATCTATTGAACAAGAGGTACAATGCAGGTGTGTTCTATTATACAATAGATCTATTGTTAGAATGAAATGGAATAACATACCCCTTTTTTGGAAAGGTGTTCTACTATATAGGTGATTTATTAGACAGGTGTTCCATTACAAAGGTGTTCTATAACACAGGTGGGCTTTTTTCAAAATAGTTGTTGCTGCAATTAAAATAATTTTCTCTTTCTAGGGGTTTTATTGCACAGATGTTTTATTGCATAGAAGTTTTATTACACTGTTATTGCAGGTATTGTTGTAGTGCACGGATGTTTTAGTGCACGGATATTTTTTGCACGTATGTTTTATTGACCGCATGTTTTCTTGCAAAGATCTTTTATTGATTTGATGTTATTGCACGGATGTTTTATTGCACGAATGGTTTATTGCACGGATTGTTTGTTGCAAGAATGGTTTATGACGAGGGTGTTTTATTTGATGGGTATTCTGTTTCACAGATATTCCATTGCTCAGATGTTCTGCACAGTTGTTTTATTGCATCAGTATAGAATTGCAAGGGTGTTTTATTACGCCGGTGTTTTACTGTACTGATATCCTGTTGCTCGGGTGTTTTATTGTGCAAGTGTTCTATTGCAGGGATGTTCTATGGAAAGTGTTGCTATGAAAAGATGTTCCATTGCATGGCTGTCATTTAAGAGCTCTATTGCAATTGCCTGAAATTGCACAGGTGTTTTATTGCAATTGCCTGCTATTACACGGGTGTTTTATTACTCGAGTGTTTTATTGCAAGCTGCTTACGCTGAAAACCACTCAAGTAAACCTGACTGATAGTGAACAGGTTGCATGCAGCATTAATGGTTCGCGTGTAGTCGATAGGCTTCAAACCGAACTAACCATCCAGCGCAATCATCACCAAGTCGAAATGTTCATTCATTTTGTGGCGGAGGTCAATGACATTCTCACTTTCCTTAATGTTTCACTCTGCAAGTCTGCCAGTTAACTTCGTTTCGAAGTCTATTGGAAGTCCACCAACCAACACGATCTCTTCCACTCGAACCCCAACACCAAGACCAAAACACAGTTTTGTCTTGGGGATTTTTCTCTCCATATCTATAGTACTGAATTCCTCGAAGAATGCTATTTCCTTGAAGGAATCTTCACCTCAAGATTCCATCTCCACTTCTCCCACCTTCTCCAGTATTTATCTGTATTGGATTGGAGAAGCCTCTGGTGGCTGAAGCTCCTCGTCAGCAAAGGTACCCAGGTGTTATACATGTCACATTCATCAACTTCTCAGGATTGTATAACATTAATGTAACGAAATCTCCCCCAGAGTGCATTACCCTCGACATGTCATCAGGGATCACAGTGGACGTGCTCAATCCGTCACCTTCTCCAGATCTGACGACATCACAAAGATGCGTAGTTCTCCTACAAATTCAGTAGCCGAACACTTCTCCAGTATCTCCAAGTGTCGACACAACGCAGTCACCACTGCCTCTACCATTAAGATATCACCGAGGATAATAACAACTAACACAAACCACTGTAGGAGTATGCGCAGTCCCACACAAAAACTGTGACAAAACCTATACGTAAGATCCAAAATAATAAAATTAAGCACTAAACCTGTAAAGATCATAAAGTGCTGTGGGAAAGGATATTGTAAAAGTAGAAACATGTGTATGTTAAGTGTGAGTGTATGATAGGGGTGTAAGTGGGGGATGGGTTAGTGCAAAAGTAGAACTGAAATCAAAGTTTGTGCAGTATTTTAGTATCCCATAAAAAAGGTCAGAGAGAATCTGCATCAAACGTGGGTTTTTCGGTGAGGAGGTCAGTTAGATTGAGCGTAGACAAAGCAACTCTACAAACGTACCTCTAAACCCCAATACACCAGCAGAACAGACTGTTCTAATAAAGCCTTCACCATAATTCCCACAACTGTAATAGTGAACAACCCATTGCCAAGGAAAATGACATCCAGAAAAGATGTCTTGAATCTGTGCTCATCTGAATCACCAACAGTTTCAACCAGAACAACGGTTTCTAAAATTTGCCAGAACTTCTTGCCAGAAAATTATCTGGACGCTTGGGAATCAGTTGAAAGTCAGTCAGTCTCTCTCTCTCTCTCTCTCTCTCTCTCCCCCTCTCTCTCTCCCCCTCTCCCAGCGATCTTCAGTTGCAACAAGTGTTGCTCTAATTTTCTGTCGAAAAAATATTCTTCTGTAGGAGCGTCCACATGTGAGGATGTTCACTAGTGAGGATGTTCACTAGTGAGGATGTTCACTAGTGAGGATGTTCACTAGTGAGGATGTTCACTAGTGAGGATATTCACTTGTGTGGATGCTCACTAGTGAGGATGTTCACTTGTGTGGATGTTCACGTGTAAGGATGTTCACGTGTGTTCTATTTCTGCCAATAATCCTGAGGGAGTAGGACACAATAATGTTAAAATAAGAATCAAAGATAAAATGAGAAATAAGCAAAACCACCTTATTTTTCCTACTCCTCTTCTTCCTCTTCTTCCCTCATTTAATCGCTTACTCATCTTCCTTTCGAGCCTATTCTTACTTCCCTCTCCCTATTTATTTTCGTCTCCTGTTCCTTCTACTCCTTTTCAAATCCTAATATTCTTTCCTTTCAACCTTCCTACTCTTCTTCCTCCTTGAATTTCATTTTCCTCTTCCTCCTCCTCTTCCTTCTCCGCCCTCCCTTGTTAAGCCTCACAGAGTAAAGGAAGGGGCGTCACAGAGTAAAGGAAGGGGCGTCACAGAGTAAAGGAAGGGGCGTCACAGAGTAAAGGAAGGGGCGTCACAGAGTAAAGGAAGGGGCGTCACAGAGTAAAGGAAGGGGCGTCACAGAGTAAAGGAAGGGGCGTCACAGAGTAAAGGAAGGGGCGTCACAGAGTAAAGGAAGGGGCGTCACAGAGTAAAGGAAGGGGCGTCACAGAGTAAAGGAAGGGGCGTCACAGAGTAAAGGAAGGGGCTCATTGCCTCCACAGCAACATTACATGCAATGTCAAGCGACCTTCAGTTGCATCCTCTGCAACAATTTTTAGCCTCTTGAAGGATGCAAAAAGAGAGAAGATAGGGAGAGGATAAGGAGGGGAAGAGAAGAAGTGGGAGGTAACCTAGAGCGGAGGGAGGAAGAATTAGAATAGGGAGATTGAGGAAGGTGCAAAATATAGGAAAATGAGGTGAAGGGGACGAGGAAGAAAAAGGGACGAACAACAGGATAGGAAGAAGGATGGGAAGGAAAGTGAGGAGGAGGAGGAGGAGGCTGAATATAACTCGCAGAAACGTAGAGGACAAAGAGAGAAGGTACAAAACTTTTTTGTTTTTCTTGGCTGGGGTTGAAATTCATAATTCGTCTCCTTAGAGTGTGAGTATAAGTGAGAGCGAGGGACGGATGACTGATTGACTCCCGGCTGACATCCATCAGTGGCAGACGGGTACAATCACCTGCCCTTACTGCAGGCACGGCTAATTATCCTCTCTTAACATGGGAGGGGGTGGGAGTGGGGAAGGTGAGGGAAGAGGTGGAATGGGTGGAGAGGGGTTACAGGAGGGGATGTAATGGGTAAAGGGGTGTGGGGAGGTATATGCTAATACTGTCTGCCTTATCAGGGGGGAGCTTAAATCACGTAGGGTTTTTGCATATTGTGGATATGCTGAGAGGGTTGGTCGGGGAGGCCGGGAGGGGAGAAGTTTTGGGTAAGACAAGGAAGTTGTGGTTTGAGTAGGAAGTTCTGGTTTGATTTACCTTACCCTTTACGTCGAGGTAAAGGGTACAAGAAAACGTACGTTGGTTGCAGTGGGACGATAGGGGTAGATAATGGGGTTGAATGGAATGGGAATAATAAGTTGAGTAGCCAGGGAGGTTTTATTGGAGAGAATAGATGGATAATAAGAAAAGATGTAGTAAAGAAAGTGTGCAAGCTCTGTGGGCGATGAGAGAAGTGTACATAATAAAGTTAGTCAGCAAGTTTCATATTATTGATGGAATGCAGTAGCGACAACCTGCTGAATAAAACACATTTGCAATACTTTATTGCAGAAAAATTTCGCCTGCACAGCGGATTTCTTCAGACGTATACAGAAGAATACAATACTGGAGACTGGAGAAGTAGTTAGACGTGATCAGCCTATTGCCCTTGGTAGGAGGTGGTCAGTCCCTCAAGCCTAAAGCATAAGAGGCGGCAGAAGTGAGGTGAAGCTGCTTCACCTCATGTGTTGCAGATGCGTCTCATTCATCACTTAGCAAGGTCTTGGAGTGCGTGTTTCGAGGCATTACACTCGACATTTTGAACAGTTCCTGCGCTCTGAGGGAAGGATGCTATTCTTTGGATCGTGTGAACTATTATAACAGCACACTTTTAGCAAGATAGCTATTGAATGAGTAATGGTGAACGAGCTTCCCTTTTTGGGTGGCTCTGCCTTGGTGGGACACGGCCAGTGTGTTAGGAAAAAAAGGGGCAAATAACTAAATATAAGATTAAACATGACAAATACTCGTTAATGACAGGACGAGAGTTTAATACCCTGTTTCTTGCAGGTTTATTAACGAACAACGAAGTTAATAAGAAACATGCTAAATAGTGATTAATAACAGTCATTTTATCTCTCAGAATATTCTTGAGTCATATATGAATAGTAGTGAGACACAACTTATTACAGGCATTTATCATGGATTGCTCTAGCTCGTTGGACTTATTAGTCAAAATGATTCGCTCCCGCCTAAAAGACGCTTTTTTTTTTTTAAACACAATAGGAGATGCATAATTAAATCAATGATTTACAACACCGACAAATAAATATGAGTGATATATATGAGTTACAGTTGGGTATCTTTGTTGCCGAAGGATTTTCAGTGGTGAGGGACTGATCACTCGTATCTACCTCTCTACTACTACTCTTGTCTACAATATTTAAGTGTCTTCTGTATTTGGACTAAAGAAGTCTGTGGAGCAGCGAGGAGCTTCGGCAGTAAAGATATCCATGTGTTCCGAGTGAGCCTTATTTATCTATAGAAAATGTGTATTTAATAAAAAAAAAAGTTAATTTTCTTTGCAGTAAAACTATACAAAATGATTTTGGATCATTTTTACTTTATTTAGCCTCAATTAGTTGAGTCTTTGAGATTTTCTTCCTGAAGTGATCGATGATTTGGTGTAGGGCTCGTGGTCCATGGAATTAGAATTCTCTTCTTCCTTGGATCGACACTGATTACCTCCCATTCCCCCTGGCGATGCATGACCCCTTCCGTGGGTCAGGCACCGGGAGGTGGAAATTAGGAATTGGAACTTCGAATATCGTAAGACAATTTATAGATCTCAATATCATACTGCCGACACCAGCAAAGATCCAAGTTATATAAGCTTTCTTTAAGGCAATTTTTCGCTCCCTGATGTTTTATCGAGTGTTTACTCGATTTTTTTTTTTTAAAGAGCGAAATCTCCCAATCAAAGCTTTTTTTTTTTTTTTTATATCAACACGTATTGTTTCATCGAGATGGTTTTTATCAGACAGTAAAAATCTTTTATGTATCATCGGTATCATATCAACTCTTTTAAACCCTTAAAATATATACTTTTAAAATCTTATCGGTGCCCCACAGAATCTTTTTTAAGAGATTGTATTGTTAGTTGAAGGAAATGTCTAGAGTCCAGACTTGTGCGTCTCTTGGGAATTTTACTAATATTTATATTTGAAGAAATTAAAAGTCTTTCTTTGTCTAGTTGGTAACTTTAATCTCCCTTCATACTATGGATTTTCTACCAGCTCTTCCACCACATAATCTTTTTGAATTATAAAGCTCATACCCTGAATAGCTTTAAACAAAATATTTGACGTACAAGAGTTGGATTGGGTGCGCATGACAAGGACTTGTCTAACATGGACCAATACCTTGTTGCAATACTAATCTGTACCTGTTGTATGTCTTTGAGCAATCCTCTACAACTTCTTAGGATGACGTTGCTCCAAGATATGGTTCTGTTGAGGTAAAACCTTATGAGCTAAAATTTAAATTCCTGCATTTTTTCAGCAGCCTTAGGCATTTGGTAAAACTTTAGGTGTAATATGCACTCAGCTTTACGCCATATGGGTATATTAAGACACACTAACATGCAAGTCTTAAGTCCCCACGGTACATGTCATTATCCCCAACTTAGAGCAATGACAAAATCACTTGCTGCCATAACACAAACCTAACATTAAACCATAACAATTAAACACCAAACAGACAAAAACAAATAATCTACAAATGTAAGACACGACAAGGAGTGAATATCTCCTAAATGATCCATGGTGAAGGTTTAAGCGATACTGAATCAGTTACATGAGAATTACCACAGACACTGGTTTTAGAGAGGTTAGGAAGACAGGTTGCAGTGGTTGATTTTGCTGCAATTATGTGAAGTTCAAGAAGAGATGTAGGCTCGATCATCCGTCCGACAACCGCGAGACAGGCTCCATAATGGTGTATACCTAGAAACAGATACAGCGACCTCTCTGGTGCTAACTGTTTCTGAACCATCCGACTACGTCGACTGAGGCTGGCGTAGCAACGTAGAAGCGTGTGTAAAATAAAGTTCCAAATGAAGAAAGAAACGAGCAAGGTGAAAGACTGGACGTCAGCGTAGAGAAGAGTAAAGAGCAATTAAATATATTTATATATTTGGGAGTGAATGGGTGGCACGACAGAAGTACAATAGATGAAGTGAATCACAAATTAGAACAACCAAGGCTCTCAGAGCAGCTGGTTTTTGTGTTCCAGCGTGTCAGTGAAGTTCAGAGGGGCAATGCCTGTTGTTAATTCTAGTTTTTATTTCTACAGTTTTTCCATAATGGAGAAACTGAAATTTGTCCTCTTTGAACATCACATTGTCTTCTGTGGCTCACTGAAGACTCGGTTTAAATCCGCTCGGAGATAAGCAGTATCCTCTTAATCTAAAAAGATACTCCCTGTATTCCAATGATGAGGGAGTGGCTACCTCAAACTACTTTTCTACTTCGTCTACTATCTCCAAGAATATAATTCATCCATGTACGTGACTGATGAATCCCACAACACAGTGAAAACGTGTCGTCAGTAAAGATAGTGCTGCACATGTGTCTTATTCATCAACTTCTCGGTATTGTATATTACTCATAAGATGAATAGGATACAATACAAAGATGTATTGGAGGGTGGGTGCGGGAGGGAAGAGGAATGACTGGAAGAATGACGAGGTAAAGACGGGAGGAAAAAAAAAAGTTGGTATATGAGAGGTTTTTACAATGTAGAAGTGATATACAGAGGGTGGAGTATATGGAGAGTAAAAGAGAAGAGAAAAGAGTGGTGAGGAAGTGCAAAAGGAAAGATAATGAGAGGTTGGATCAGATTTTATCAACAAATTTTGCTGAGCATAAGAAAAAGTTTGTAGTGAGATCAGTTAGCTGAGAAAGTCGAGGGGAACAAATAATTTTAACAGTTAAAAACAAAAGATAGGAGTCATTAAACAGGAAAGTAGAGGCACTGGGAGGATGGGGGAATATTCTGAGGAGTTGTTGAAACTTGATTAGGAGAGGGAGGCAGTGATTGTATGCACTGTATAGGGAGGCATAAAAATCGTTTTGTTTTGTTTTTTAGTGCCGTCAGACTTCAGAACGTTTCGTTATAAAAGACTTCAAATTCTGTAGTCTGACGTCACGTTCGTGATGATTGACAAGTCGTTAATGTTGTAGTCGCTTGGTCATTATTGCATAACCAATGCTAATGGGCTTTATATGCTTTATGTTCGTATTCTCAAATAAGCTGTCTGCGTTTTCTGGCACCTGGCACCTTTCTTGACGCTCAGTCGGGTTCTTCTGGAGAGAGCCGTTTCCCATGCTCTATTTCTGCAACCTTGCGAGCTTCTGATGTGTTGATTGCAACACGAAAGACCTAGAGCTGTCATTCAACTTCACCTGTGGTTATTTTACATCTTTTATAGCTCACACACAAAAAAAAAAAAAAAAAAGCCGAACTCCCTTAAAAAATGGAATCTTTCCAAAAGAAATATTTTTAGAGATTTATAGATATAATTTTTTCATTGACAATAATGTAAAAAAAATAATTTATTAGACGAAACCAAACTTAGAAACCTCGCCTAACCTAATGTAACTTAATTTTTGTCGATAAATTCTGCTATATATCATAGGTCAATTTAAATTTATTTAATATTACTTGAAATCAATGATTTTATATATGTTGGGATGCTTGAATGTGCATTGATGTCGTGCAGATGATAAGAAAGAGATGATTGCCAGTGTTATGAATGAAAAGAAGTTGGATATCAAAGCTCTAAGCGAAACAAAGCTGAAGGGGTGGCAGGGGAGTTTCAGTGGGAGAAATAAATGGGGTTAAGTCAGGAGTATCTGAGAGAGTTAGAGCTAAGGAAGGGGTAGCAATAATGTTGAAGGATCAGTTATGGAAGGAGAAGAGGGAATATAAATGCATAATTTCAAGGATTATGTGGATTAAAATAAGGGTCAAATGCGAAAAGTGGGTCATAATAAGAGTTTATGCACCTGGAGAAGAGAGGAGTGTAGAGGAGAGAGAGAGATTTAGGAGATGTTAAGCGAGTGTTTAGGAAGTTTTGAGCTTAGTGGAAGAATAATTGTGGCAGGGGACATGAATGCTAAAAGTGGGAGAAATGGCTATAGGTGTTGTAGGTAAGTTTGGGGTGCCAGGTGTTTGGTATTAAGTAATACATATTTAAAGAAAAAATGAATAAATAAGTATACGAGATATGATATAAGGCGTAATAACAGAAGTTTGTTGGACTGTATTGGTAGATAAAAGGTTGATGGGTAGACGTCAGGATGAGCGTATTTATAGAGGGGTCACTGATATATCAGATAATTTTTGGTTGTGGCTTCGGTGAGAGTAAAAGGTAGATGGGATACAAGGAGAGTGGCATCAGTAAGAGAGAGGTGAAGGTTTATAAACTAGAGGAGGAGTTAGGGTGAGACATAGGCAACTATTGGAAGAAAGATGAACTAGTGAGAGTAGAGGCAATAAGGTTGAAGAGGTACGAGATAGATTTAAAAATGTAGTGTTAGTGTTTAGCAGAAGTGAGTAGTTACAGGAGAGTGGGTACGGGGGGGGGAGAAAAACGATTGGTGGAATGTTGAGGTAAAGAAAGTTGTAAGAGAGAAAAAGATATACGAGATATACAAAGAGGGAGGAGTATGTGGAGAGAAAAAGAGATGTTAAGAAAGTGGTGAAGTAATGTAAAAAAGCGAACAAATGAGAGAGTGAGTGAGATGCTATCAACAAAGTTTGCTGAGAATAAAAAAAAAGTTTTGGAGTGAGATTAATAAGAAAGTCTAGGGAATGAGTGGATCTGACAGTTAAAAATAGGAGAGAAGAGTTAGATGGAGAGATGAAGGTATCAGGAAGATGATGGGAATATTTCGAGGAACTGTTTAATGTTGAAGATATGGAAGCTGTGATTTTGTGCATTGGGCAGGGAGGTATAACATCTTGCAGGAGTGAGGAAGAGCCAGCTGTGAGTGTTTGAGAGGTGTGTGAGGAAGTGGGTAGAATGAGAGGAGGTAAAGCTCTGGAACTGATGGGATAGACAGAAATTTTAAACCAGGTAGGCATATAGTTTTTGAATGGTTGGATTGGCTGAGTTGTTTTGCATAAAGGCAAAGGGGATGAAAAAAATTACAGGGAAATAAGCCTGTTGAGTATTCCTGGTAGTGTGTGTGGTAGTTATTGTTGAAAGAATTAAGGGTAAGACGGAAAGCAGAATCGCAGATGAACAAGGAGGCTTTAGGAAGAGTAGGTGGTGTGTAGACCAACTGTTTACAGTGAGGCATATAGTTACAGTATTTAGATAAGGGTAAAGAGACTTTCGTTGCATTTATGGATTTGGAAAAAGCGTATGATAGGGTGGATAGGGGAGTAAAATTATTTATGAAATAGGTGGTAGGTTAATGAAAGCAGTTAAGAGTTTTTAGGAAGATAGTGAGACCCGGGTTAGAGTATGTAGGAGAGAGAGAGAGAGAGAGAGAGAGAGAGAGAGAGATTATTTCCCAGTAACAGTAAGCGTAAGACAGGGATGCGTGATGTCACAATAGTTGTTCAACATATGTATAGATGAGGTTGCAAGAGAAGTGAATGCTCGGTTGTTGGCAAGAGGTGTGGCATTAAGAGATAAGAATTTATCACAAAGTGGAAGTTGTCACAATTGCTTTTTGCTGATGACACTGTGCTTTTGGGAGATTCTGAAGAGAAGTTGCAGAGGTTGGTGGACGAGTTTGGAAGGGTTCGTAAAAGAAGGAAATTAAAAGTGATTATAGGAAAGAGTAACGTGATGAGGGTAACAAATATTTAGGTAACGAAAGATTGGATATCAGATTGAAGGGAGGAAGTGAATGTATTAAGATATCTAGGAATGGTCTTGTCAGCAGATAGGTCTATGAAAGACAAAATGAATCATAGAACTGATTAGGGGAAAAAATATGAGTAGAGCACTGAGGAGTCTATGGAGACAAACGAACGTTATCAACGGAAGCAAAGAGGGAAATGTATGAGAGTATAGTGGGTGTGAAGCATGGTGGTGAATGTTGCAACAAGGAGAAGGCTGTAGGCAGTGGAGATGTCCTGTCTGAGGGTAATGTGTGGTGTGAATTTAATGCAGAAAATCCATAGCTTGGAGATTAGAAGGTGTGGGGTTGTTAAAAGAATTATCCAGAGGGCTGAGGAGAGGTTGTTGAGGTGGTTCGGACATTTAGAGAGGATGTAACAAAATAGAATGACTTCGTGGGTAGAGATCGTCCTAGGAAAGGTTGGTAGGGAAGGGGGTAAAGTAGGTTTTGTGTGCGAGGGGCTTGGACTTCCAACAAGCGTGCGTTAGCGTGTTAGATAGGAGTGGAGACAAATGAGTTTTATGACATGACGTGCTGTTGGAATGTGAGACAAGTAACATTTATGAAGGGATTCAGGAAAACCGGTTAGCCGGACTAGAGTCCTTGAGGTGGGAAGTACAGTGCCTGCACTCTGAAGGAAGGGAGTTGATATGTTGCAGTTTTTTAACTGTAGTCTTGGCGCGCCTCTGGCAAAACAGGGATGAAATGAGTGATGAAAGTGTTTCTTCTTTTTTCGGGTCACCCTACCTCGTTATGCTCAGATTGATTTTCACAGATTTATGGGAAAAAATTCACTCTGCTTATTCGGCAGAAAAAAAAACACCTTTGTTCTTTAGGCCAAACTCATCGAACCAGCTAATTTGGCCTAAAAAAAATCCTCCATAAGCCATGCATGTCGCAAGAGGCGACTAAAATGCCAGGAGCAATGGGCTAGTAACCTCTTCTCCTGGATAAATTATTATATGAAAAAAGAAGAAAACTTAACATTTCTTCTATTTTTTGGGTCACCGTGTCTCAGTGTTATATATATATATATATATATATATATATATATATATATATATATATATATATATTGTATTATATATTATATATCATATATTATATAATATATGTAATATATATATTATAATTTTTCGCTAAAGTAATCTTGCCTTATATTTTATGAATGGCGCATAATCCTTGTGCTGGATCAGAAAGTAATTCTAATATCTATAATACTAACAGCTTTAGCTGAGTTATTCTGTAATCATGTCTTGCAAAGATTATAAATTGATAGCCTGTCCACTCTTAATTAAAGCAGGTAGTCATTATTTTCTCAATCAGCTTTTGAATTTCTCTTTTAACTTTCTTAGTCGTTTCTGTGTCTTCAGCTCTGTATTTGTTTGTGTGTGTGTGTGTGTGTGTGTGTGTGTGTGTGTGTGTGTGTGTGTGTGTGTGTGTTGTGTGTGTGTGTGTGTGAGCTGGCAAATCAAGTGACAGGCCAAAGCCTTAGCAATTGGGCAATCCGCCTACATATTGTTATTTTGGAAGCCTACTGAGGCCATGAACTGCAACACAACTACCAATTTTACAAAAGCTTCCCACAGGTGTACAGCCCGAGGCAAAGTCTACTTGGAAGAAAAAAAAAATCTTTGTACCCTGCATGGCTGGAAAATTCACCAAAAAAGAGCACGATGTTTCGCCCCTCTCCAAAATGCGGGATTTTAGTGAAAGGGAAGAATCTACTTCTTGTCCCCTTTTATCACCTATGAGTTATGACTAGGTAATAAATGTTTTCCCTGAGACTGGAGCTGCTGGCAAATCAAGTGACCGTCAACCTCGTTGGTAGAGCTTTTTCACTTTTATATATCCTCAAACCCGCCACATACTGTAACTTTCCAGAGTCATCATAGTTTAACCTCTCAGCAGTTTCAATATCCGAAAAAAAAATTAGGATTGCTATAAATGTGTATTATGTTTTCACCTCATTATATATACATATAACACAACTGATCTGATGGAAAGCCGGATTGAAGACACTGATATTCTTGATGCCTCGATGGTCCCTAACTCAAGGGTTATGATATCCTTCTTCAGTTCAGAGAGTGTATTGAATCCTTCCCTTAAAGATGCACAGTGAATGCAAGCCTCACTTTCAGCACTGAACTCGCCCAACTGGGTCAGCCCGTTGCTGAAAAAGTGTATAACACTCGCTACTACAACGTCCAACAGGAAGACTGCCCAAATAAGAGCTGTGAGTACACATCACCCTCGTTACTTCCTCCTAACAGTTTCCTATTGGGCAACGGGAACACTTCTCAACCAGCAGATCCTCCGCACTGCACTGGCTCTTCGCCTTGCTGCCCTAATTCATTCCGAATATACGTGTATTTGCGACTATTTGCAAGCTAACCAATGTAGTCTGAATGGTTAAAAATAAAGGGTTGGCAAGCTAGAAACAATAAGGTCAAAAACTTCATCGCGAGGAGCCTCACTTCAGCTGGGTGCCCGGCTGAGAGCCCCGATTCTTATCCAGCAATCTTCACAAACCTCCAAACCGCCCTAACGGAATCACAATCTATCCTGGAAGAACAGCAAACTCCTAGGATGGGACAATACCTGTGTGTCGACTCTGGCTTACACCTACATCCGTCAAAGCATACGGCAACAGGGAAGTACTGCCAATTACTGGGAAGAATACAAACTCGGCCAATATAGGGATTTGTTCCGATACGATCAGAGACCCTTAGACCATGGGAAAAAAACGTGCAACAAGCTTCCTCAAAAAACTAGGTTCCAGACTCACTGATGCCACTAAGGTCCCAAGGGCAGCGTCTCAGACAGGCCATCCAGAGGGGGAATGCCTGCTGCATTCTTGGCTCGCGTCCAGCTTCTGAGGAACTGGAGAAGCTTCATAATCTCATTTGCTAATTTGTCGTGTTGCATACTTACATGTTTGTGCCTTTTAAATAATTCCAAACCTGTTTGTTTTTTCACTATCGTAATTTTTTAATTTGACATCGTGTTTTTTGTTTTGTTTTGTGTGTGTTATAATCATAGAACCTGATGTAAAGACAATCTTGGGTGCCAGACAATTCGTAGAAATTACCACTGATTTGGAGTAAGCCATTATAATAAAAGTAATTAAACCTTTCGACAAATTAAAGCTTGCGTCAGTTTCAAAGTTTTTAATACTTGCCAGTTTGACCTACGATCTTTCATTCACTAAACGTCTAGTTACTCTTACCTGTTTTCACCTGTAGATTCACGTTTGTTTTTATACTTTCTTATAGACTTCTTAACCATCTGCGACGTTTCCTTCAGTCTGCCGGAAGAAGTGTGTCATCTGCAGACAGCAACTGTGACGACTTCCATTAATGCAGCAGATTATTTTTTTTTTTTTTGGTTTAAGACAACTTTTTTTTTTCCTAACTCATGAAGAAAACAAATCACAATAACTTGGCTGGAACAAATCACGAAACACCCACACGAACGGACCGAGTATTTAGTATTCCTCTAGTTTTCCCCTGATTTTCCTACCCCGTCTATAAACATATTAAACAACCACGACCACATCACACATCACTGTTTAAAGCCCACTTTCACTAGAAAGTATTTCCCTTTCTCTTTTACGTAGGGTCAACTTAGCCTCACTCTTCTTAGATCTCTCTACACGTTTCAACATTATATCGTACTATATTCAAAGAAATATTTAAACGTCATCAAGGTGCCCCTTGTTGTTGTTGGTGTTTATAGGGCCACTGACAGCATAGCCGTATCGAGCCCTAAGGTGCCCCTTTGAATGGCTTAGGACAGGACGACAAACGTTCACACACATTCTGGATTAAGACAACAAACGTTCACACATTCTGGGATAGGACAACAAACGTTCACACATTCTGGGATAAGACAACAAACGTTCACACATTCTGGGATAAGACAACAAACGTTCACACATTCTGGGATAGGACAACAAACGTTCACACATTCTGGGATAGGACAACAAACGTTCACACATTCTGGAATAGGACAAACGTTCACACATCATTGTTGCGTAGGCACAAAACGTTCAGATCCTTGATAACCTTCTTACAAATTTATTTCAAAATCGATTCCTCGCTTCTCTAAAGGTTCCGAACCTATTAGCACGAAATCTGAACGTTCAAACCTGACGATCCTAGCAAATATAATGTAAACTAATGTTTATATCTGAGATCCCTTGCCGTCTTAGACCAAAAAAAAAATTAAGACTTAAGTTTTTTCAATCGAATTTACAAGGAATTTAAAACTGAGCGTTCGAATATAAAAACAGCTGTTCAACTGAACGAAAATGTGAACGATCGAGCTCTCATGAAAGTTTACTCGAGTGGAAATGAAAAGCGAACGTTTGAGTGTGTTGCAGAGGGCTGCCATCTGGTCACTAGGGTGACCCCATAACGAGTAAGAACGAGTTGACGTTTATATGACTGTTTGAGGTCACTCCTGAACATGGGGGGACACCATACCTTACATGGAGTGAAACGTGTGTGTGTGTGTGTGAGCGTGCATGCTTAGCTCCTGGCCTTCGCCTCTCAACTTGTCGCTGCTTGCCAGACTCACTCCCTTTGTCATACCTAATCTTAAAACTATGTATGATGCCTGCCTCTGCTTCAGGGTAGGCTTAATGCTTACTTTGCTTATCCTATGACTCATGTTTCATTAACTTTCAACTGTCCCGTCGTATATATATATATATATATATATATATATATATATTTATAGCAAAAAATGTCAATTTTATTGCAATAAAAATATTGATTTTGTGCTAATACACAAGCAAAAGTTTGCAAATTGAAACCGTAAATGCTGAAATTGGACTGATGTCAAAAATTAAAAACTTTAAAGGTTCTTTTCAGAGACCCAGATGTGGTTTGCCAACCTTAACAATCTACTCAGTCAAGCACTTCACTACCTCAAGTCTGTGCGAAACATTTGCTTGAAGAACGTTTCCTGTTACCCTTCGTGGGGCGAAGCAGCAATGGAGATTAAGGGGTAAAGGGGAAGAGGGGTGTGAAGAGTAATGGGGAAGTAGAGGTAATAAAGAGAGAGGGAAAGAGAATAAAGAGGAGGAAGAGTAGGAGGAGGAGAAGGAAGTGAAGGAGAGGGGAGACGGTATTTATTCTCTCTCTCTCTCTCTCTCTCTCTCTCTCTCTCTCTCTCTCTCTCTCTCTCTCTCTCTCTCTCTCTCTCTCTCTCTCTCTCTCTCTCTCTCTCTCTCTCTCTCTCTCTCTCTCTCTCTCTCTCTCTCTCTCTCTCTCTCTCTCTCTCTCTCTCTCTCTTTCTCTTTCTCTCCAGGCTGCTCCTTGCCAACCTACCGTGTGACCACGCGACCCAGGTATCCGTATCCTACCAGTCTGCAAGTCTGCCAGCCTACCAGCCTGCCAGCCTAGCCTAGTCTTCATCTCGATGGATACGACATCTTGAACTTTCTAATATCAGTTTCCTCCTTGATCTCTCATCTCTCTCTCTCTCTCTCTCTCTCTCTCTCTCTCTCTTTATTTGTTTGTGTGCCTCTTTTTAAACTATTTATCTGCTTTTATTTCAATATTTTTCCCATTATTTTTCCTTTTTCTAATTCTTCTCAACCTTTTTCTTTTTCTTCTTCGTCTTTTTTTTTTATTCTTATTCTGTCAACACCCTTCATAGACATAAAATTATATATATATATATATATATATATATATATATATATATATATATATATATATATAATCTCCCAGGTAGTAGGTTGGTAGACAGCAACCGCCCAGGGAGGTACTACCGTCCTGCCAAGTGAGTGTAAAACGAAAGCCTGTAATTGTTTCACATGATGGTAGGATTGCTGGTGTCTTTTTTCTGTCTTATAAACATGCAAGATTTCAGGTACGTCTTGCTACTTCTACTTACACTTAGGTCACACCACACTTGCATGTACAAGCGTATATATACACACACCCCTCTGGGATTTCTTCTATTTTCTTACTAGTTCTTGATTATTTCCTCTTATCTCCATGGGAAAGTGGAACAAAATTCTTCCTCCGTAAGCCATGCGTGTCGTAAGAGGCGACTAAAATGCCGGGAGCAAGGGGATAGTAACCCCTTCTCCTGTATACATTACTAAAGTTAAAGAAAGAAGCTTTTGTTTTTCTTTTTGGGCCACCCCGCCTCAGTGGGAAACGGCCGATTTGTTGAAAGATATATATATATATATATATATATATATATATATATAATGAGCAGAATAACCAAAATTCCAAGCGATTTCGTGAATTCTCACATTATCAAGGAACTATATACACAGGTTATATTTGTTTCACGGATCACCGACTACGTAACTACATCATCATAAAAAGTGAGGTGGTGTTGGGGATGGCAATGTCCTTACATGCTTTCCTGCTAACCTTTTATTTTTATAGTTCCTTGATAATGTGAGGCCATTTTATTAGGTACACCTATACACCTGACCTTTAATGCAAATATCTGTTAAGAAAGCCACACATGCAGATATGGTCAGGAGGTTTAGATGTTCAGACCAAACATCCGAATAGAGAAGAAATGTGATCTAAGTGACTTTGACAGTGGAATGATTGTTGGTGCCAGACAGACAAGGTGGTTTGAGTATCTCAGAAACAACTAATTTGAAACTTTGATGCACAACAGTCTCTTAGAGTTTCCAGGGAATGTTGTGAAAACCACAAAACATCCAATAATCGGTAGTTTTTTGTGCGAAAACGCCTTGTTAATGAGAGAGGTCAGAGGAGGAGAATAGACAGACTAGTTCAAGCTGATAGAAAGGTGAGAGTAATTCAACCTCGCATTACAGCAGTGGTATGCAGAAAAGCTCTGAACGCGCAACACGTCGAACCTTGAAGCGGATGAGGTACAGCAGCAGATGACCACACTGACTTCCATTCCTTTCACCTAAGAACAGGAAACTGTCCTGTCTTGGTGAGCCTGTGCCTGCTGTATTCCTTACTGTGTAAAACAACTATATGATATTATTATAAAATACAAAATGACTAATATTCCTTTCTAATAATGTAACAATGCTCAGTGGTTTAACGCTTCTTTTTTATAATAACAATGGTCAGTGGGGGTCTAACAAAGACCCTTTGTGACCTTTGTAATCCTGTGTTTTGGGCTACCGCTCACAGGATGAGCATAAAGTGCACAATAAACTAGCCTCTCAGGCGACACAACTAACTGTTCTCCAAGATGAATGTTATTCAGTGGTCAGTAAGGATAAAGGTACCATCAACTCTTCTACTAATAAAGGTAAGAATATCCTTGTGGTAGGTGATTTAGAGATATATGTGGACCGTGCTAATTGTAACAGAAGGTGAGAAGAGGGTGGTTTTCCCTGACGTGCAATAAAGCTAATAAAATTCTTAGCTTAATATCAAGAAGTATAAATAAGTCCTCAGGTTATATTTCAGCTTTATATATAATTGGTTAAGCCTCATTTACATTATGCTGCGCAGTTTTGGTCACCGTGTTACAGAATTGACATAAATGGGCTGGAAAAACCAAAGATGGGTGAAGTTGAAACCATATATAAGAAATCTTTCCTACGAGGATATACTGAAAGCACTGAATCTGTATTCTCTGGAAAGACGTAGAATTAGGGGAGAGGGGATATGATTAAGGTGTATAAATGTTAGACAGGAATAATTAAAAGGGGTATAAATAAAGTGCTAAAAAAATATCCAGTAAAGATAAGATTCGCAATAAAGGGCTCAAGTTGGAACAATTTAGATTTAGAAAAGATATGAGACGGGTTTGACAGTAGAGTTGCGGATGAGTGGAATAAACTCCCGAGCAGAGTCACTCAGGTTTACACATACAAACAGTTCGGATGTTTTCCTAAAATGAAAAAACCGAACATCAATCGTTGATTTTTTTTGCAATTACTCCTTGAGTATTCTGGATGTATTTATTTCGCCCTAACTCTCACTGAATGATTCTTTAACTCTCAAGGTATGCTCCTTAACTCTCAAGGTATGCTCCTTAACTCTCAAGGTATGCTCCTTAACTCTCAAGGTATGCTCCTTAACTCTCAAGGTATGCTCCTAAACCTCAAGGTATGCTCCTTAACTCTCAAGGTATGCTCCTTAACTCTCAAGGTATGCTCCTTAACTCTCAAGGTATGCTCCTTAACTCTCAAGGTATGCTCCTTAACTCTCAAGGTATGCTCCTTAACTCTCAAGGTATGCTCCTTAACTCTCAAGGTATGCTCCTTAACTCTCAAGGTATGCTCCTTAACTCTCACGGTAATCTCCTTAGCTCTCAGGGTGAGTTCTTTAACTCACAAGGTTATACTTCTCCACCCTTAAGGCAAATTCCTTAACTTTCAAAGTATGCTCCATAACTGATGGTAAGCACCTTAACGCTCACGCGATCTACGAGTCGTGCACCACAGCAGAAGATCAACTCTATCCTACATGATCACAACTGTAAAATAACACGAGGGTTGCTGATATTTCATTCTTTCCTATATTTTCCGATCCATCCCTTTCATACTTGTATACATGTGGGTGTAAGGAAGGATATATGCATCTTAGTTGAGCTGAATACATCAACATTGTGCTCCTACACAGTTCCGAATGAGAGTTACACAGTGGGAAAAAAAAACTTAGTTGTCATATTCCATCATACAGGATGGTGTTCATACGTAGTGTTGAAATGTGTCAACCTGAGTTGGGACACCTCAGTTGGGCAATGCAGATATCGTTAGGTATTCCATTAAAGGTTCTTCAGCAACGGCAGCTGCATTTATGTATGTGAATATCAAAATGGTGTACAATACCGACAGGTTGGTAAGTAAGACACATAGGCAACAGTTAGGCATCTTTATTACGAAACGTTTCGCCTACACAGTAGACTTCTTCAGTCGAGTACAGAAAGTAGGCAGGAGCAGTAGAGATGTGAAGACGACGCCATCAGTCCATCCCCCTTGAAGACGTAGATTTGAGGTGGTCAGTCCCTCAGCCTGGAGAAGAGTTCTGTTCCATAGTCTGGAACAACGTGAAGATCAGGAGAGGTGTAGAGTAGAAGAAATAATGTAATCACTGAGAGGTCACGTCTCTCTCAGATCCAACCATTTTCACTTGCAAATGTTGTCGAAGGTGTTGTCTCTTCTGTACCATCTCTACTCCTCCTGCCTACTTTCTGTACGCAACTGAAGAAGCCTACTGTGTAGGCGAAAAGTTTCGGAATAAAGATGCCTAACTGTTGCCTATGTGTCTTACCATGTATGTATGTATATAATTAAAAGTGTAATCAACACTTATGGATGTTAAGCGATAACCAAAAGGGAGACAGAAAAGAAAATTGGTTTGTATATTTTTTACACCCAAATGGGGTCCTCTTCAGCAGATACTAAATGTGAGCAGAGCACATGTTTATAAAGGGAGAAAGGGTCAGCATCTTAGGTGCCAGGTTAAGGACGCATAGATTGGCAATGGGGCTTTAGACACGATAATACCAACTGTTTGCAGTGTCTGAACCTCATAACCATCCCTGAATGACAGCAAGAAGTTCGATAATGGGATTTAAAGCTTATCGACAATACGTTAGTATTAAGTCAAGTTTCCATGTGATTTGTGTGCCTATTTCTGGCTGTTAGGCATAAAATCAGAAAGATTTTTTTTTTTTTTAAGAAAGAAGTCCATCTTGAATCTCGACCTTTTTTTTTTTTTTTATCTGGTGGGTCAGTGGCAGCGCTGGCGAGGTGTGTGCCATGGAGCTTCGCTTTTATTTTATTCCAACAGTTTTCGATGGAATTCAGGTCAGGGCTGTCCCTTGACCACTGGGCAATACACAAATAACCCACACATAGTAGAGTGGCACTTACAGCGACTGGGCAAGATGGTTACAGGAGAATACACCTGCAACCATTGCATGACCTACTTTGACACTGTGGCACGGTGCATGAAGCGTGTGGTGGCATAAATCATGTGGATTGTGAGGAAATGTTCTTTAAGGTCGTGTACATTATGTACTCTCTCCGCTAATGAATGTGACTTGTATGCGACCTAACATTTCCGAGTCTGCATACTCTTCTTAAAACAAAAGTAATTTCATATCTATAAACTAGTAGGGAAATTTTGAGGCCCATCGGGAGAAGTTTTTTTTTTTCAAGTTATCGAACCCAGACTAATATCTGGAATGATCTTTTTAAAATTAATGAGCGGACACCTGCAGAAGTGCACAGCCTGCACGAACCTTACCCAAGTTACTGCATATCTGCCTTGAAACTTTCGTAGTTATAAATGGAAACTTTGGAGGAATAGAAACAAAATATGTTAACTACCTGAAGGTAACCCTTTGGGGATACCCAGTGACCCAGAACTGATAATGTTGAAAAATGGTATAAAATACAGACAAGTTGATGATTGAGACGCATGTACAACAGTTGGGTATCTTTATTGTTGAAAGGTATCGCCTGCACAGTAGGCTTCTTCAGTCAGATACAGAGGCAGCAGGTGTTGTAGTGAAATGAAGATGATATAATCAGTCCATCAAGAATAGACACACCTGACTGTTTCACATGCGTATTAATCAGAACTGATAATACTGCAATACGCCTCAACGGCGTGACTGGAGTCTAGACAGAAGTATAGCATAATACGAGGAAATAATATGCCGTTATGTGATGCCAGTATACCATGACTTAATATTACATACGAGAGCCAGACAAACTACAGCAATGATAAACATCTTCCACTCCAAGAGTAATGTTACATACTACAGCCTTTGTAAGTGACAAAAAACAAAGGTAACATGGGTCTGCGGTCTCTGTTGACCATATAAAGAAAGCGGAGGTCAGGTTTGCTCACCACTCCAATGTACGGATTGCACAAGTTGTTTTTTTTTTCATTAATGAAGTGGTTTTGACAGAGTTTGATGTGGAAAGGTTAAGAGTAGACATGGGTGTGTGTGTGTGTGTGTGGTGTGGGTGTGTGTGTGTGTGTGTGTGTGTGTGTGTGTGTGTGTGTGTGTGTGTGTGTGTGTGTGTGTGTGTGTGTGTGCTCACCTAGTTGTGGTTGCAGGGGTCGAGTCACAGCTCCTGGCCCCGCCTCTTCACTGGCCGCTACTGAGTCACTCTCCTTGCGCCATGAGCTTTATCATACCTCTTCTTAAAGCTATGTATAGAGCCTGCCTCCACTACATCGCTTCCTAAACTATTCCACTTCCCGACCACTCTGTGACTGAAGAAATGCTTCCTAACATCTCTGTGATTCATCTGAGTCTTCAACTTCCAACTGTGTCCCCTTGTTGCTGTGTCCCATCTCTGGAACATTCTGTCTCTGTCCACTTTGTCAATTCCTCTCTGTATCTTATATGTTGTTATCATGTCCCCCTTATCTCTCCTGTCCTCCAGTGTCGTCAGTGTGTGTGTGTGTGTGTGTGTGTGTGTGTGTGTGCTGCCTTTATCTGAATTGACTATTATTTCGAAGGTCGTAGTTGCTGCTGCTACAACGTCGTTCTGCAAACTCTCCTAAATAGGAGAAATATTTGCGAAGGGAGGATCAAGCACATTCTCCACTTTTACTTTTGGTGCTGAATGACCCACGTGGGTTTAATGCTTCATTTAAATAATAATAATAATAATAATAATAATCATCTAGCTGACACACCACCTGACGCTGTTCTTACATCTTATGTATGTTTATATTTTTCTGTGTGCCTCGTACTGTTTCTCTTAGTTATCAAGAGCTTCTCAGTGTGTACCCAACATCATCATCATATAGTATGTGTACAGTGTGTATATTATCATGTATATCATCAACACGTCTCCCAACTTCCTTCGTTCACCTAGTGTGGCGGGGTCCAGTTCCTGCAGTCTGTCTCAGTAAATTGTATTCCTTAGCTCTGGCCTTAGGACGAAAATCGGGACCATCTGTGTCTTTATGGCTGTCCTGGAGGGGGCCTATGACAGTGTTGTGTATTCTGAAATTAGTTTCAAATGATGTGTAAATGGTCCTGAATACTTTGCATAGATTCATGAATGTTGGTCTCTCTTTGTTAGGTTAGCAGTTGCAGTCTACGTTATAATAACTGTGATGTGAGGTACCTCTGTCTTTCTAGCAGTTTGCATCCTCTAACTCCTCTTAACTATATAGAATCCTGAGTCTGAGCTCCTTGTATCTTACCCCGTTTTTATTATATTTACTCGGGTTGAATTCGAGCAGCCACTTTTCTGACTATACTCGCTACCCATCAAGATTATCTTGCACTTTATTGCAGCGTTCTTGTGATTATATCCTTCTCCTGATCCTGGCATTATCTGCCACACACACTGCAGCTCACTCCCATACCACTACAACACTCCCACACCACTGCAACACACTCCCACACCACTGCAGCTCACTCCCACACCATTGCAACACACTCCCACACCCCTACAACACACTCCCACACCCCTATAATACACTACCACACCACTACAACACAATCCCACACCCCTATAATACACTCCCACATCCCTACAACACACTCCCACACCCCTATAATACACTCCCACACCACTACAACACACACAGGCAATGATAGACAGTGGGTGATGGTAGATAGAAAGTGATGGTAGACAGAAAGTGATGGTAGACAGAAAGTGATGGTAGACAGAAAGTGATGGTAGACAGAAAGTGATGGTAGACAGAAAGTGATGGTAGACAGAGAGTGATGCTGGAGTAGAGGAATGATTCTGTGAGAAAGTGGTGAGAAAAGGGGGTGATGAGGGGAAAGCTTGTGATGGGGAGGGGAGATGGGAACTGGCTGATGGGGGTTATGGGGAGAAAGGGAGGAAAGGGGGAGGGAAGATACGGGAAGTGGTGATAGGACGAGTGGGTGATTGTCGGAGAAGAGGTGGTAGATGCAGATAGAACGGTAGTAGTTGTAGTGGTGGTTAGGTGAGATTGGAGGAGTGGTGAGGTAGGGGTGGGGGTGGGTGGGAAGTTGGTAGATCAGGCTGGGCGGCAGGAGGGGCGGTAAAGCCGCCCCGCTGTCACCTCCCACACCACCTGCCCTATCATTACTCAGCAAGGGTAATGACCAGCTCTCACAAACTCATGTCATTGGCGTCCTCAGTAAATTATTATCATCAGAGCGACCCAAGCTTAGCGCAGGAATACGAACCTTGCAACAAATTGATCATGCATCGCTAACTTTGTCTTAGGAGCGGGTGGTGGTGGTGATTGTCTGGTGGGGATGGTGGTTGCCTGGTGGTAGTTGTCTGGTGGGGATGGTGGTTGTTTGGTGGTGGTCTGACTGCCTGTCAGTTGGTTTGGGATACATTTTTCTTTTTTACGTATTTCTCAATTTCTGGCAAATATCTCTCTCTCTCTCTCTCTCTCTCTCTCTCTCTCTCTCTCTCTCTCTCTCTCTCTCTCTCTCTCTCTCTCTCTCTCTCTCTCTCTCTGGCTCTCTCTCTCTCTCTCTCTCTGGCTCTCTCTCTCTCTCTCTCTCTCTCTCTCTCTGTCTCTCTCTCTCTCTCTCTCTGGCTCTCTCTCTCTGGATCTCTCTCTCTGGATCTCTCTCTCTGGATCTCTCTCTCTCTGGCTCTCTCTCTCTGGCTCTCTCTCTCTGGCTCTCTCTCTCTGGCTCTCTCTCTCTGGCTCTCTCTCTCTCTGGCTCTCTCTCTCTCTGGCTCTCTCTCTCTGGCTCTCTCTCTCTGGCTCTCTCTCTCTCTGGCTCTCTCTCTGGCTCTACTTGTACTTCTACGTGTCTACCTTTTTTTTTCTTGTCTGTTTCGCTGTCGTTGTCTCTGTTGGTCTGTCAACAGTTTCAAGGAGGGCAAGTTTCCGTTGCTTCACTACGGAACAATGGAAACAGACTGTTACAGAGATCACAACAAACTCAAAATATTCAGTAGAACGAAAGTTAAATGTGCGAGACTTGAGAGTAATGATGTCATCAGATTTCACATTCAAGGATCACAACGTTGCTTCTGCTACAGCAAAGAAAATGATAGGCTGAATAACGAGAACTTTCCAAACAAGAGATGGTGAGCCAATGAAGATACTCAGTTCACTTGTTCTCACCAGGCTGGAATACTGCTGTATACTAACGACTCCCTTCAAGTTAAGCTGAAAAACTTTACCAGAGTATTTTCACTGATCCTATACATCCAGTCATGCATCTGAACTACTGGCAACGCTTGAAGTCCCTTGAATTGTATTCCTTGGAACGTAGGCGAGAAAGGTACATCATAAATTACATCTGGAAAATCCTGGAGGAACAGGTCTCAAACCCGAACACTAAAATCAACCCCACATGGTAACAAGAGATTTGGCAGACTATGCAAAATACCTCCAATTAAAAGCGGGGACCCGACGTATACACTAAGAGAAAACTCATTGAATGTCAGAGGTCCCCGACTCATCAACGCCCTCCCTCCGTCCATAGGGAAAAGTGCCAACAAACTTCTGGTAATCGAGAGGGAACTGGACAAGTTTCTCAGATCAGATCCTGACCAGACGGGCTGTGGCTAGTACGTTGGACTAGGGTGGCCGATTCAACGGGAGGCCTGGTCTGGCCTCGGAGGCGTTGATCCCCGTTGCCTTATCGTTGGTTCTAATTATATATATAATGTATATGTATAAATTATCTCTTAGTCCCCAGCAGAATTGGGACCTGCAAACTCGGCATCAGTATACACAGTACTTTATCCACACAGCTGGACTCCAGATCTGGAAGCAGGATGTGTGAATAAAGTACTGTGTACTCTGATGCCGAGTTTGTAGGTTCAAATCCTGCTGTGGACTGAAGCTGAAGCAGTCTTTGATTCTCTCTTTTTCTTCTTACCTCATTCTCTCTCTCTCTCTCTCTCTCTCTCTCTCTCTCTCTCTCTCTCTCTCTCTCTCTCTCTCTCTCTCTCTCTCTCTCTCTCTCACTATCTTTACCACATCTTGTGGTGGATCACAGAGCCTGCAGCATATTGCAATTTGCGTCCGTCAACTCTCCTTGCCCTGTCCTTCCTAATGATCCTGCCCGATACCCCTCCTGATACCCAGCAGTACCTGATACCCAGGGATCTTATAGACAACTATCAAAATTTTGGGGGAGGAATTTTTAATCAAATAGATTCTTATTAAATATTTTTTTTTAAATACAACTTGCATTTTGAAGTTCTCCGCCAGAGAAAGTATATCAAGAAAGTTTTTCATGAATTATGGCAGAATCAACATATTCTTGCTTGAATATGGTTCTTTGTCCTTTTATTTATTTTTGGATATTTTAGATCATATGTTTCATATCAACATTTTCTCATCTATGAACTCGGACTGCAAGTGAACAGAGTTCTCAAGAACATGGGAGAGAACACAGAACATGGGAGAGAACACAGAACATGTAACTCTGTCATGATGTGATGAAGATTAGAGCTTGTAAGAGCAATTATATTTTGTATTTTTCTGAATACTTTGAATTTAAATTTTTGGTTCCTTTAAATAATTACAGCATCTTAGATTTGCAATGCATTATTTTATTCAAACTCAACAGTAAACATTATGGATGGAGCCAGACTATTAAACTCTCTGTTCTTGGGCATTAAACCCAAGAATATAGAGTTTAATAGCTTTTAATAGGAATTCTGTTCAGCAGTTTAGTTTAAACAAAAAAAAATATACGAATTGCTAAAGACAGGTGAAAGAGGATTCCCCATTACCATACCAAGTTCTTAAGTGTAAAACTCGTTAGTGAGCACAAAATTTGCTTCAGCAATACAAAGTTTAATAAATTCAATGACTGTAGACACAGACAATGGTGAGTCATAATTATTTTAGTCGTCAGGTAGGTAACTTAGTAAATCATAAACTGGTACTTTTGTAAATAGTGATGTGACATCAAAGCTAAAAATAGTCACATCATTATTTACAATAATGGTTTACATTACAATAATTGTTTATATTGAAATAATGATTTGCATTATTTACTATTCTACTACTAAAATTAATATTGCAACTACTACTACTAGTACTACTATATTACTCTTCCTGCTGCTACTAAAGCTACTACTGTTTCTATACTATTATTACTGTCATTTCTACTGCTGTTGATGATCCTACTAAGTATTACTGTTGCTGCTACTGCTGCTGCTGCTGCTGTTGCTGCTACTACTACAACTACTACTACTACTACTATTATAATTTAACCTGGCCATTTTGCACAGACGGAGTAATGCAAAGAAAGGAAACACATTCACCAACTCTCATTTCCTCGATGTCTTATTTGTAATATTATTATTATGCTTTAGTTCCAATTAGCGTTATTTATATCTATGCGAGAGAAAGAGAGAGAGAGAGAGGAGAGAAATAATTTACTATTTCTTTTTTTAAAGAAATACAAAGAATGAAAAAAGCTGGTTACGTTTTTGATAAATCCTGACATTTTGTATATAAACAAAATCGTTAATATCTACTTTCCCTTAATGAGAGAGACTGATTCGCCCTATACTTTGAACTGGGTGAATGTTATAAAGATCACGCTTGTTTAGTAGTGTCTGGAGTAAGGTTTCCAGGGGATTTACTCTTGGGTATGGATTTTCTCAGAAGGTTTGACTTCCTCTTGTCATATCTCTCTCTCTCTCTCTCTCTCTCTCTCTCTCTCTCTCTCTCTCTCTCTCTCTCTCTCGCTGACCTGATAACAAGATACAGTAAATCACTGTGATGTGACCTTACAGCGGAAGCTGTGATCTAGCCAGCACCCTCTCCTGGTGTCTAATGGCCTAGTTAAGCCTCCGACCCCGACGATGATGATGACTGATGATGATGATGACGACGACGATGATGACGACGATGATGACGACGACGATGACGACGACGATGATGACGACGATGATGACGACGATGATGACGATGAACATCCACCACCAAGACTATCTTTTAAAAGACTATCTTTTAAAAGACTATCTTTTAAAAGACTATCTTTTAAAAGACTATCTTTTCCTCTGTTACCGCTATTACTGCAACTACTACTACATCTATTACTACTGCTTCTACTTTTACCATTAATACCACCTCTACTAACACTACCTCTACCATTACTACTATTAGTTCTGATGCTTCTACTACTACTACTACTACTACTATCATATTGAAAGCGAAGTAATAAGTGACTGGAAAAGTTAAGCAAGACTATGAAATCAAATTTGAAAGGGAATCTAAGACTAATCTCAAAGGTTTCTCACTTGTGTCTTCAACAGAGTTGTGAAAAAAAGTTGACTCCACTTAAAAAAACCACTGACATTGATAAACAAACGTGCTCAAATTTTTAGCAGTTGTTGCCTGTCGATCTTTACACAAGACAGGAGTGAAAAATCTCGTTAATTTGTAATTATAGAGGACCTGGGGAAGACAATTTCTTTATATGTTCAATAGATATATGGTTATCCAGCTAATTGACACATTAAAACAAAATAAGTTCCAGGCTTCGACTATGTGTGTTTTCTATTTTTCTATCTAAAAGAATGCGAAGACAAACTATATAGGCAGAACAATCACTGTGAAAAGGTAGTGAACTTCGAAGCGCTCAACGAGTCTACGGGAAAATGGTTACTGACTCTGCTAAAGTGACTGTGTCCAGTGTTATTGGGTAGCTATGGCATAAAATACCGACAAATACGAAAGACACATGGGCAGTATGACTTCTGTAGGACTGAGGATGCCATTCGTGATAAGTATTTGTTTTATTCCAGGCATGAACGTCGTGCAAGTGAATCCAAGATTTACATTAATAGTGTAAATCAAATGGTTCATAACAGTAAGTACCTTTACTCTATGTAACAGGTTTGATGCGCTAATAAAGCCACACCCTGGAAGACGCCGGTCAGGTCTCAGGGAGAATCTTAAATGATCCTGGTCGGTAACCATTATAAAGGCAACAGTACATTGAATATTTGCCGTGGTAACAAGTACAGGAGGATCTCTTTCCCTGGAACGAGATTCTAGGATCTGTGGAATAAATTTCCAGAGGCACCAAAAAAACATAACAGAAGATGCAATTCCTAAGACTCGTGTTGCGACTAATGATTTAAAACAGAGTAAATAGCATGAAATTATTAACAGTTACAAAATTATTATAAAGGAATTCAGAGGCGACAAAGACTGCCTAGTAATCACAGTATTATTGGCGAGGTACAACGAAGTTATTCAACGAGACAATGAAGTCAAAGTTGTAAGGGACTCCAAGACAAATCGGAGAGCTTTCTTACAAGTGTGTTGGACAGAGTTGTGGAAAGTTGATCCACTTCAAACTTACTGACACTGATGAAGAAATGTATTAAAAATAATTTTGTCAATGATTTCCTAATCTTCACACAAGACTTACAAATGAAATGTCAGAAATTAATTATTGTAGAGGACTTGGGTGATACAAGTTCCTTGACATCCTGGTCACTAGGGTCGACAAACAAGTAGGCTGATTAAAACAAAAGAATTTGACACTTTTTTTTCATATTGACTTTGTTTTTGTATTTTAATTTACGTGTTAACCACGAGAGTTGTGGAGGAGATAGATCACAACTGTCTTGAATAAGATAATGTGACGTCACACAAAATGCAGCCAATCACAGAAGTGGATGTGACGTCACCCACCATGCAACCAATAACACTAGTGGGTGATGTGATATCATGCAGCGGAACAATGTGACGTCACACAGGATGCACCTTACTGAAGTCAGTAATTCAGGCAGCAACGACCACTTGTAAGTCCAGGTTGTGACTCATTACTCAACCTATGTTCATCAAGGTGCCTTCTAACTGTATCCGCCATTATTGATTCCAGTAATCTGCCCATTATTGAGGTCAGGCTAAGTGGGCAGTAATTCATCAATATGAATTTATCTCCCATTCTGTATATAGAATTCACATTGGTTATCTTCCCATATAAATAAATAGAAGAATGGACGGGGACTCGAACGCTATACCACTGATTCAGGAAGATTTAACAGACAGTACTTCTGTGACCTGTATGCACAAGCGGCACCAACTGTGACCCTACTGTGTGCTTCCATAGTCCCAGAGACTTTCATGGTACAAACAGGTCAGAGAAGTGTTCTTTGTAAAACTTTCCCATTGTAAACTTCTCGGCTCGGTGGTACAGTTTTGGACCTGCTATTGCCAGGACCACATTTCGAGTCTCCGTCCATTTTTCTGCTTGTTCAATGACAGTCGTTTATTAAGACTTTAGTTTATCTATCCACATCTCCAAGACGATACCAGCTTGCAGTTATATACAAAGTTTGCCTACAGCTTAACAACCCCGTTGCGTAAGACATTAAGACTTTCCGTGTTTTCCCAGCTGGTTCTCATGTTGAGTTACTAATATGACAAGTGAAGAGCTCTTTTACAAAGTGGTGAGAGCAGCTGGGACCACTTTATAAAGAGAGAAGAGCTAGGAGCCTCTTGTGTCCCACAAGCTCTTTTAATAAGTCAGACGACCGTGATTCGTTAGTTCCTGTGAGTTAAGTTGAACATACCTGTATACCTGAAGAGTGACCGCAGGTTCCATTGTCTGGTGTCTTTAAAAAATAAAGTCAAGATACCGCGGCTGCAATAATTCAGTTAGGATAGAAACCTTATGACGATGTTTCTGTCCGCCCTGGATCATTGTCAAGCCACTGGTGTCATTGTCCCCATTCATCAGGTTTGATGGGTTGACTTCCATCAATTTCGCTCTGTCTCTCAGGCTCGATACACTGACTTGTCAATTTTTCCTGTGTCAGGTCTATGAAGCTCCGTTGAAATTCTTTGCATGTCATTGCCTACACCTCTTTCATTGTCAACTCAGTCATAATTAACTTTTAAAGCAGATGATTTAACTAAGCCATCAGTTTTATCATGCATTCTGAAGCCAGTTTGAAAAACTAATCAACACAAAATCGTATCTGACTTCATTTCATAACGCCTGTACCTGTCTTCAGACAGGTATGTTACAGTGGGTTAGTGGAGTGTCATCAGTGCATGTAGTTTGTGTGGAATAATAATAATCTTTATTTCTACAAGTACATGTACAAGGTATACAGGTCTAGTTGACATCAATGCCATGCTACTATATAGAAACCCCCTTGTTATGCAAAGCATTTCGGGCAAATTAAGTCAATTTTGTCTCCAGGATGCGACCCACACCAGTCGACTATCACCTAGGTACCTATTTTTACCGATAGGTGAACATGGAGAGTAGGTGCCTTACGGAAACACGTCCTAATGTTTCCACTCGTACCTGGGATCGACTCCAGGACCTCAGTGTGTGAGCTGAGTGCGTTAGCAATCCAGCTACAAGACACCTAAGTATACTGAGTATCAGTACGACCTCAGATACCAAACTTTGCATCAAGACGACGCTTGACTTGAAATCTAGTCTCAGTTCAGTGCTAGAACACAGGAAAACTGACCCATAAATTCCAGGTGGAAATAGGTCGATGTTTCAGTCTGTCGTTACTAATTATTCGAGACTTGCTCATGGTCCTGGATGGGCCGAAACGTCTAGTTTTTTGTGTTAATAATTTGAAAACTAAGTTGTAACGTAATAACATTAATTTGAGGAATAAAATGGAACAATAACGTGACTGGAAGAACAACACACAAATAACCCTCACATAGGAGAGGAACTTGTGACAATTTTCTTGCTCCTATCTGCTGGTTATCTGTGTATTGTTCTGAGGAAATGCCTCCTGCTTTCGTCCTTACTAAACATTATTATTATTATTAGTAGTAGTAGTAATAGTAGTAGTATCATTATTACTTGTAGTAGTACGTTATATGAAGCGTAAACTCAATTCATAACAGCTCATGGAAGGGGGAAGGGGTGTAATAAGGTTTGATCCAGAAAGGGAGGGGTAGCTCCAGTTCTTTGAAATCAGAGTCCTTCAGCAGTATTAAGAGGTCCTCATCCTTGAAGGATCCTCTGTTGAAGAATGGAGGACTTATGTTCGTTTTTTTTTTCAAAGCAACTTAATTAGGTACTCTGATACCTTGTATCCAACACATGAGTACTTTCGACAGATACCTACGTTTTCTTTCTTCCACGAGTTATAACACTCCAGTAGATACTGTCATGTGACTCATGTGTCTGTCATCTGATTGTCATTTCATGTGTCTTCATCTGAGTGTCGTTTCATGCATCTTTGTTATTTGATTGTCGTTTCCAGTGTCCTTGTCATCTGATTGTCGTTTCCAGTGTCCTTGTCATCTGATTGTTGTTTCTCAGTGTCCTTGTCATCTGATTGTCGTTTCAAATGTCTTTGTCGTTTGTGTGTCTTTGTCATCTGATTATCGTTTCATGCATCTTTGTCATCTGATTGTCACTTCATGTGTCTTTGTCTGATTGTCGTTTCATGTACATTTATCATCTGATTGTTTCATGTGTCTTTGTTATCTGATTGTCATTTCGTGTGTTATTGTCATCTGATTATCATTTCGTGTATCTTTGTCATCTGATTGTCGTTTATGTATCTTTATCATCTGATTGTCACTTTGTGTGCTTCTGTCGCCTGATTGTAGCTTAATGTATCTGTCACCTGATCTGATTGTCGTAGCATGTGCCTATGCAATCTGACTGTCGTAACATGTGCCTATGTAATCTGATTGTCGATTCATGTACTACTGCCATCTGATTGTCTGTCTCTCTTTTACACGGGGTTCTACAAGGATAGGTTTAGGATTCCTAACTTTATTTACAAGCTAAGAGCTGTTACCTACATCAGCTCTCTCTCTCTCACACACACACACAAGTACAGCCAGGAGCTGTGACTCGACCCCTGCAACCACAACTAGGTGAGTACACACACACACACACACACACACACACTCTCTCTCTCTCTCTCTCTCTCTCTCTCTCTCTCTCTCTCTGGCTGAGAGAGGGTCTCAGGAGACCAGGTTGGCTGAGTGGAACAGTGATCCATCATCACCTGTCCTCCCTTTCCAGATCCAAAGGGCCAGGGGTAAACGGGGTGGGGGACAGGGGTAAATAGGGGGGAAGAGGTAAAGAGGCAAGTTCAGGGGGGAAGGGAAAGGGGTGAATGCATGTTGTTGTCCATGGATAAAGGGGGAGGGCAGAGGAAGTGGGTGGTGAAGGGGACCCCTAAGGGGTGGGAGAAAGGGAAGGGATGGGAAGGGGGTGATTGCAGGATGGTTTTGAAGTAGTTGCAAGTAGAAAGGGTGGGTGCAGGGGTAAAATGGGCATTTGCAGGGGAAATCGATGGTGGCAGAGGATATGATTGCAGGGGAAAATGGGTAGGTACAGGGGAAATGGGTGGGTGCACGGAAAATGGGTGGGTGCACGGAAAATGGGTGGGTGCACGTAAAATGGGTGGATGTAATGGAAATGGATGGGTACAAGGGAAATGGATGGATGTAATGGAAATGGGTGGGTGTAAGGGAAATGGGTGGGTGTAAGGGAAATGGGTACAAGGGAATTGGGTGGGAGGGAAAGGAAATGAGTAAGAAGTAGATTTCGAGAATGAGAGGGAAGGAAGAAGACAAAAAAAAAGAGAGCAAGAAAGACTTAAGAAGTGAAAAAGAGGAGTAAGAGGAACAAGAGAATAAAACGAAGAGGAAGACCTCAGATGACCTTACAGTCTCTTGCTGTTATCTCTCTTCTTAGAGCTCTCTTGACGTGCCTTAACGAGATGTTCTTGATCTCAGGAATGAATTCAGACCTTATTACCTCCCCTTTCCTGTTTAGTGAGGGTTTCGCTTGGACTGGGGGCTTCTTCAGTCGAATACAGAAATGAGTCCCTCTGCAGGACACAGCAGCGTTGGTGGAAGACGAAGTGGATCAGTCTTAGTGTAGCTGAAGGCTCTCTCCCCGCCCTCCACTCCTCCAGCCATACAGCCAGCTTGAAAACTCGAAAAAGAAAATCACTGTTTCACATTTATAAACGTTTATGTAGTTATAAACTGCTACTGACACCACCGCTTCTGTGTCTTGGATACTCCGTGTTCAGCAGGTCGCCCTGGCTAGTTAGAAATCTAGCATCTGGCTTTCAGTCGCCACAGCCAGTCACTTTCCTGTATTTAGTTCAATCCCATATTTGCAAATTGCTTCTCCTTTAGTCCAACGATTTCTTAAGCTTTTTAATTATTTACATGCTTACAGATTCAATGGACAATTTGCTTCAATGTTCTATAACTTTGGAAACTGTTCCACATTTGCATTGCATCTCTTGCCTCAGAGTTTTCAATACTGTTTCACACTGTTGTTGCTCCGCACTTCAAATTGTTCTCCAAGTTTGTCTTAAAAAGTGTTTAGTAGCTTAAAAGTCTGAACGAAATCTGAGAGTCTCGGATTTATAAGTGAGAGGAAGGCAATAATGCCATAAGATCACAATAGAAGGACACAGCTTCAATATTGAGATGGGTTGAGATGTATGGGCAACTTTGTCTGTTGCTCTTCATCTAACAGTAAATAGGTACTTGGGTATTTAATCCACTATTGTGGATGGCATCCTGGAGGAGGGTCAACAGCATACCATAGATAAGGTTGAACCCTGAAGTGTGCTGAGGAGGATAACTACTCTTAAATAAGGTTGAACCTTGAAATGAGCTGAGGAGAATAACAACTCTTAGTCTATAAATTCAACTATATAACAAGTGTACGACATGAACTACCTCGACTAGTGGGTCCAGGTATAAGATGTTTTGAGTCTAACTTCGAGTGAGTAAGGAAAGAAACAGAGAAGGGAGAGGGGGTGGAAGGGAAGAGTAAATGGAAGGGAAGAGGGAGGGAAGGAAGGGGAAAGTGACCCCAGCCATCCAGGTCACCTGGAGACTGCTTATGCAATATTTATTGTTATTCCAATTTTCCTCTGTCTCCCTCCACTTTCTTCTTACTCCCTTCCCCTCTCGTTCCTTCCCTCTCTCCCTCCCTTTCTCATTCTCTCCCCCTACCTCCTCTTCCCTATCCTTCTATACCTCCCCTTCCATTTCCCTCCCTCCCTCCCTTTCCCTATCCTGCCCTTCCTTCCCTTCCATTTCCCTACCTTCCCCCTTTTTCATTCCTCTCCTTCTCTCCACTCCCCCTCTATCCATCCCTCGCCCTTCCTTCCCTTCTCTATCTCCCCCTCCCCCTCTCTCCTTCTCCTCCCTCAACTTTCCTCTTCCTTTGTCCCTCCCCTACCCCCTCGCTCTCTCCATTTCCTCTCCCTTTTCCTCTCTTCCCCCGCCTTTTCTCTCTCTCTCTTCTCTCTCTCTCTCTCTCTCTCTCTCTCTCTCTCTCTGTCACTGTAGGAGCAGCAGCAAGCAGAGACCACCGTGTGATGTATGGCCAATCTGAGATCCTGGGAACGTTGATGTATGTGGTGAGCTGAGGGCGTGAGGTGGCTTCTTTATACACTCAAATATCTCTCTCTCTCTCTCTCTCTCTCTCTCTCTCTCTCTCTCTCTCTCTCTCTCTCTCTCTCTCTCCATCCTACTTTGTACTCTCAACTTTTAAACACTCTTCTCACACACACTTCTGACTAGTCTCAGACTTCTCACACACTCGTCTCACATACTCTCTCATTACTACATTTTTTTTATTTTTTATTTTTTTTGCTGATGATGTGAAGGTAATGAGACTACCACCGGAGGAGGACAGGGACAGACTACAGAAAGACTTGGTCATGGGTGGTCAGTCAGGGATGGTGGGGGGAGAAGAGATAAGGCTGATGGAATCTCATTCCAAGTGCAAATCGGAGACGGCTAAGAGAAGATCTGAGACGGAGAGCAGCCAAGGAGATACGAAAATCCAAACATCAGTTAATTAGGACTTGGGAGCGAATGTCGTGCCAAACATGAGGCTGGAGGAACAAGTCAACTGTTAGCGAACCCAGAAACCAACTGTTTTCGGGAACCTAAATAAACAATCTTCCAGGGAACTGTCCACGATATTTATGAGGATAATTACCTTATATTTTTGTTGCCCCTGGATTTTGTGCGTGAGAATAAGTATTAGGAATGACTCCGAATTTCCCTTATTACTCCTTGTTACCTCTATGTCGTGCATGAATGGTACACAATACCGTCATGATGAGAAATTAGACGCATGTTTAACATACGGGTATCTTTATTTGTAGACCTTTCGCCATCCAATGGCTTTATCGAAACAAATTCAAGGACATAATGGGAAGACTGTAGAACTATATACAAAAGACGATGTGATCAGACCCTTGGTCTTGGAGTTGGTGAAGAGCACCGTAGTCTTGAAGAATCTGATTCTTCAAGACTACGGTGCTCTCCACTACAGTAGGGAACTTTGCAAAGAGTGTTGCAACCTCAAGGCCAACTAGTTTGTTCCTCATGTTAATGTTGACTTTGTTGAGGCCTCTAGAATTAACATACTTTAGCTAAAGATCCATTATTTTCTAGATTATAATGTGCTTAATTTACTGGAAGGTTATTTTATTTCATTTTCTCGACGTTCCAGGGGAGTTCGACTCACTTTCTAGCATACTTCTACAGATGGAGCCTAGCAGTTTACAACAGATGTGTGTTCAGCAACAAGTGCTGCTGAACTACAAGGACAGTTGCCAGTGCCAGACGGAATGGGTCTCATGGGTATCTTCGTTTTACCTGTCGTAGGTAGTTCGTGTGTGTTGGCCGCCATTAAGGTGTTTGAGCTGCAAGTTGAGATTAAGAGAAGTGAGCATTGAAAGCGAGAAGACATGATAACGGAATGAAAAATACTCAGAGAATAAAGATAGACTGTTTGATATATGAGAAAGAATTTGGAATCCCAAAAAACTCAAATAAGCCACATGCATGGTGGGAACTGCCGGCTAAGAGGCCAAACCAGAAATAGAGACAAGACCCCTGCGAACACAAGTCGGTGAGCACACTCACTTTTCACTTTTATTTTTGTCGTCTTCCTCTCTCTTTTATTTTTTTTACACAGGGTTTGACAAGGTTAGGTTAAGGATCCCTAACTTTATTGACAAGCTATTGACAAGTTAAGGATTCCTAACTTTATTGACGAGCTATTGACAAGTTAAGGATTCCTAACTTTATTGACAAGCTAAGAGCTGTTACCTACATCAGCTCATTTGAAAGCATTTTTATTGTTATGAAACATACAAGTAGGGAGCAGAATGAAGTTGGAGCCATCTGTGTGCCAGCATTTTCATTTGATCAACTGACTTTATCTCGCTGACATCATTATGCTGTACGAATGTGTTCCAGACTCGAGTCATCCTGGGGATAAATGATCTCAGATGAAGTGATGTTCTGGAGAAGGGTACAGCCAGAGTGAAGTTGCTGCTTGCTGCCCGTCTTGTGGTATAGTAGTTTGCTTCTCGCTGTCCTCGAAGTGGAGCCAAGTGTGGTACTTTGACAATGTTGGCCTTGTACATAACAGTAAGGTCACCCACATCCCTCCTGTGTTGAAGGCTCTGCTGAAATGACAGATCTATCCAGGATGGGTCCAGGCGAGAGATGAGACGTCTTGCTCTGTTCTCTTCTCTGTCAAGCAGTCACAGATGAGAGGGGGGAGGGGGCAGGCAAAGCAAGAAAGTGGAGCATACTCAAGGTGAGAGCGTACTTGTGCCTCATACAGTCTTGCAACCCATCCATCCTCTCTCTCTCTCTCTCTCTCTCTCTCTCTCTCTCTCTCTCTCTCTCTCTCTCTCTCTCGCTCTTTCTCTCTCTCGCTCTACTACGTAGGATAAAGTACCCAGTGAGACTGTAAGCACAAAAACAATATAGTCATTCAAGAACCTGCTAGACAAGAACCTGCTAGACAAGAACCTGCTAGACAAGAACCTGCTAGACAAGAACCTGCTAGACAAGAACCTGCTAGACAGAACCGCTAGACAAGAACCTGCTAGACAAGAACCTGCTAGACAAGAACCTGCTAGACAAGAACCTGCTAGACAAGAACCTGCTAGACAAGAACCTGCTAGACAAGAACCTGCTAGACAAGAACCTGCTAGACAAGAACCTGCTAGACAAGAACCTGCTAGACAAGAACCTGCTAAATAAGAACCTGCTAGACAAGAACCTGCTAGACAAGAACCTGCTAGACAAGAACCTGCTAGACAAGAACCTGCTAGACAAGAACTTTGCTAACATCTACTACATCTGTCAGCTGACAGTGAGCCAGACAGGACTTAGTAATAGTACTTGTTAAAAGTAGATGTTATCGTAGGAGGAGGAGGAGGAAGAGGAATAAGAAGAGGAAGAAGAGACCACCGTGTGTGATGTATGGCCAATCTGAGATCCTGCGAACGTTGCTGCTGCTGCTGCTGCTGCTGCTGCTGCTGCTGCTGCTGCTGGATCTGCTTCCTCCTGTCATATAATGTCAGTATGCGTATCTTACCAGCCGGCAGGGTGAGTGGAGGGTGGGGAGAGAGCCTTCTGCTATATTCTACCATGTTCACCCATCTTGGAGGCGCCCAGGATGTGGACAGTGTTGACCAGCAGGTAACCTCATCACAACCCACCAGACTTATTCTTTTCTGAATTTTCCATGTACTCTCTATGTACTCCCATGTACTTGCATGTACTCCCATGTACTTGCATGTGCTCCCATGTACTCGCATGTGCTCCCATGTACTCATGTACCCCATGTATTATGATGTGCTCCCATTTCTTCCCATACATTCCCATGTACTACTATGTACTCCCAGGTATTCTTACGTACTCCTATATATGTACTTCCATTTCTCTCCTCAGTCTACCTCTTCTATTTTCTTTTAATATTTTCATCTAGTCTTTCTCTTCCTTTCTCTTCCTCTTCTACTTTCACTTCATGATATTCCTTGCTCCTGCTTCCCTCCTCTTCCTCCTCCTCCTCTTCCTCCTCCTCCTGTACCTTCTTCGTAAAGCTTTTAGAATCTATAAAAGACCTGAAGACCCTCATTTTTCTTTCCTTTCCTTTCCTCCTCTTCCTCTTCCATCCCTGAAGAATATTAACATCCTCCTCCTCCTCCTCCTCTTCTACTTTCTTTTCCATTTTCACTTACCGGTTTCCCCTTTCTCAACTAACCCCATTTATTCCCCCCCTCCCCTTTCCTCCCCCTCCCTACCTCTCCCTTCCCCATCTTTTTTCCTCCCCTCCTTACCCCGTCCCCTCCATTACTACTCCCCACCTTCCCCTTCCCCATATTCCTCCCTCCTACCCTACTCACTTTCTCCCCCTCCCCACATTCCCCCTCCCCATCTTCCCCTCCCCACCTTCCCCCCCCACCTTATCCCCCATCCCAAGCACTAAGCCAAAAGTTAAAAAAAAAGTGTAAAAAGAACAATAGGTTTCTCCCTAAAAAAAAATTCCCATCGCTGCATTTTAGTGAGGGAGTAAGCGTCATTTTTTTCTCCCTGCCACACGACGTATCCCCGAGATGTTCCCTGCAGACATCTACCCTCTTACCCCTCCTTAGTTTTGCTCCTCTCCCCCATCCCCTCTCTCTCCCCTCCCCTTTCTTCCCCCATCGCTAAACACCAATAAGAAGCTGGTATGAAAAAAATAAAGGAAATTTCCCCGCCCTTTCCTCCCTGCCGCCCTCACCATCACCTTCAGTCATCTGCTATTAATAATGGAAAGGTGTAGGTGTGTGTGTGTGTGTGTGTGTGTGTGTGTGTGTGTGTGTGTGTGTGTGTGAGAGAGAGAGAGAGAGAGAGAGAGAGAGAGAGAGAGAAAATCCTCTCTGTCTCACCCCGACCAGCTTCTCCCTAACTCTCGTAAATATCCCTAACTCGGCTGCGTGAGGGGAGAAAATCATCAAGTACATCTGAAATTGACAAAAACAATTGACGAAAAAATGCAGCATCTCTCCCAGCAGCAGCAGCAGCAGCAGCAGCAGCAGGCAGCAGCAGGCAGGGAAGCTGCTTACACCCTCTCAGACCTACGCTTTTTGACGCCAGCGTTCCTAGGGGAAAACTGCAGGCGGGGAGGTAAGCCAGGCGGCAGGGTGGGGGAAAGGAAAAAAAGAAGACAGGCGGGGATATTGTTACATACCTGAGGAGGAGTGGGGGGAGGACCGTGGACAGTGGTAGGTGCTAGTAATGGTTGCAGTAGTAGTGGGGGTGGTGGTGGTAGTAGTGGGTTGGTGGTAGTAGTGGTAGTAGCAGCAGCAGCAGCAGCAGCAGAAGTAATAGTAGTAGTAGTATAGTAGTAGTGGTGGTGGTGGTAGTAGTGGTAGTGGTTGTTACGCCCCGTGTATGGGACAATGTATTTAAATACTGTAAGAGTGTAATGTAACTCTCACTTATTATATCACGAATATCTTCATTAACAGCTAAAATGAAGTGGTTGCCTTTAAATTATCTGTCTCATCAATTATTATTATTATTATTATTATTATTATTATTATTATTATTATTATTATTATTATTATTACCTATGTAAATAGGTAGGATGTGCTTCTTTTGTTGAATGAAAATAAACTACTGAGGGTGGGAAACAATAATGCCAACTACTGTCAGTTGGTTTAGGGTCTAGCTCGCTGCTGACTGAGTCACGTGATCCCACCTTATGTTAGGTTAGTGGACTTGGATTCAGAGAGTCTTGTCCATCCCTAAGCACAGTAAACATCTCTCTCTCTCTCCTCTGGTTGTCTGGTAAAGTTTCAAGTTTTTTTTTAGAATCGGTGTGGTTGTTGACTTCTGGTTTACTCTATGTATTGGTGGAATAACAGAGTTAATAATAGACTTGGTCATTTGAGCTGTCTCTTAAGGTGTATGTCTTTCAGACATTCTAAGTATGTCTATTTCCTTAACTATAGAACATAGATCTTATTTTTGAGTACAACTCCGCTAAGACGTAGATTGTAATAATCTGTGTTGAGCCAAGATTCGGTATTCTATAGAAAGGCCCATAGTTATGATCACTATTTTCAATTCTTTGATCCTGACACAGAAGTGAGTGTTATGCAAACTCTTAATTTGAGTTTGGGATTTAGGATCTTTGTTTGACTATATCGTAAGATCCGTCCTTATATGGATAATGTGTTTCTTCCATTGAAATTACTATGTATTTATAACTTCTATGTAAATTCACGGCTTTAAGAGTTACCTTAAAGTAAGATATTTACGAAGACAGTCGTAAATCTTGAACCTTCACTAATAAGGAAACTTGAGTACTCTTGAATATAAATTAATAAGAGAAGAAGAAAGTATCGTCTTAAATACTTAAACATTAAAGATCGTTAATTTTATATTTGTTGGATTTTTGTTTGCTAGTTGAAATTAAACCTTCATACTGATTTTCTTAAAGGATAAGTAGACCAGACATTGTACCAATATCTTGTTACAAGAAAGGGGCGATTTTAATTACAGGTCAATTACTTAGGGAGATTCCTTCCAGATCACCTTAGAATAATCTACTAGTTTCACAAAAAAAAACTTACTCGTAACAGTGATGGTGGTGGTACTAGTAGTAACAGTAAAAACAACAGGAGCAACAACAGCAGTAGTAACAGCAGCAGAAGAAATAGTAGTAAAAGTTTACCTGGAGTTTACCTGGAGAGAGTTCCGGGGGTCAACGCCCCCGCGGCTCTGTCTGTGACCAGGCCTCATGGTGGATCAGAGCCTGATCCACCATGTTACTGCTGTCGTGATAATCAGTGAATAGATCAAGGTTTTATTACGCAATAAGTCAGTCAGTATAGACCAACACTTCTGTTGGCTGCATAAAAAAAGAAATCATGAAAGAAACAGGTACTACGCAACTGCCCTCAGCATGCCTCGGCTGCACTCAGCATGCTTCGGCTGCACTCAGCATGCCTCGGCTGCACTCAGCATGCTTCGGCTGCACTCAGCATGCCTCGGCTGCAAACCCAGGACCTTTAGAACAAAACCTATATAAACCCCAGGAGCTGTTGATCAACACCTTTGACAGGCCCACGAGCTGGAACCCAAGCTGTTAAACACTAAAACCATTTAAACACTAAAACACTCAGAAAACCAAGACAGAGCAAAAGAGGAATATATTCCGCCGTCAAGTATGACAATGTGTCCTTGTTTCATGCACTACCACATCCTCAAACACAATAAACCTAATATAAACTCTTGCAAATTATCTAAATTGCTAAATACAGTAATAAACCACGATATGAGCACACTTGTTAGTAATGAGAGTACAACATTTTTTTAGCACTGTTCATTTTTGCTGCTAGGGCAAATTAGAAAAAATCTGTAACTTCAACACACCATAAAAAGGTAAATATTTATTAGTTCTCAGTTTTCTTTTCGTAGTTTTAGTGTTAAATGTTCCCCAGTCTATTAGGAAAAATATTCTTTTATTCTTAAAAACTAATAACAAGTAGGCTAGCACAGCTACAAGTCATGTAACAGCCTAAAGTTTAAAATAAAGTATATAAATTAGAACCTACTCAGACCAGTATTATTCCGTTCTTTAAAATGCATCAGCTTTGAAGCCGAGCAGAAGAGGCCTTCTCAAGTTATTGAACACAACCCAGTACACTAATTTGTTCAATGAAATTAGCAAAATGGCATCATTGCAGCTCAAAATCAATCAATCAATTTTTCAATAAGTAAGATACAACAGGACTGAAAGCTTTAAGCTGATCAGAAAAGGCGTTCTCAAGATGTTGCCGTTACACGGAATCTTTGGATGAAGGCATTTTCTGCACGTTATATATATATATATATATATATATATATATATATATATATATATATATATATTCCGGTTTTCCATCTGTACACCAATCATATTTTATATATTCTTTTACTTCAACGAATTTCCAAAGTGCACATTTAGTGCCTTCAGTCTGCTGATACCTTGGAATAACTCTCTCATTGTACTCCGCATATTATTCAGGGCGTTTAAGTCCATTCTGTAATATGGAGACCGGAAGTGAGCAGCATAATCTAAATGAGGCCTTATCAGGGATATATAAATATGAGGTATAACCTGAGGACTTGCGCTTCTTATGACGCCAAGAATTTTTCCATCTTAGTTGTGAGTACTTACGCGAGTCTGTAAGTTTTCAAAATTTCAGCTACCCAGAACTAAACTTTATTCAGCTCGTTCAGTTTTGCTAAGGTATATTTTACTTAGTTTATATAGTATCCCCTTTCCGGGGATACCTAACAAGCCGAATGTAATTTTAGTCTTTCAACTTTTTTTTTTTTACAATTCGGCGACAATCAGTCGTATTTTCACTAAATTAATATATATTGCTGTTAAATATTTTTAACAAATGCTGACTCGAACGCATGACGCTTTTCATAAGATACATGCGCAACACATATGTATACTGACGGAACGTTTCGCCTACTCTGCAGGCGAAACCTTTTGGAACTAGTTGTTCCTCGTCTCTAGGGGAACACACAGCAGAAATTGGGCAGTTAAGCAATTACTGTATGATAGATGTTATATTATAGCGTAAAACTTTTATTTAACGCCGTTTCAGTGGGCGAAACATCGTTAAGATATTAACGTCTGAGTCGTATGACGCCCCATCGTTGGAGCTTTTGGTCATCTGACCGAGGCCTTCCGCTGGCTTACAGGTCCACCCCTTTAAAAATTATGGTCATAGTTAAAGAAGCAATTTAAAAAATCTTTTGAGAGCTCTGGTTAAATTGCATAGATGTATATACCTTGTTTTTAGAATATTCTGGCTGTTTAAGATTTATATTTGTTTATATAAACTGATAGAATATCATGGCTAAATTTTGTACCCCAATGGGAATAAGTCACTTTGTCTAACTTTTTTGGGTTATCCAAAGATGTATGATAATCTATGTAACTGTATTTGTGTATACCTGAATAAACTAACTTACGATATACATCTTCAGGGGTGGGGAATATTCTGGCTAAACTGAACGATAAATTCTCCATTCTCTGAAACGTATATCAACACACAGCCGATAAGGTCATAGAAAACGGACCTACGATATTTTTACAGCCGTAGGATAGTAAGAGTATCATAGACTGAGCGATTGATTACTGCTTCTGCTGTCTCGTGTGGGTGTGTGGGGGAGGAAGGGTCCGACAACAGCGTTATTCACACGTTCGAGCCTATAGCGTTACGCATCGACTGAAAAAGCCTATCGTGTAGGCGAATCTTTTCGACAATAAAGATACCCAACTGTTGTACGCATGTCTTATCTACTTGTTGGTACCTGAATGCCATTCACTGGATCAAGAGCTGTTCCCCAGCATCAAGGCACTGAGACAACCCTCAGTAGTAAACATGAAGCCTTGGAAAGCGTTTCTAACGAATGAAACCACGCAGTTGTCCAATTATAATTATTGAAAAACGTTAAAATTCGCAATATAAAAAATAATCGGAATGACAATATATAAAATAGCATCAGATGCGTACCATATAAATCTCGTGAACACTACTAACAGCCGCGGTTAATATGGCAAAGCACATAACGTGTGAACCAGTCTTTTCGACTCTGGTTCAATGAGATTGCGTCAACCTTTACGTACGAGCGACTGTGATCATTGTTGTTGAGTGACGACATAGTGGCCGGATGTGAGTGCTACTCTGCCTTGTATTTTCGGTGCCTAATATGTGCTACTAACACAAGGACAAAAAAAAGGTAAATATAAGCGTATAATCTTTAGGTTGTTAAAAAAGAAATTTCCGCACTAGTGGAGCAAAAAGGGTAGATATATACACGTGTGTTATATTTATGTACCGAGAGTAGCGTAAGTATGTGTTTATATATGTATATATATTATATGCAATAAGATCACAGTAAACAGGTGATGTCACATTATGCAGAATAACCACTGTGAAAAAAGTGAAATTAAGCGCGAATAATTCGAGCAAAGACTTCCTCTTTTCTGCAACACTGCAAGCTCCTGATGTGTTGATTGAAACACGAAAGGCCTAGAGGTATCATTCAACTCTCCCTGTGGTTGGTTTGCATACATGTACATATATTTATATTTTATGTATACACTGATCTGGAAGATGGAGCGATACGCAGCATGCTGATAAATCTTTACTTTCCAATTATAGGTAAATGTGGCGTACAGGTCGTCGTGGGACAGCTCTCTCACTCCATCAAGGGTGCGTATAGTTTATTATTTTTTAGTTACCTTAACTAATGAACTCATTGTTGCTGGATGTCAATTATTTCAACACTTGGCAGTTATTCGTTGGCGTGGCTGCTAATAAGTTGTGCTGTGAGATTTGTGGATTGTGTTCCTGACTTAGCTCAGGTGATCGTGGTTGTGAACCCACCCGTCTACGGCAGAGTTTGGTAGGATGTTGTTATGGTCCAAGACGGATCGAAACGTCGTGGTAAGTTCCTCTCTCTCCTGTGTGCGGGTAATTTGTGTATTGTTCCAGTCACTGTATTTTACCTATTTGTTCTTGATGTTTAATAGTAGCCAGCCGGATGTATTAAAGGTCTTTCATAACTACCTGAAGCAGGGACAGTAAGCCATCAAGTGTCGGTTTCAGTGAGTGCGGTTAAGTTACGGTGCTTTGGGTAGAGAACGGTGAATAGTAGCGACCCGTATATGTAAGTAAATTTCCAGAGTGATGACTGTTTTAAATTTATTGGCCAATTCATAACAAATGTTACTCCATGCTAAATTTGAAGTGAATTTCACGTTAAATATTTCACCCCCCCCCCCTCCCCGATGTTGGGTCACCTTATGCTGTGGTGTGGTTGAAGTGGTGTATGCCTAGGGCCAAACTGTGGGCCTGGGGGTGCCACACTTCCCATAGGGTGCGTGTCCAACTCAAGAGCCCAGCATCTGTCAGCATAAATGGTCGGGATATTTTCCCTTTCGCCTAAATTTGCTAGTACTGACGCCCGAAGACACGGATCGCTTTATAGATATGGATTTTGGAATGTTAAAAAAAATAGATTTTGGGGTAGTTTTATTTGCTTCATTATAATTTATAAGAGTAATTATTCAAGACAAGTTGACAATGAAATAATAAATTTGTTAATGTTAGAAAAGGAATAAGCTTAAAGCGCGGGGAAAAAAACCAAACAGTTCTAGTGGTTTATAAGTAAAATAAAACCATTATTTTACTTTATTTTTAGGGCATACTGCTTCGAGCTGAATGGTTAATGAATGCAACTTTTATGGCATAAAATCTGAATATAGAATAGTCATTTGGAATTCTCTATTTTAACAAAAAAGAATCTTGTTATTTTGCAATAATGGCTGAGTTGCGACGTTGAGGTGAGAGTTGTTGCAGCAGAGCGCAGCCGGCAAGTGGCAAAAATGACGCTTGCAATAAGAGGAGACTTTTTAATAGCGCGACGCTCCACTTAGATGAGGCTTTATCAAGTGGCGCTGTACGACCCCTTAGTAGTATAGCTCTTGGTTATGATCATAATTTATCAAGTGGTAAACCCTCGTGTAGGTGAAACGTGCTGCTGATCCAGGTCCCATTTTGCTGTGTCTTCACGTGTCGGTTTCCCCTCCAGGGGGAGGTTCCTTGATGCTGGTGAGGGGGCTCTTGATCTAGGAAATTAGACCTGTGCTCCAATTCCCAGAATTAAGCCTGGATGCCTTCCATCTTCCCTCTCCCACCGCCTCACAAACACACGCGAGCGCTCGCTGTATGATACCTACGGGTTTAGCGCTCTTTCATGATTCATGTGCGAGTGTTGCTGCAACTTAGTTTCTAAATCAAGTTGGTCTAAATCAAGTTGTTAACGCGCTCTCCTGCGAGTTTTGGGACTCAACTCGCCACGGGTTCAAACCCCCCCCCCCCACGTTCCCTGATTTTTTTGCAGTTGTATGGACCTTTCGGGTTTAGCGTTTTTCTATGAATAAAATAGTGATACTTATAAAACGTAACACGTGAGATTTAATGAATACTGATGGAAGCTTCACGAAGTGCTAAACCCGTAGGGATCGTGCAGCACCAGGGAAACGGGAGGCAATCAGGTTCGATCCGTAAAAGGATGCCGCATGATATTTGAGTTTGTCCTTCAAGTGGGGCTCCTTGCGGGCCCTGAAGGATTACTGATCCGAAAAAACTGATCCTACGGATCGAATCAAGATGCCCTTCACCACTCCCTCTTCTGTTGGTCTCGTTGGTGAGATTAGTGGGAATATTTTGTCTCTTGTGGTATTCTACTCCTTGAAATAAAAATTATTCGTTATTATCTTATTCTAGCATCTGGTGGCTCCTCCTCCTCCACCAGATGCAAATTTGGCTACCTTAGGGCATGTCAGGTGGCCCACTGGTGCGGCAATGGGTGGAAGTACAACTGGAGGTTGCCTGCTGATCTAGTTTATAACTCCTGGTGTTTATTCTTTCTTCTTCACCATTATTAGCTGAAAAATTATTGCTCTGTTGGTGCTCTTATCTAAACAGGTGGTTTTGCTAAACTTTGCTCTATTATTTCTGAGGGTGTCTGTCATCCTGGCGATGAACACCGGGTAGGGGAAATGGTGGTTTCCGGGGACAGTGGCACTAATTGTTGCATTGAAAGCGACCGACCGCTTTTTAAGATGGATGTATGATCATTCTCACGGATACATCGACTTCATCTTCCTACTTCTGTGATAGAGACGAAGACTTAACTGTTTTGGTCAGATTTCCTTACGCTACTGAGGCGATGAGGACAGAGTTGACCAGGATGACGGTATTTATAGATGTCATACAATCGGAAAGGAGCCCTGGTCAATACAGATGTTCGTACGATTGCTAGTACAGTGGGCCAGAACTTCCAAATCGTAACTCAAGCATACGATTGGGTGGGAACTCTGGTCAAGAAATACAGAACTCTGGTCAAGAAACAGCCCCTTGTAGTCCGTAAATTGAAGCGACCAAATTCCAGTCCTACAGGCTGAGAAAAATAGAGGTTACGAGAGGAGACGTAGGTTATGGCATAGACTCGCATGAGTAGCCAGATTAAACCTAAGCCAATGAAGGGACCTGAATACAGTGGTCAGTCCCGATAACTATTTACCGGGAGGAGTCAGGAGTAGTGACACTACTGGCTTACCCTGGTTATTAGGTAAACACCAGTAGTTCTTTCCCGGGGTGGTAGTAGGTGCGGACTGTCAAAAACTCCGAGTAGTTTGACCGATAACTACTCGTCTATTCCTCGCGAAAAACAAGTCAGGGAAAGGAATTGCTCTTTTTTCCAGGCAGTAACCTGAGGATGCCTCTTCTGGACGGCTTTGAGTTGCAAGGGGCACGTAAGTTTCCCCCCTCTTCTAATGCTCAGACTCCTACAACACAATTGTCATCAAAGATTTGTAAAGTTATACCCTGAATTAAGTAAAGATCCTGGACTTCACCTTACGAAACGGTTAAAGCAAATGCGATAGTAATTATGGACAAGGTAGATTATAGTGGAAAAATAAACATGTTATTAGAAAAGGGGGGAACTTACGTGCCTCTTAAAACTGACACATCTTACTGTAAGAGTAACTTTAGTTTCAAGCCGGTGGTGAAGATTTTTCAATTTTCTAGCATTAAAAAAAGTGAGGATTGCAGGTAAATGCAGTGAGTGACCTGAGAATATTTCTTCTGATCGGCTTCAAACTTTCTGCGGCGGTGAATTTTACCTAAAGGAAGGTGTGGCCTAGTTGTCGAATGTGCAAGTCCAATTTTGTTATTTATATTAAATTGTGATAATGGCTTTGGGGCTATTACTTGAAGATGCCTCTTCATATTGGCTTCAAACTTTAAGGAAGCTTTTGATTTTTAGTGGGTTTAGCCCGTTTTATTCATCAAATTTAGGGTATCGTACATGTGTTTCTGGATCACAAAGAAATGGGAGCATCAAACTGTAAAATTAAAGAGTTTTATATTCCTTAGATCCACACCACATAATTATTTACGCAATTCCCTTTAGCCATTCAGGAGATGATTTTTAATTAAAACCTCCAACATCTTCAAAATACTAAGCATCGTTCAAAACACTTCATCTTATCTTTCTTACTATACTTTAGCACATGTGGTATGGCAGATTAACTGGTGCGAGTTCCATTAAGGTCAGTCTATTGGTTTCTGTGATTTAACAGGCGGACCAACATCTTTTTAAAAGTAATCTGTACGTCTCTCACGTATCTAGTTAGTGCTGAAAATATAAGATCTCTCAATCATGTCAATCTCTTGTTCCTGTGTGTTACTGGTGTTCATCTACGGTTCCTGTGTTACTGGTGTTCATCTACGGTTCCTGTGTTACTGGTGTTCATCTACGGTTTCTGTGTTGTTGGTATTGAACTACAGCTCCTTTGTGTTACTGAAGATACTAAGCTATTCATATCAGACCACTTCTTGAGTGAATTTATCTAAAACTTGAGCCTTTTAAAATTGTTGATTTGAAGTTCTTGGACCTCTTGATAGGATTCAGGTTTAGAAGCCTCCTGGGAGGCTTCTAGACTTTTTGAAGGTGGTGAACTGCAGCTTCTGTGCTTGTTGAGGGTTTTAAGGCTCAGAAACGGCAAACAAACCATACCACGGGTGGGGTTCGAACCCGTCGCGTGAGAGACTCGACCCCGTCAATCACATATAGTTGTGTACACAGAGCAACACACACAAACCTAGACAGGCAGACAATGAACGCACCTGCCACAACACCTTAATGCCATTAACAACATTTATTAAAGCCTCTTATAACTTCATCCCAAGATTTTCGACGAAAAAATATGATTCATAAATCTTTATTAAAACAGTGAATTAATCCCCGGCTGAGTAATCCTCCTCTCTCTCCTGCTGCTGGGGGATTAACGCAGTCCATGTCTTGTTCGATCCTTTCTAATTTACTGGTAGATCTTGTATGATGTTAATATTTGGTTGTTTTGGGATTTGATCCTGTGTGATGTGAGTGCTTGCTTGCTTTGGGGTGTTTGATCCTGTGTGATGTGAGTGCTTGCTTTGTGGTGTTTGATCCTGTGTGATGTGAGTGTTTGCTTGCTGTGGGGTGTTTGATCCTATGTGAGTGCTTGCTTACTTTGTGGTGTTTGATCCCGTGTGATGTACTTGGGTATCCTCTTTAAGAGGTTGCCTGAATTTTTTTCCAACTTTCGATTATATTTTAGTCATAACTCGAAAACGACTTGTCCAATCGACTTCAATTTTTCAACTGTGTACGGTAATGAGGACCAAATTCTTGAAACTGGAATGTTCACGTCCCAGAGTTGTTGAACCCTTTCCCAGCATGATGGAATGGCTTGGATAACTTGCAAAAGCCTAAGTGGCTTAGCTTCAAAAGTTCCAAGGGAAAAAGTGCCAATTATACGAGAACGGCGGAGAGTGAAATTAAAATTTGTAGGTTCAAATTTGACCATTTTGTTTCTAAAATAGTGAGGATTTTTTTTATTCCCGTTAAATTACGTTAAATAATTGTTTGCTTACGTCCTCTGAACGACTTTAATATTTAATGGCTGATGCCTCTTAGGGACAGGATAGTACCTTTTTAAATTTAGTTTGCCTACAGGAAAATTTGCCAATGTAGTAAAATAAAAACAAATGGAATCCTTGTAATCCGTGCCATAACTGGAGAATGACTCATCTGCTAGGCTTCAAATTTTTACCACTGGTGAGCTGTGCATGGGTCCCAATTTGCCAATTTTATTGAATAGTGATCAATTTTTTATATTTAGTAACTAAAGAAGCTTCTTTTGACTTTTTTTCTAAATATTAAAGACGATGCATTATATACTTGTGATAACCTATAAGTTTAGTCGGAGTAAATAAAAATTTGGAATTTTACTGATATAATTAAAAATGGAATGATTAGAATCAGATTACTGGAGAACGCCTTTTCAGATCGGCTTCAAACTTTTACCATTAGTGAGCTTTATTAAAACAGCTTGCTACTCACTTTGAGCTGTGGGAATTTCGATTAACCAGTTTTATTAAGCTGTAATAGCTTAAGAACGCCGCCTCTGCTAGGCTTCAAACCCTGAATGCTGCTCTATCCTAATAGGAAGTAATTTTTGTATTTTGGGATGCGAGTCCCAATTTGCCAGTTTTGTCAAACTGATTTTTTTCTTTAAATCAAATTCAAATACTTTTTTGTTAAGATTGTAGAGAATTTTAAACAATGTAAATAAGAAAATTAAACTGCAAAATGATAAGAATCTGCGGTTTTACTAATTTTTTTAAGTTTGAGGGAAAACTTTCCTATTCTGAAAATTCTCGACACCATTTTCTTTTGCTTTCTCACAGATTTTCGTTTATTATTCGAGAACGCCTTATTCGATCGGCTTCAACTTTTCATCGCTTGCGTAATGCATCTTGGGCAAGATTCAATGGGGCTGTTTGCATGAGTAGGGTGCCCTATGTACAGTGCCATATAGGCTATTTCCAAATTTTGTTTCCTTGTGACAGGTGGAGTCAGGCTCCTCTGATCGACTTCAAAATATCAATACTTGTATCCTACCTAGAAGAAGGTTGGCATATTTAATGGAATACTCAACCCTCAGTTAGGAGAGTGAAACGTATGGCACCGTCTCGGTCCAGTTTGGACCATTAACTATTTACTTATATTTTTGCAGACACTGTACTTCCCATCTCCAGGACTCAAGTCCGGCCTACCGGGTTCCATTAACTAGTGACGAGTTATTCACGCCCCTCACTCCACTCACCCCCCTCTTTCCCTCGTCTCTCTCTCACCCCCTCTTTCCCTCGTCTCTCTCTCACCCCCTCTTTCCCTCTTCTCTCACCCCCTCTTTCCCTCGTCTCTCTCTCACCCCCTCTTTCCCTCGTCTCTCTCTCACCCCCTCTTTCCCTCGTCTCTCTCTCACCCCTCTTTCCCTCGTCTCTCTCTCACCCCCTCTTTCCCTCGTCTCTCACCCCTCTTTCCCTCGTCTCTCACCCCCTCTTTCCCTCGTCTCTCACCCCCTCTTTCCCTCGTCTCTCTCTCACCCTCCATCATGTTAGACATTTATGATGACTGGCAACAAATTACCTGAGGGTTTTCCTTCCTGCCTTGTGCTAGCTTAAGTATCACTCGAGTCACGGTGCTTACTCAAGGTGTTCGTTGCTTAAGTTGCAACTCACAATGCAGTGTTGTACTAGCTGAAGTAGCACTCGAGTCACGGTCCTTACTCAAGGTATACCGGTTTAAGTTGCCCTGGTGGACCTACACATGCTGCTGTGGTGGCGGAGTTGAGTACTTGGGTGGAGTGCCTAGGTGTAGTGCCACACTCTCAACAGGGGTACCTGGTGTTGCATTAACACTTATGGTTAGCGTCACGAAGCATTATGGAGTGTGAAAGACTGCTAATAATTTTACCTGTGGGTTATACTAAAAAAAAAAGCATGAAAATCTACTTGGAAGACACGGAAAAATTCCAAGAAGATATTAACAAAGTCTTCCAGTGGAGAATAACATGACGTTCAGTGGTGACAAGTTCCAACCGCTGAGATCTGATGGGAAACGACACTAAATTGTTTACAACGGAAGGTTACTGACATAAATTTCGTAAGGCTTGATACGGTTAATGTTTAAAGTGTCGAGTAACATGACGGTCAGGCAGTGTGACTAGTCTTCCCCTTTCTTGGATCGAACTTACTTGCTTCCCATTTCCCAAGTGCTGTATCACCCCTATGGGTATGTCGTTCTCCCACCGAATAAAGTAAATTTGTCTTATGGAGGTGGAAATTCTGTCAAATATTCCCCCATGGGATCAGTAGCTATGGCAGCTTCAGAGATTTCATTCCCCCATTGCCTGTGCCACGAAGACAGTTAGGTATCCCCGAAGGAGGGAATTAAAGTAGTTGACAAAATTCTCCTCTTCATATTTTTATTTATTTCTCCAACTTTTCGTTACTTTCATAACACGAGAAGGCCTCATCCGATCGGCTCCAACTTTTAGACTCTTGTGTACGGTAACTAGGACAAAAATCTATAAACAATTGGCATGTACAGATGCCCTATGACTACACTCATTGACCCTATTCACAACATCCAGAAATGGCTCTGACAACTTCGAAAAACCCTCAGTGGCTCGTCTTCAAATGGCCCAAAAAGAAAAGGTTGCCTCATAAATCAATGATGAGGGAGAGTGAAATACCAGGGTGTTGTTGGTGCCAATCTGCCAATTTTTTGTTAAATTGGCAGTTGTGAAAAGAGTGGAATTTTGATTTCCGAATAATCTCACTAAATATACGAGTTTGCCTTTTCTGAATAAACTGGTTTTCATGTAATTGGAAAATATCACTGAATCTTGGCTTCATACACTTTAGAGTTGGGTTTAATTGGCAGTATTTTTTTATTGAAGTACATGCCAATTTCCCTCATTTTTTATCATTTTATTTTCAAAAAAATAGTCATTCTTTTTCTTATGAAAATGTTGGGTATTGTAAATACAATAGAACTTAAAATAATTTCAGAAATATTAAAAAATCGCTGTTTTTTTCCCCCACGTTTTTTTAATTTTTACGGGTTTAACGAGCCCTTAAATACTGCACGACGTGATGCCAGAGCCGGCACACTGTAAGCTACTGTGTTGTCCCGTCTAACTTTGCTCGCGACTCCGACACACAACCACAATCAGCACAATAGTTCACCGTATGTTCGGATGAGTGAACAATCGTATACGGGGTAACTTCTAGTTGGTGCTGGTTATGCTAGTTTCTGGCAGTGACGTCTACAACAACATTTATGAAAGTACTTCCGTTTCTGATAGTAAATGCTAGTCGGTCTTAGAGAAAAAGGTTTGGTTGATTTTGGTCTCTGTAGGTCCCAGTTTGTTTTTCCTTGCGTAAAAAACTGTGGAAATTTAAATACTACTTTTCATGTGATGGATTGTGAGTGTTGCGTCCAATTACTGTAGCAACTCATCAATGATGGTAACTTAATGCCGCTTTTGAGCACCTTCAAGCTTGATGTGTTTGTGTATTTTAGGATGTTGGTCTCTGAGTGGATTTAACGCTTACTTATGATTATAAAAGTAATAATGGTGTCTCTGAGATAACAAGATAGGGCTTCTTCAGTTTAGCTTCACAGATGGTCTTATTGGAAGATTGATATTAGATTTGGTCTTGAGTATATTCTAATTTTTTTTTTTTGTGAAATTTGAATATTAGTTAACATGTGATGACTTGTGAATGCCCCTTCAGATTCGTTTAAGATCTTCAGTCTTAACGTTTAACTGCATTACAAACTTATGCCGCACTCTGCACTATTCCAGTAGCGTGCACCGAGCTACAAGGGACTAGAGTTAAGTAATATGGGGATTCCTCTCTCGGATCACACACTGACCGGAATACATCTAGATTTCCTCCTGTTTCCTTCAGGTGAAAGGGTGGGGAGAGAGCCTTCTGTTTTACTATTCTTCTCTCAACCTAACACTAAATAGTCCTTCATCGAGACAGTAGGATAATCCTTTTCTGCAGATAGTCACTTTCACACACACACACACACTTTCTCTATCTCTGTATCTCTCTACCTCTCCCTCTCTCCATATCAACTGACATCTTTATCACAGTGTGAGCACTTCTTGACATCCACCTCACACAAGACCAATTTGTAGTCCCAAAACTGTGCTCAGTGGGAGGCAGGTCCCACCAACACTTGAAACCTTACTCACGTCCCAGCTCTGTCTACCTGCCCCTTCTCATGACCCCTGTCTACCTGCACGTGTTTACCTTACCCCTTCTGATGGTCCCTGTCTACCTCGACGGGTCTACCTGAGACTCCTGGAGACCCCTGTCTAACTGAACGTGTCTACATTGCCATTTTTGCAACCCCTGTTTACCTGGACTGGTCTACCTGACCTTCATGGTGACCCGTGTCTACCTGGACGTGTCTACCCGAGCCTCCTGATGACACATGTCTACCATGTCGTCCTGATGAACAGTGTCGATTTGGGTGTCCTGATTATCCGTGTCTACTTGACTGTCCTGAGGACCTGTGTCTACCTGGCTGTTTGCTGCTGCTCCTTCCCGTTGTTCTTATCTGTTGCACTTCTGATTCTTTCAGTGGGTTCATGTCATCTATTGATTATAAATTAGACACATATGCAACACTTGGGTATCTTTATTGAGGAAACGTTTCGGAGGGGAGGAGTTTGAGGTAATCAGTCCCTCGGCCTGGAGTCGATGTGTTCAGTCCATCAATCTTGTAGAAAGTACAGCATAGAGCCGTAGAGGTGGCTTATATACTGTAGTCAGGTGAGGTGAAGCAGCAGGAGGCGGGGTCATAGTGGTACCATCCACTAGTCGAAGTAGGTCTTCGTCCAAATATTGGACAAGTATTGAAGAATTCGTTTGTATCAAGATCCCGCCTCCTGCTGCTTCACCTCACCTGACTACAGTATATAAGCCACTTCTATGGCTCTATGCTGTACTTTCTACAAGATTGATGGACTGAACACATCGACTCCAGGCCGAGGGACTGATTACCTCAAACTACTCCTCTCCTTACACCTTTCTGCTTTGTATTGGACTGATGAAGCCACTGTGTGGCGAAACGTTTCCTCAATAAAAATACCCAAGTGTTGCATATGTGTCTAATTTATAACTTGTCGGTTCTCTGAACCATTCATCTTCATCTATTGATTCTTTCAGTGGGTTCATGTCATCTATTGATTCTTCCAATACATATGAACACAAAAAATTCCCAAATAAGACAGTATTTTCAAACTTTTTTTTTTAACTCTTAAAGTGATTTTCTTGTTTTTGTCCAGGAAAATGAAAAATATTTTGAATTTAAAAGAAAAGAGACGATACAAAAAAATGAAAACTTTACCAAATGAAAACAAAAAAATGAGACGAATTTGCGCAAAAGAGCTGGAACATGCGGAGGTAAGAAGCAAGAGATGATAAATGAAATACGAAAGCGATAATTACCCGAAGCAGAGGTGAGGTGTAGAGACCGCGAATGATAATTGCATAAACGAAGCAAATGACTGCCAGTTGTGAATGATGAATGAAGCAGGGGGGGGAGGAGGGAGGGCAGCCGTGATAAACGAGCAGAGAACGAGACGGAATTAACCAAGAACCAACGGGATGAAAATAGTGTAGAGGGTGTAATGAGAAGAAGAGTATGTATACACACATACAACCAGAGAGAGAGAGAGAGCAATAGAGGAGAAAGAGAAAGGAGAAAGAACAGGGGAGAACAGGGGATAGGGAGAGGAGGGAGAAAGAACGAGGGAGACAGAGAGAGAGAACAAGGGAGAAATAGACGTGAGAAGATACGGGAAGTGAGAGGTACAATTTCGACTCATTACAATCTGAACTCTGCTCTCCGACAATTTGTCCGCGCTTACGACTGAACACATAATGTTGCTGACGGATCGTAGCGAGATGCTTATCTGAGACGGCGCACTGCGCTCGCTACAGCGCTACTCAGGGTAGCTCAGACACCATCCCTGTGCTCGCTACTTGTCTCAGAAGTAGCGCAAACTCCGCCGTTCCGTTCGCTACAGCGCTCTGCCCAGCTCCAACACCGGATGATGTGAAACCAACACCTTGTAATATAGTGATGGGGGACACCCCCTCAGGCTATCGTCACTAATAATACGGTGAGGGGAACACTCTTAGGCTATCATCTATAATACAGTGAGGGGAGCACTCTTAGGCTATCATCTATAATATACGGTGAGGGGAACACTCTTAGGCTATCATCTATAATGCAATGAGGTTGAACACTGTCTATCGCCTCCTATAATGTAATGAGGTTGAACACTGTCTATCGCCGCCTATAATGCAATGAGGGGAACGCCAGTAAACAACGCACAGCAGTCATTAAATACAGTACAATATAACACATTAAATGACACACAACACACTAAATGCAACACAATGCAACACTCAACGCAACATACACAACACATTTACACATTTAATACACAACACATTAACCACAACACATTTAATACACATTATGCCCGACACATTATGCCCGACACATTATGCCCGACACATTATGCCCGACACATTTAATACACAACACACCATGTTCGGTTCAATTATAATCATTTTCTGTGCTCCTGCCCCGCAGATAAGCGTCCATGAATAATGAATCGCACGCTTAATATGTTAACACTTATAATAGTAATAAGCGCAGTTCCGACACACTAATGTTACCATGAATAATTATTATCAGTAGAAGATTGACTGTTGAACCAGATCTGACTCTGACTTAACATCTTGGCTATATCCATTTGTTAAAATGTTTCTTATTATGTTTATAAATCGTGGATTCATAAACTGTGTTGTGTTTGTGTTGTGTGTGGGGGGGGGTGTTGTGTGTGTGTGTGTTGTGTGTGTGTCCTCGCCTATTTGTGTGTTGTGTGTGTGGGGGGGGGGTGTTGTGTGTCGGGGGGGTGTTGTGTGTGTCCTCGCCTATTTGTGTGTTGTGTGTGTGGGGGGGGTGTTGTGTGTGTGTCCTTGCCTATTTGTGGTTGCAGAGGTCGAGACATAACTCCTGGCCCCGCCTCTTCACTGCTACATGAGCTTTATCATACCTCGTCTTAAAATTATGTATGATTCCTGCCTCCACCGGGCCGCGGGAGCGTTGACCCCCGGAATCCTCTCCAGGTATACTACATCACTTGCCAGACTATTCCACTTCCTGACAACTCTGACTAAAGAAATACTTCCTAACATCTCTTTTACTCATCAGTGTCTTCAACTTCCAATTGTGACCCCTTGTTTCTGTGTTCCATCTCTGGAACATCCTGTCTCTATCCACCTTGTCAATTCTTCGCATTATTTTGTATGTCGTTATCATGTCTCCCCTAACACTCCTGTCCTCCGATTTCCCTTAACCTTTCTTCGTAGGACATTCCCCTTAGCTCTAGAACTAGCCTTGTTGCAAACCTTTGCACTTTCTCTAATTTCTTGACGTGCTGGCCAGGTGTGGGTTCCAGACTGGTGCTGCATACTCCAGTATGGGCCTGACATACACGGTGTACAGAGTCTTGAACGGTTCCTTACTGAGGTACCGGAACGCTATTCTCAGGTTTGGCAGGCGCCCATATGCTGCAGCAGTTATCTGGTTGATGTGTGCTTCAGGAGATGTGCTCGGTATTATCTTTTTCCTTGAGTGAGGTTTGCAGTCTTTGGCCACCTAGCCTATACTGTCTGCAGTCGTCTTTGCCCTTCCCCGATCTTCATGACTTTGCATTTGGTGGGGTTAAATTCGAGGAACCAGTTGCTGGACCACGCGTCCAGCCTGTCCAGGTCTTTTTGTAGTTCTGCCTGATCCTCATTTGATTTAATTCTTCTCATTAACTTCACATCATCTGCGAACAGGGACACTGAGCCTATCCCTTCCATCATGTCATTCATATGTACCAAAAATAGCACTGGTCCTAGGACTGACCCCTGTGGAACCCAGCTCGTCACAGGCGCCTACTGTGATACCTCATCCCGTACAACGACTCGTTGTTGCCTCCCTGTCAGATATTATGTGATTCTATTCCAGTGCCCTTACTGTTATACGTGCCTGATCCTCTTGCTTTTGCACTAATCTCTTGTGAGGAACTGTGTCGAAGACCTTGCAGTCCAATAAAATACAATCTATGCACCCCTCTCTCGTGTCTTATTTCCGTTACCTTGTCATAAACCTCCAGTAGGTTTGTGACAGAATTTGTCTTCCATGAATCCGTGCTGGTTGTCGTTTATAAAATTGTTCCGTTCTAGGTGCTCCACCACTCCTGATAATCTTCTCCGTGACTCTGCATATTATACACGTCAGTGACACTGGTCTATAGTTTAGTGCCTCGTTTCTGTCCCCATTCTTAAAAATGGGGACTACATTTCCATCTTACATACATCAGGTAGTTGCCCAGTTTCGAAGGATGTGTTGAAAATTTGTGGTTAGTGGCACACACAGCATCTCTGCTCCCTCTCTAAGGACCCACGGAGAGATGTCTGGTCCCACCGACTTTGAAGCATCAAGGTCACTTAGCTTCTTCACCTCCTCCTCGGTTGTGTGTTTCATCCAACAAGTGATGGATGAAATACACACCTTGTTGGTGTACCCCTCTGTTCTGTCTTCCCAGAGTCCTTTCTGTCTCCAGTGTAAATACTTCCTTAAATCTCCTGTTGAGCTCCTCACATACTTCTTGGTCGTTTCTTGTGAACTCCCCGCCTTCTTTCCTCAGCCTGATTACTTGGTCCGTGACTGTTGTCTTCCTGCTGATGGCTATACAACAGCTTCAGGTCAGACTTGATTTTCGATGCTATATTATTGTCGTACAGTCGCTGGGCCTCCTTCCTTATCTGTGCATATTCGTTTCTGGCTCTTCGACTAATCTCTCTATTTTCCTGGATCCTTTGTATTCTGTACTTTTTCCATTCTCTAGTGCACTTAGTTTTTGCCTCCCTACACCTTCGGGTAAACCAAGGGCTCGTTCTGGTCTTCCCATTATTTTTGTTGCCCTTGGAAACAAACCTTTCCTCTGCCTCCTTGCATTTTGTTACTTAGTCCAGCATTTCGTTTACTGACTTCCAATTCTCTTTCCCACTGAACCTCCTGCAGCAAGTTCCTCATACCAGTGTGTGTGTGTGTGTGTGTGTGTGTGTATATATATATATATATATATATATATATATATATATATATATATATATATATATATATATTATATATATATATATATTTTATTAGATTATTAATATATGTCGGTGATAATCCGTGAATAAAATATATAGCAGAAAATTTTAGGTGTATATTTTCTGTTTTGGATTAAAAATAATAAATCGTAAGATTGTTAATATTGGCTGTGCCATCAGCATACATGTCATTAACTCTTTAATATACTCGTAAATACAACAGAATTGTATACGTTATGTGACGTGCTGAACCCCCATGGTTAATGCAGCAAGTGAAGTGACATGTATGCGAGACAGGTACTCTACCTAACGTATGATTCCAGGAACTTTCTCTTCGATACAAAATATTTATTCACAAGGTTTAAAGTCCTCCAGACCAGAATTTCCAAATTTATTGAGGTCACGGACCTTTATATTAGAAAAGTTCCCGTAACGTTGACCTAAAGGTAAAATAATTTATATAAAAATTATGAAATATAAACAACTGTGAATTTTTCAGGAATATACATTTTAACAAATTTTCTACAAAAAGATGGATGATAAACGTTTAATGAAATATATATAAGAGAAACACGTATAAAAGTTATTTTTTTTTATAAATTAAGGTTATTATTGCAAAATAATTTGAAGATTAATTCTTCAGTTATCGGTAAGCTAATGTTACTAGTTAATTAGGCAAATAAATGCTAAATAATTTTGATGTGATGACTTTTAGATAAAAGTTCATTATCTGGAACAACTGAAGTTCACTGTAGGCAAAGATCATCTTGTTATAATTAACTCATACACACACAGTTCTGTGGTAGACATGTTTGAAAACCAGTAAGATATTTCCAGAATAGTGTGGCAACTTCAGCCTCTTATGACATGTCCTCCTCATGGAACCCCCATCAAGTTCCTGTGGAATCCCAGGGATCCGCTTAACATACTTATTATTGGTGTAGTTTATTAAACATTTATAAAAAATAATGTTCCATAGTACCGGGATTGTACTGAAACCTGACGCGTATTATTCCTGGTCAGGCAGTGGCCAGGAGACAGGAGCAGATGAGGTGTTTGTAGGGGAGTGTGTGAAGGACGGAGAATGGGCGCAGTTGTCATGGGTTGGCGTTAGTGTAGGTATGTAGTTTGGTGAGCTTTTTTTTAGTGTATACTATAGGTAATTTTGTTTAAGTGCTCTCATGTTTATCTGTAAGGCCCTAGTATGCAGAGGTCTGTTTTAAGTGTTGGGAGAGTAGTGTAGGGTGTTTTTGCCTGCTGGTAGATAGACTACCAGGCAGAATGGTAGTAGCAGTGTGCTAGTGAGCTAATGTGAACTGGAGTAAAAGGGATGTTGTAGTGGAGTAGGACTATAAGTTGTATATAAGTTACTTTTAATATTACTTATTTTTGTATAAGTGAGGTTTTGTGTCCTTGTAATAATAATATTATTGAATATGTTGGTACATGGTGGCCCTAGAGTGTTTCAATATTAAATAATATTACCACTAGACAGCAAGTTGAACAGCCTTTAAGAACCACGTCATTTTATTTAATTTACGAGGCACACAAATTCGTAACAGTCACCAGCCCGTGGCACTCCAACCCGTGGCACTCCAACTCGTGTTGGGGCCTCAAGAAGCTTCAGATATCACTGAGCTCCATATCACGACACAAGGTTAATTTTAAATCAGGGTCCGTATACGACCATCAAGGTAGTCAATTAGTTAATTGTATATAAGTTATATTAATATCTATCCTCCCTTTCCCTGGATCGAACCTGAATGTTTTCCATTCCCCTGATCTATACGACCCTTTCGAAGTTTAGCTCTTTCCCTAAAATAAAAGAATATCGTCTATAGCTTAAGCAGCTACCTCTACTACTACTACTACTACTAATAATAATAATAAGTCATAAGTTTATCTCCGCACTTAGGAGATAAACTTATGACGACGTTTCGGTTATAAATAATTGGCTGAATCTGCAAAAGGGTTACAAAAAAGGAACCAACCGAATGACTAGCAAGTTCGACACCTGCTTCGTTTTTCAACGCCATCCTGGAAGGATGTTAAAGGCTCTCATTAGAGGATCTCTTTACACAGAGGAATATTTCCTAGAACTGGCCCTTACTCCTTCCAGATGTGAAATCATCTCGAGTCAAACCTCCCCACTGTTATATTAATTCAGTGAGATTCATCCGGCCGCCAGCAGCCTCAGCCATCCCTTCACTAATAGCTTCCTGCTGGAGGCACCTCTGAGGTACACAGTCACTGCGGTAATTATCGGGGCACACTGAATGATGTGACTAGGCTCTGACAAAGACTATGTGATATGGATTCTCTCGACGTCTTTTATGTTATTACAAAGTTTCTGCTGATGGTCCTCTGACTAGACTATTTTCCAACGGCACCTCCCTTCTTCAACAGCACAAGATTATTGTAATTTTCACGCACACCACCAGCACTACCACATCACCACCAGCACTACCACATCACCACCAGCACTACCACATCACCACCAGCACTACCACATCACCACCAGCACTACCACATCACCACCACTAGCACATCACCACCACCACTAGCACATCACCACCACCACCACTAGCACATCACCACCACCACTAGCACATCACCACTAGCACATCACCACCACTACCACATCACCACCACCACTACCACATCACCACCACCACCACTACCACATCACCACCACCACCACTACCACATCACCACCACCACCACTCCACATCACCACCACTACCACATCACCACCACTACCACATCACCACCACTACCACATCACCACCAGCACTACCACATCACCACTACCACATCACCACCAGCACTACCACATCACCACTACCACATCACCAGCACTACCACATCACCACTACCACATCACCAGCACTACCACATCACCACCACTACTATCATCACCACCGCATCTTCGTCACTACTGACACTACCACCTCTGCCACTACCATCTCATCTCCACTGATGCTTGGTCACTTTACAGTGATGGCGAGGTTTGAACAGCTTAGCCTAACTGAAAACCAAGCACACCCCCACTTTATCTGGTTTACATAACGCCGATTTTTCCACGTTTATTAAATTGTGCTCCACGGGATTGTGGAAGGAATCACTGTAGGATCCTCTCCATGTGCTCTCACTAGGTGTTGAGGTGGTCCACAGCACACACACATGGGGATCAAACAGCCAGGTGGATCTTCTAATTCTGATGGATCACCTGTTGATACATCAGGTGGGCCATCTAGTGACGGTGTGGCAGTAGTAGTACCTGAAGTTCCAGAAGCGGAGACCAATAGTGGTGTGGCTGGTGTAACCACGCTCTTTAAAGACTTGCCAAATGCTGCTAGCGTTTCTGGCATTCTCAGTCTAAATAGACAGTTTTGCTAGGCCTTGATCTGTTAACTCTGGACTAGACATCCGTGGGCTGTGTCCCTGGAAAGGGTCGTTGAAAGAAAGATAGCACTGCTGGACCCTTCAGTGTAGGGCATGGGGGCTAGTGGCAAGGCAGTGGTTTCTTCATTTTATTAGTCAGCTGATAGCCTTCCCGATTTTTTGCACTTTTTTATGCACTTTATCTTCCATTTCTCTAAATTTTGAATCTGTCTTGGTGCTGACAACCTCTGGTTCTTCTGCAGTTGGGAGACTTACCGACCACTGCAAACATAATTCAAGGCAACGACCCAGAGTCAAACTCAACTGAGAACTCTGTTGCTGTTGCTCAGATCGTGGTTGACTGTGTACTCAGATTTTCAGTGTGCTTAGTTTCCCTGGTCCAGTATGCCTATGTTTACCCTGTGGTCCAAAACAGTCAGGAGTGGTTGGGTCATCTCCCCGTGCAGCACAAGGCTGTGGAGTTCTCTCGGTGCAAGGCTGTTAGTATCTCGTTAAATGAACGGTCACCTGCCGAAGCAAAACCTGCTGTTAAGAGTCCATTCTGTAGCAGATTCTTTCCTTAATTGCTTTATGGGTCGTTCTTGTAGAAACACATAAGTAGCTGACTCGTTGGGCCCTAAAACCATGAAGTAAGTTATGCAGGGTTTGGCAGGAGGTGGGTATGTTTCTCTTCCTTCAACAGGGACTGTCACTTTGAGACTAATCCCTGTCGAATGAAGATCAGACACGCAAGTCTTGTCCAAAGCCACTTATTTGCAAGTGCTTGTGCTCATCCCCTCTCTCCCTCTGATTAGCTTGAGTCCAGCTGACTGTGGAAAACCTGACAAATTTTCCCACGGTTTTAGCCATTCCGCTGTCATCATGATGCTTTCAGTTACCGGGATGCCTGTAGGGATCTCGGGGAGCTTTTATTTGTTTTTTGTGTGTCATTGTACATTTTTTATCAAGAATGCTGAATGATCTACGTGGTGAAGGTACTTTTCAATTTTTAAAACTATTTAATATGACCACCACTCCTGTCACCAAAAATCTCATCACTGTTCCCATCATCACAACTCATATCACCACCACCAACTCATCACCACCACTATCACCAGCTCCAACATCCTGGCTGGGAACACCGTCGTCATCAGTCGAATACAAACCAATGGTAATAACAAGTGTGAACGTAGAGGAAACCATCATATTGGGGGTCTTGACTTCCTCTTGCTCACCGGCTCTTGTGCTCCAGCAGGTGTTGACCTGTGCTCCAGCAGGTGTTGACCTGTGCTCCAGCAGGTGTTGACCTGTGCTCCAGCAGGTGTTGACCTGTGCTCCAGCAGGTGTTGACCTGTGCTCCAGCAGGTGTTGACCTGTGCTCCAGCAGGTGTTGACCTGTGCTCCAGCAGGTATTGACCTGTGCTCCAGCAGGTGCTGACGTGTGCTCCAGAATGTGCTCGTCAGTCAGTCAGTCAAGTCACCACTGATCCTGTTATTTATGCCCCAAAATCTCCTCTTTCTGTTGTTTGTTTCTTTTGCATATTATATATTCCTCCTTCTTTTCCCGAGAAACTAGTCTCTGTAGCACTTTAGTTAGTTCCCTGGTATGTGGTACCCTCCTGAGAATATTGCATCTGAAGTCTTTGTTACACTGATGAGAATATTGAATCTGTAACATTTCAACTACTGTATTTTCTATATACGTGGTGCCCCTGAGGAGACAGCAGCTGTAAATGCTCCTCTCATGTTTGGTCTTTGTGATCTTATTGTTTGTTATGTCTTATTGTTTGTTGACTTGATAAAACCCATTGTGTGAGTGAAACGTAGTCAATAAAGGATCGCATTACACTGCATTTGTGTGTATTTTTCCATCATGTCGGTATTTTATACCATATTTTCTCCAGCATGTTAAAGCTACCTTTGTCTCTTCCCTGGGTCCTCCCTGCCACCCTAGTCTGGGCTCCTGTTGGATTCCTCTTGCATGGTGGTTGTTTGCTGGATACCGTGGGAGGAAGCGGAAGTGCGGGAGGGATGGGGTGAGGGAGATGTTGTTTTAAGTAACATTGGCGAGGTGTTCGGTTTTTACTCATCGTTAACTCGGCTCATTATAAAAGCCTAGCCTTAGGTTATCACCAACTCAGCTCATTATACGAGCTTAGCCTTAGCTCATCATTAACTCGGCTCGTTTTAAAAGCGTAGCTTTAGCTCATTAACTCAGATCATTATAAAAGCGTAGCCTTAGCTCATTATTAACTCAGATCATTTTCAGAGCCTAGTCTCAGCAACCGCAGCATCTCTGTTTAGTCTGTCGTGTTTAATGACAAACAAAGAGTGCACAAAAACTCTTCAATTGTCCGCACCTATCATGGACACTAGTTCACGATGAGGAAAAAAAAAATGAATTTCACAGGTGGGTCTTTCATATTACCTAAAGAAAACGGGAGAATCGTGTTTTCCGCAAACAGCTGTGCTGAGTCACGGCTATGAAGATGAGGCTGTGATTTTTTTTTTTTTTTTGGACGAGAGATCCTTGAGTTTTTATGTGTATGTGATTTATAACGCTTTTTTTTGTGTGTCTTTCCCCCCCTCCCTCCCTCCCTATTGTATTTTTCTTGTAATATGTCTGGTTCTCTCTCGGTCTTCGTGATTGCCTCAGTTCCGTAATCGCCTGTTTTTCCACTCGCTATCCCCCCCCCCCCCAGCGCCTGCAGGCAGGCAAAAGGTAATTATCCATACATTCGTCCATTCGTGCGTTTATCCGCTCATCTATCCTCCTATGCGACCATGCACCCATTTTATATTCATTAATTCATGCATCAATCCATCCATCTAGCTAACCTGATTGTTAGCTAGCCAGCAAGCCATTAAAATAGCCAGCTAGCATGACAGCTTACTAGTCAGCTAGCCAGACAGCCGGCCGGGCAGCTGACTAGTCAGTCAAAATTCTTACCAACCAATCAAAACGTTTGCTGGCTAGCCAACAGGTCAACTAATCAACCAACCAACCAGCCAGCCAACCATCCAGTCAACGCACCCAACGAACCCACTGAACCAACCCACCCACTGAACCAACCCACCCAACCAACCAACCACCACCCAACCAACCAACCCACCCTCGAGACAGTGACAGTCACCTCGTTGTTGCGTTGGAGACGTAACTTGCGACCGGTGATTGTTGGAAGGAGTTTGAGCCAGTTTATCAAATGATTTACGACGCTCAGACAATGGTGATTACCCCCATGATGACACTAGTTACCGGGAGGGTCATATAGTCGCTGTTTTTAATAAGCAATTTGGGATTGATGACGTCGCTCACTTCTCTTATGATGAAGAGTCCAGAAGTGAGTCAGTTGTTTTATTATAGTGTACGTTTTTTTTTTTAAGGTTGTATCCGGTGGGTGTTTTTTTTTTATTTCTTTGGATTGTTTTGCCCTTCTGGGTCTGGTTTATACTTCCAGTTCTCCTGTAATTTCTTCCTTATGTTTTTTTTTTGTTGGTGTTGCAGTGGTTTACTCTCTCTCTCTCTCTCTCTCTCTCTCTCTCTCTCTCTCTCTCTCTCTCTCCTCCCTCCTGAGTCCTCTTTCGTTGTTTTCATTTTTGTTTCTGAATTTTGTATCACTTTCACATTAGCTCTGTTGATTCAATTGTGTTCTTTTCTCTCTCTCTCTCTCTCTCTCTCTCCTCTCTGGGGTCATATCAGCCACGCATAACTGACCTACTTTCTGGGGTCTGATAAGTAAGTCTGGGAACTTTATGGCTCAGTAGGAAGACACAAACAGATGGATATGTTTGTAATTAGGTTTGAGTAGATATAAGTTTCGTAATATGGTATGAGTAAAATTTAGATGGTTTCGTTACAAGAGTAATTAGAAATATTTCCTTAAGGAATGAGTAAAGAGAGAGAGAGGCTCTTAGTTTTAAGTGAATAAAGAGGGTTAAGTGTGAGTAGACAGGTATAGGTAGATTCGTAATTAGGTGAATGGATAGATAGACCCTTTATTAGATATCTTTGTTTCCTCAGTCGGAGATAAATTGTGAATAAGTAGAAAGTAGAAACGCTGTAAGCCTCCTGCCTGAAAGCTGGCTGCCTTGGAATAACGTCTAGCGAAAACTGGATGCCAAGGTATTGGACCAGTGTGGTACGGTCAGCAAAGCACTGCGTACCTTGTCATGAGGTTCGTAGGTTCGAGTCTCCGTCGGCCAGAGATCAGTGTTTGTGAATATTTCGCCTGCTCTTGCGAATTCCTAGCATATATATATATATATATATATATATATATATTATATATATATATATATATATATATAACAGACAAATTTAGACAAATAACAAAAAAAAAAAAATACATTGTCTACGTATTAAGATGCCGAAGTCTGGAGTTCAAGTTTCAGGGAGACTCAATATTATTATTATTTGAAATATGTGAGGTAGAATTGTGAGGAATGCCTCTTTGTATAATAGATATTCACTATAAATTGAATGATGCTTATATATATACATGTATATATGAGAGAGAGATAGAGAAGGGGGGGGGCATTCCTCACTGAATCCGTAAGTGCAGATTAACATTTGACATCACCTGATTATCGTCCCTAATGACATTGTGGGAAGGCACCCGCAGATCGTGCTTCAGATGTGTGTGTGGGGGGGAGGAGGGGGAAGGGGAAGTACCGTTGCTGGTGAATTACTCAAGTCTAGTACCTGGGGTCGCTGTTTTTTGTGTTATATTTTTTAATAATAGTGGTGGAGCGATATTACATGTGTTTTACTGAAGATTGACATCGGTTTTTTTTTTTTTTTTCTATTGAGACGGGTAGATCGTGTATGTTTAAGTTTGTTGTTATGACGGGAGTCATAGATGAAGTGTTTTATTCTGTTTTGATGGTGTTTTTTTTGGTTAGGTGTGTTTTGATTTCTTATGAATATGACTGAGCTACATCAAACGTCTCCACGATTTTTTTTAATCACCGAGTTATCGTATGTTTCTTCCTGTTATTTACAAAAGTTTTTTTCTTTTAAGATCGCAGTTTCTTGTACACTTTTTCTTTTCTTTTATATTTTAGATCGCAAAGTTGTATCATATTTTTTGCCTTTTTTTTTTTTAAGGATCACAGATTATTATTTTTCTTTAATATCACAGTTATATGATTTTTGTTGTTGGATGTCGAAGCATCTGGCACTCAAAGCCGCCTTGGCCCCCTATCCTCAAACCCTCTCCTGCACGACCAGGTTTCCTCTATCTCCAAATGTCTAAACTACCTCAACAACCCCTCGTCAGCCCTCTGAATATACTTTTGGTAACATATGTACCTCTTAATCTCCAACCTACGAATTCTCTACGTAGTATTCACATACATTACCCTCAAACACATCTCAATTGCCTCCAGCTTCCTCGTTGCAACGTTTAAAGCCCATGCTTCACACCTATATAACAGTGCTGGTTCCACTATGCCTTGGTGCAATCCCTTGTTTACCTCCATAGTTCTTTCGTATCCACAGATGCTTCGGTACACAACTCATCATTTTGCCCATCTTCGATTCCATGGTTCACTGTTTCGTTGATCCATCCGATGACACGGTTATTTCATATTCCCTCCACGCTAATATCCAGGCTTTCATTGCCTAGATTTTTTTTACTACTATAATCTTGCCCTTTCAGCAGGAGTCGAACCCACTACAGGGATATGTATCTATATGGAGAACAACAGAGGGCCTGTAGTGGGTTCGAGTCCTGCTGACTGCGATCTTTCTCTGTATACACCCGCTTGTTTCTGAGTGGTGTATTGATATATAAAATTGCTTGTAAGGTCAAAACATGCAGGAGGAGATTTAAATAGCTCGAAACCATGTTTGAGGTTCACTGATGTGCCCGGGCTGGGAAAGAAACATGGCTTGTAAACCAGGCTGCCCAGCTTTTGAGGCATTTGTGGCCGAGTGGATAAGAGCGTCACTTTGGGAGCATTGTCAGTCTCTCTGTAGTGGGTTCGACTCCTGCTATCTTTCTCTGTATATACCCGCTTACAACAGTAGAACTTAGTGTGTTAAACTTTTAAAAAAAAACGAAGAGATGAATTCAGATTTTTATATAAATTATTTTGAACTATACAAGTATTTTACGTATTTTAAAGATACAGGTGTTTGACATACTTTATTTCGTGGTACATGCGGGTGTTTTTCATAAATTATATCAGTGATCGTGCAGGTGTTTTATATAAATTATCCAGGTGTTTTCTCTCCAAGGCAGACTGGTAAGTAAATACCGCTGTACGTGGCGATACAATAAAGGAAACTGGTGTGGAAATAACGTTATCCCTCGCTATACTGACAACGGGTATAGATTTTTGTATAAATATCGCTTGGCTCTGCGATACTGATAACTGCGTCTAGGGTATAAATATCGCTTGGATCTGCGATATTGATAACGGCGACTGCCCTTAGGCAGGTCGCCCGCCCCCTGATTAACGCCCTGCCTACCTGCCAATCAACCTAATTGACAGTCTGGCGACAAATTGTTACCTGGAGACAAATTGGCACCTGTTGCCAGATTGACACCTTTAAGTCACCAACCCTACCTGCTTGCGCTCTCTCTATCTCTCTCTCTCTCTCCTCTCTCTCTCTCTCTCTCTCTCTCTCTCTCTCTCTCTCACACACACACACACACACATTTCTTTACAAGAGTTGTTATCCTTTATCAACTCTTATTTCAATTTAAGAGCTGCTGCGGCATCTCAGCTCATTTTACAAGCTAAGAGTTGTTACCGAAGCTCAAGGTATAAACGAAGAGTTAGCTTAATTTGTATTTTTACAAGCTGAAAGTTATCTTAGCTCATGTTGCAAGATAAGAGCTCATGTTGCAAGATAAGAGCTCATGTTGATAGCTAAGAGTTCTCATTTGTAAGTCGTCATTTATCGCTGCTTTTTACTGTAGAGTGAAAGTGAATATTATTTAAATCACATAAGGAAGACATAGGTTATATTATCATACTAGGGAACTCTAAACCTGTAGAGTCCATCGTAAGGGGACAACTGCTCTAATGCTTCGTAGCAAGAGCACTAATATTCATTTAGTGGAATTATTCAGTCCAAAATGACTATTTTGCCAGAAACTGTAAAAGAGGGTAAGGGTAGGGTTGCTCCAGTCTCTTGGAACAAGATCCTCCCTTTCTCTCCCCCCACCCCTTGATCTCTGTTTGTGGTTTGAAAGGATTTTGGAAGGCATCCTCACACATGGAAGCGGCTCGTTTCATCTGACACCCATAAGATCACAGTAAACACGTGATATCATAATAGGAAAAACTATTTTTTGTTTACATTGGTTGAGGTTCTCTGACTGGAGAGGAAGGGCTTCACCTACCACTACTTAGTATGGTACCACTTGTTCTAGTGGTACTGAGAGCTGGGTGTAGGCTTTATTTCTGGTCATTAAGAGTTCTGCTATGACTTTTATCTACTACCACTATTACTATTATTAACGAGGTTGCATTAGAGCCAGAGAGAGAGAGAGATAGAGAGAGAGAGCGAGCGAGAGCCAGAGAGCCAGAGCCACAAGTTCACTATATATCTGGTAGGGATGCTAGCCACCTTCATTAGAGCTCCTCGCAGAGAACGTCACTGTCTTGAGATTTACTCTCACACAATTTGCATATCCAGACTGTGAAATTAATACTATACATCATTGTACAGGAAGTGCAGCAGCCCCCACGTGTGTGGGGGAGGTGTGGAAGTGTTTGTGGGGGCGGGCTGTGGGTTGGTTTGTGGGGGGTGATTTGGTTTATGTGGGGGTGGTTGATTTAGAGAAAGAGAATGTGGTTAGGTTAATCAGAAGGGGGGGGGGCATGTAATTTCTGTTGGGATGTAATTGGGTCTGAGGGGGAGGGGTGAGTGATTTGTGTGTGGGGGGCTGTGGTTTGGATAACTGGGGGTGTGACTGGCTTTTGTGGGGAGGGGTGTGGTTTAGTTTTTGTTTGGGGTGTAATTGGGTTTTGTGTGGTTTTGTATGGGTGGGGGTTGTGTGTGTTGGTGTAGTTGGATTTGTGTTGGTGTGGTTTGTTCCACCCCACCCCCAACGAACCCCGCTCCCCCCCTCGACCCCCCACACACGTGGCAGGTACAGCTCTTTCTGCACAATGGTATACAGTATAAATTTCTCTTGTCTCCTCTCTCTCTCTCTCTCTCATACCCTCCACTCACCACCTCTCTTCCACCCATCTTTCTTACCCTCCTCCTCCTCCTCCGTCATTTCCCTTTCTTTTATCCTCTCCTCCTTGATTTCGCCCTCTTCCCCATTTTCGCTCTTAAAACCTTTCACTCCCACTATTTTAGTCCATTATTTTTATTATTATTTTTTTATAATTTATTTTTTATATTTTTCCTATATTTATGAAGGCATTTATTATTCATTATACTTTTATTAATTTATGTATCTTCACCTAGGGCGTCTCACAAGGCGGTAGGATGAACCGCAACGAATACTCTCCCTCAGTCACTCAGACATTGACTAGTGTTGGTAGAACTTCTTGTATGAGAGCTGGGTTTTTTTTTTTTTGCGTTCAAAAAGCGTTCATTTATCATTAATTATGCGTTCACAAAGCGTTCATTTAACATAAGTTAAACGTTCTCAAAGCGTTCATTTAGCCTCCTGGCAGTATTTTGGCCTTGAGGGGGCGTTCTTCACATTAACAGAACGTATATATTTTTACTCTAAATTACGTTAAAAGAATATTCATAGAACTTTTTTTTTATATTACTTTCAAAGAACTTGAATCTGATTCGCTTACTTTCGTCATTTGTAATTTGTCATTATTTTTTTCATTTTTTTCTTTCTGCCTCGTCTCTCTCCTTCCTGCAGTGCCTCTCACCAGAGCACGTCATTTGCATATCCACCTATGCAAATGAGCTTGATAATTAAAGCTTACCGTGTGTGATAGTGTGTGATGCAGTGTAATACTGTGATGCAGTGTGTAATACTGTGATGCAGTGTGTAATACTGTGATGCAGTGTGTAATACTGTGATGCAGTGTGTAATACTGTGATGCAGTGTGTAATACTGTGATGCAGTGTGTAATACTGTGATGCGGCGTGTAATACTGTGATGCAGTGTGTAATACTGTGATGCAGTGTGAAATACTGTGATGCGGTGTGCAATACTGTGATGCGGCGTGTAATACTGTGATGCGGCGTGTAATACTGTGATGCAGCGTGTAATACTGTGATGCAGTAATACTGTGATGCAGTGTGTAATACAATGTGGGAATCCTTCACTTGAATTTATCAAACATAATATATACTAAGTTTAAACAGTTATTAATATTTCCTAAAAAATACCTAGACACATCAACTTACACATGTACATAAATATACGCATGTCGTGGAAGAAATCACAATAAAACGCGTGACTGCAAATAAGAAAAAAACAAACACTGAAAATGGACATAAAACCTGAGGCATTCACATGATTACTCACATTTCTTCTTCTGAAGATGTGTGCAAGCACATGAAAGCGCTCAGGTTTTATTTCCTATTTTCACTGTGGTATTTTTGTTCACGTATGTCGTGCCGAATAAACCAAACCGGGGAGATAGACCTATAAAGCAAGGTTCCTTTCTGCTGAATAAGGCGAAGGAATATATATATGTCGTGCCGAATAGGTAAAACTTCCTATTTTGGCTTAAATAGCAACGCTCTTCTTGCCGAATAGGGCAAGCGAAAATTTGTGTATGCAATAATTTCTCAAAAATCATTCTGAACCTAACGAAAAAAATATATTTCACTGTGTTTGTTTATTAAATAATTGTAAACTTATCTAAAATATATTTAGTTGGGTTAGGCTAAATTAAATTACGCTTGTTATAATAATGTTAGGTAAGTTTTCTAAGGTTCTTTTGGTACAAAATTAATAATTTTTACATTAACATAAATGAAAAAAATATATCTTTAAACGTATAAGAGAAAATTTTAGAAAGGACTTAATTTTAGATGAGTTCTTGCTAATTGACCAATTTTACCTATTCGGCACGACATATACAAGCCGAACTTAAATTTTCATTCGGCTTATTCGGCAATGTGAACCCTTGCCAAATTGGATGATTTCGGCTAATTAGGCACGACATATATGTATATATGTGTGTGTCTAATTAACATTCAGTTCTCTCCAGCACTCGGTTGTCGCTCCAGCACTCGGTTGTCGCTCCAGCACTCGGTTGTCGCTCCAGCACTCGGTTGTCGCTCCAGCACTCGGTTGTCGCTCCAGCACTCGGTTGTCGCTCCAGCACTCGGTTGTCTCTCCAGCACTCGGTTGTCTCTCCAGCACTCGGTTGTCTCTCCAGCACTCGGTTGTCTCTCCAGCACTCGGTTGTCTCTCCAGCACTCGGTTGTCTCTCCAGCACTCGGTTGTCTCTCCAGCACTCGGTTGTCTCTCCAGCACTCGGTTGTCTCTCCAGCACTCGGTTGTCTCTCCAGCACTCGGTTGTCTCTCCAGCACTCGGTTGTCTCTCCAGCACTCGGTTGTCTCTCCAGCACTCGGTTGTCTCTCCAGCACTCGGTTGTCTCTCCAGCACTCGGTTGTCTCTCCAGCACTCTGTTGTCTCTCCAGCACTCGTGTCTCCGCACTCGTGTCTCTCCAGCACTCTGTTGTCTCTCCAGCACTCGGTTGTCTCTCCAGCACTCTGTTGTCTCTCCAGCACTCTGTTGTCTCTCCAGCACTCTGTTGTCTCTCCAGCACTCTGTTGTCTCTCCAGCACTCTGTTGTCTCTCCAGCACTCTGTTGTCTCTCCAGCACTCTGTTGTCTCTCCAGCACTCTGTTGTCTCTCCAGCACTCTGTTGTCTCTCCAGCACTCTGTTGTCTCTCCAGCATTCACTTGTCTCTCCAACATTCACTTCTCTCCAGCAGTCAAATTTTATAACATCAATGGTAGTTAATGTCGACAGGTTAAAGAATTAGACACATGTGCATCACCTTGGTGTCTATTATGTAGACGTTTCGCCCACCAGGCACACATCACCGTGGAGTCTTGGTACAGAGTACAACTACACAACAGACGCTTGTCCCTACCGGGAGGTCTGGTCAAGGACTGGGCCGCGGGGGCGTTGACCCTCGAAACACCCTCCAGGTAGACTACTGACTACCGCTTGGGCAAGACCTACCTTTACCCTGGGGCATTCCCCCTACTAGTGATGATGCCGTCGTCTGGTGAGCTTCCTCTGACTCCAGGATATCAGCTCACAGCCTCCTGTCTCTTCAGATTCATCATGACTACTGTACTGAACACCTGCTGCTAGACTCAGGGACTGATTACCTCATCCGAAACCTCTTCAGTCTTCTGTTATGGTCCCTGAATGATACTGATAAAGATACTGGTTGGCTGGTTATTGCACAAGTCTAATTCTTCAACAGTCAGATGTCTCCTCGGCTGTCTTTTGTCTTGGTAATCAGTTGTCTCATTACTGCTGTCTTGGTTCTCCAGTGCTGTCTTCCGCTGTTGAGTCAATAACGTCCCCTCCAGCAGGAAGCAGACGATAGAGTATTAAAACCCTCTTACTGTCTCCCAGCCAATCATTCAACCTGTCAACTTCCCATCACTCGCACGTACACACAAACACACGCACACACACATGGACACACACACACACATGGACACACGCACACACATGGACACACGCACACACATGGACACACGCACACACATGGACACACGCACACACATGGACACACGCACACACATGGACACACGCACACCTACCGCAGACTGAGTACAGGTTCGAGGAAGGGAGGGAGGGTGTTGCAAATGCTATAAACCTCACTCATGGAGAAGGACCTCGGGGTAAGTGCTGTACCGAGCATATCTCCTGAGGCGCACCTCAGCCGAATAACTGCTGCTGCAACGCACGCTTGGTAAATCTAAGACTAGTTTTCAGAAACCTCAACGAGGAGGCATTCGCGAACCTATACACGGCATATATGTCAGACCCATTTTGGAGTATGCAGAGCCAGCGTGGAACCCGCATCTGTTAAAGCACGTCAGAAAGCTAGAAAAAGTAGAAAAGTTTCCATCGAGACTAGTCTCAGATCTTAGGGACCTGAGCCATGAGAAGAGACCAGTCGAGTTAAACCTGACGACACTAGAGGACAGAATGACCGAGGGTGACTTGAGTACTATCAACAAAATACAAAAAAGGAATTGACAGGGTGAACGGGGCCTATCTGTCTGAGAGGAAGGCCTCAGCTGGAAGGTAAATACACAGATGTGTCACAGGGATGTTAAGAATTTTTTCTTTAGCTTTAGGGTGGTCAGGAAGTGGAACGACCTAGACAGTGAAGCAGCAGAGGAAGGATCCATACATAGCTATAAGAATAGGTGTGACAGGGCTCGCGAAGCACGGAGAGAGTGAATCCAGTAGTGGCCAACAGAGAGGCGAAGCCAGGAGATAAGACTCGACCCCGGAAACCAAAAATGAGTAAATTGGTGAGTGTAGATACACACACACACACACAGGAGAACTTGGGGTGATGACAACATACAAGACAGGGACAGACTGCTCGAGAGGCGGGAAACAGGTGTAAGAGAGCACTTATCTAGAAGTTGAAAACACACTAGAATCACAGGGATGTTAGGAAGCATTGCTTCAGCCTCAGGGTGGTCAGGAAATGGAACGACCTGGACAGTGGAGTGGTAGAGTACATATAGGCGAGTACACTGTAGTCCAGTTAACCACGACTCACGACAGGAAGTGGAGGATAAAAACTTTACGTTGTCGCCCAGGTAACTGTCTCAGAGGACGGTCACTGCTGAGGACGGTCACTGCTGAGAACGGTCACTGCTGAGGAACGGTCACTGCTAGAGGAACTGGAATCAGGGATGCTGCTGGAGTGCTTGCAGCACTAGTGGTCAGAGAAGGCTGGAGAGTAAAGCTAGGGAATAGCTGCAGAAGCTGCAGAGAAAGTAGGCTAGATTGTCTTGCAGAGGAAGTAGGCTTGCAGAGAAGTAGGCTGAGAGAGTAGGCTTGCAGAGAAAGTAGGCTGAAGTAAGGGCTTGCTGAGAGGAAAGTAGGCTTGCAGAGGAAGTAGGCTTGCAGAGGAAAGTAGGCTTGCAGAGGGAAGTAGGCTTGCAGGAGAAGTAGGCTTGCAGAGGAAAGTAGGCTTGCAGAGGAAAGTAGGCTTGCAGAGATGGCTGCAGAGGAAAGTAGGCTTGCAGAGGAAAGTAGGCTTGCAGAGGAAAGTAGAACTGCAGAGGAAAAAGAAGATTTAGGGATGAGTGTGGGATGTGTAGACCAAGTGTTTACATTGGAACAAATAAGTGAATAACACTTAGAAACAGATAAGGAACTTTTTGTTGCATTTTTTCTTTATTTTAGAAAAGGCATATGATAGGGTGGACAGAGAAGCAATGTGACACATGTTGCAAATATAAAAAATAGGTGCTGGTCAATTAGAAAGAACTCGTCTAAAATTAAGTTTTCTAAAATTTTCTTTTATACGTTTAAATTTTTTTTTTTCATTTATGTTAATGTGAAAATTAATAATTTTGTACCAAAAGAACCTTAGAAAACTTACCTAACTTTATAACAAGCGCAACTTAATTTAGCCTAATCCAACTAATTATATTTTAGATAAGTTTTAAATAATTAAATAATAAACAAACACAATGAAATATATTTTTTCGTTAGGTTCAGAATGATTTTTTGCAAAACTATTGCGCCAAAATAGCAAGTTTGACCTATTCAGCACGACATTAATATATATATATATATATATATATATATATATATATATATATATATATATATATATATAATCTTAACCTTTTTCATCGATGTATTTAACATACATTTCTGTATTATTTTCGTCTTTTCTATGTATGTTACAACTCCCAAGTGATGTTGGTGCTAGACAACGTGTACCACATCAGGCTTCATCCACTGCCTCTATTTTTACCTCTCAAAGCTAGACAAAGCTCGGGAGAACCCACCGACAGCCGGACCGAATTGTTGCCGTTGCTGGAGCGCTGAATAAAGAGTTATATCAGGTCTGCCAGCCCAGCGAGCACGCACAGCTAGGACCTTGTAGGACCCAGCAAGGTAGCCTGACTTCCCCTAGCAAGCCAGGCTTCTAAGAGATCACCTGAACGCCACTGCTCTTAAAATGTCGGATTCCGTCCTAAATCAAGCCTACAGTCCCGTCCATCTACTCTAGTCTGCACATGAGAACTTTTAGATTCCCGAGAGGTAGGTCTAGTAGGATTGAGGTCTTGTGGGATTGAAGTCTTGTAGGATTGAGTGTTTTGTATGCTGCGCTGACAACCCTGCACAACACGTGATTTGGCGAGGATCGTTCCCGGTCTGACCCGAACAATCAGCCGTGATGGTAGGAGAGTATGTCATTGTCGGCCCCCCAGCGAGTCTTTCTTAAACCCAGTTATGGCCCTCTTCCTGTTCTAATGCTGGCGATACCTTACCACGTCAGCAGCTTATTATTGCTTAAAAATTGTGCTCGAGGCTTTTCCAGTGCTCCGCCGAGAGCGCCATTTCGATCTATGGAATGTTAAAGGGAACTCCAGTTTTCTTTTGTTTTTCTATTTTTTTATTTTTTTTTATTTTAAGTGTCGTGTTTTCGGTTTTTTATTTTTTCCGTAATTGTTTTTTTTTGTTCCTTTTATGAATGCTTTTTTCCCATTATCGTTTTCTTTTTCCAGGACTGACGTTCATTTTTTCCCTAATTTCCCCGTAATTTTCCCCGTCATGTTCGGACACGTTTTCCTTTATGCATATTCCATAAGGTTTTTTTATGTATATTGTCAGGGTGCTAAAGTTTGGTTTTCGCCCCAGCTGATCGTGAATTCGAGCAGTGGGATGGAATAAAACGGAATATGACAGAAAAACTTTGCTAACTTTTGTTTCAACTGTAGCTGTCGTATAGGACAGTGTAGCAGCACACTGCGGGTATGTCCAATTTTGTTCATTTTAAAAAATCACCCACTTAGTACCACGTCATTGTCACTCACCACCTCGTCATCATCACCTTAATTACTGGGAACGCTTGGAGTCGACCTGTACTCACTGGAGTGCAGGCGAGAGAGATACATGATAATCTACGCCTGGAAAATCCTAGAGGACCTAGTCCCAAATCTGCACACACAAATCACTCCCTACGAAAGCAAAAGACTTGGCAGACGGTGCAACATTCCCCCAATGAAAAGTAAGGGCGCCATTAGTACCAGGCATAAAGGAAATTACCAATAGACACCTGGCTGCCTTCAATAGGGAGCTGGACAGACACTTAGTACCCAATCAGCCGGGCTGTGGTTCGTATGTTGGACTACGTGCGGCCAGCAGTAACAGCCTGGTTGATCAGACCCTAATCCACCGCAGAGCTGTGTTGGCGGGTGTCGAGACTTATCTCCTGGCTCTGGCTCCTAGACTACTTTGGCTACACTGACATCTGGCCTCATGGTCCTTATCATATATACCCTTGAAGCTGTGTATTGGGTTTGTCTCCACCACTGTCTCGTCCAAATTAATCCACTTCTCCACTACACTGAGAATAAAATAGTGGAAAAGATAACTTGTGTACAGTTCATATTGGTATTGCACTTCGCCTCGCCGCCCCTACCTCGCCGCCCCTACCTCGCCGCCCCTACCTTGCCGCCCCTACCTCGCCGAAAACAGGTGCATTTATGATAGTGTATAGTCAGACTGATTAGGGGTGATATGGTATTTGCTGCAAATCTGACGGAAGGATTGCGGGGTGAAGAGATTAAGAGCATCAAGTTGAATCCTGCAACAGCCGGAGAAAAGTTTAGCCCCATAGTCTGGAGCAACGCAAAGCTGAAGCATAAGAATGGAGACTTAAATACTCCCAAAGGTGAGACTCTGAAAATCTTAAATGCAACACACAAGTCGGGGGCCCACTAACAGAAGAACATAAGCATGGAGAGGCACTGTAGAAAGTTTACTGGCACAAGCTAAGTAGGTCCCTCTAAAAACCAAACATTTCTCGCTCGTACCTAATGTCAGGCAATAAAGTTGACGAATATGTCTTCTATACCTGATTAGCATGGACCAGTAGGCTTGCTACAGTGCTTCTCAATTTTTACGTTCTTGTTTCTACTTGTATACTCACTTCCTGTGTCGTATTCAAACATTTCCGCGCCCCCCTCCTCCTTTGGCAGCACATAACTCTTCATTTTAATGTTTCTGCTTCAGAGTTCCGAACTATGGGGCTGAACTTCTCGAAACTGAGGAGGGACTGATCCCCTCAAAACTACAATTTCGAGGTTGATGGACTGATTACATCTTCAGATGTCTACTGCTTCTGCTAACTCCACTGTTTCTTCCACGCTCTTTATTCTACATTTCCTCCCGTATCTCTCACTCCAGTAAGTACTTGTGGGTCGAATCCACATATATAACCTCCTTTACCCCCTCCCTCCAACCGTGAGCGTGTTAGATAGTGTGAATGGGGACGACTGGTTTCTGAGACCTGGCGACCGAAGAGGCCTACTGTGTGAGTGACTGTGTACACACAAGTGTCTTGGGTGAATAAGACACGTGTGTAACACTTGGGTATGTGTATTACACATGTCTTGCTCATCAACTTGTCGGTAATGTGTATCATTGATACAACAAGTTTATACACGCACTGTATGATTTTGTAAAGCTCTAGACAGCAGGAAACAACAGACGATAAAGCTCGACACAAAGCAAACAAAATCGAAAAAATTCTTCGTGTCAAAACATGACTTGATAAAGCTCTACCCCAGAGCAAAACCCTTATTGATAAAGCTCTACACAGAGCGAAACATGGCTTAAGAAGCTCTACAACGAGCGAAACGTTGTCCCAACAAGACTGCACCGCAACGCGAGTCGTCTTCTCAACAATGTCTTCTAGTTGACTTTTATGTCTAGAAATATTTGCGTTTGTTCTTATATATATATTTTTTATGGAACTTTGATTCGTAAATTATACATTATTATCTTCAGTAATGTTTGGGTCTCACCGCTCTATTGTATACTTTATTTTCCACGTGGATTTGTGTTATTTATTTTTTATTTTTGTGGCTCTATTATTTTTAAGAGTTTGATTTTTTGGGGGATATTTTATTTTGTTTTATTATTTTTGGTTATTTTTATCGTTTTGTTTTACTACGTTTGGCGTTTACGGTTATTCAATTATTTTTGGCGTTTTGGATATTTTCTTATTTTTCTTCTTGGATATTTTATTATTTTTGTCTTATTGGATATTTTATTATTTTTGTCTTATTGGATATTTTATTATTTTTGTCTTATTGGATATTTTGTTATTTTTGACATCTTGGATATTTTATTTTTTGCCATTTTTTATATTTTATTTTTGGTAACTTGGATGTTTTATTATTTTTGCCTTAATATATATATTATTTTTAAGTTATTTTTTTTTTATTTGAGTCTTCTATGGATTTTATTTCTTTAATTTTACACATTTTGGATATTTTATTTCTGGGCTTCAATAATTTATAAAAAAAAAAAAAAAAATTATAATTTTAGAATTTTTTTTAGAAACTTTCGGAAATTTTGTTATGACTGTTCTAGATATATTATTTACGGTGTTTTATTTTATTATTGTGTTTTAGCTATTATATTATTTATAGCTAAATTATTCATGGTTTTCTAGATTCATTTTGGTATTTAATTGCATTTTTACTCGGTTTTTAACTTTTTTTTTTTTTTTTTTTTTTTGCGTATAAGAACGCTATGTTAAGGAATTTTTCAGAAAATTACAAATACTTTGCATTGTTCTTTGAGGATTTTTCTGTAATGTTAGTGTTGCTTTGAGAGCAACTTTGTCACAACGACCTATATGTACGTAATCGTGTCCCTCGTGTGCGTAATCGTGTCCCTCGTGTGCGTAATCGTGTCCCTCGTGTGCGTAATCGTGTCCCTCGTGTGCGTAATCGTGTCCCTCGGGTACGTAATCGTGTCCCTCGTGTGGGTAGTCTTTTCCCTCCTCGTGTATTTACCGCCTTGATTATCAGGTTTATGTACATTTCTTAGTATATTCTGTATTCAAAAATTTATTTATCTTGTAACAAAAATCAGGTCGTTTGACGTGTTAATATGAAGTCTTTAAATACACTATTATTTTTATTATCGTTATTAATTTTTTTTATTAACTGTATTATTTACTGTTATTATCATTTATTAATATTATTATTATTATGCTCTTCGCGTACGGGTAAATTGTTAGGTCCCATCTCCAGCATCTGAGAAACAGAAGGCAATTAGGTTTGAGCCTAGGAAAGAGAGGTAGCTCCAGTTTCTGAGATCAAGATCCCTTTAGCATCAAGACAGACACGGACACACACATACACACACACACCTTACCCCCTTAAGGGGTCAGACGCTTGAAAAAAAGGTTCATGCATGCAAGATTTCAGTCACTTCAGAAAATTTCAGTGGAGTTATTTTTTAATCATGCATAATTTGCTAGTTTTTAATAATACATAATTTGTGATTTCACCAGTGGGTAAAAAAAACAATTAGACACGGAGATCACGTTTACGAAACTTTACGACATGAAGGTAAGTGAAAAATGGTGTCGGGGAGGGAGGGAGGGGGCGAGATGGTGGAAAATCTCCCTCAATTGTGCTGCAGGATCACCCCCAGTTGATAATTTATATAAAATATTAACAACAGGGGGTCGTAACTCGCCTCAATTGCATATCTGGCCGCTCAACAGCGCCAATCATCTGACAGCCTCGTTAGTCCTGCCATAAACAACTTCTCGGTCACTCCTAACGCCTTGCTACTACTCCCCCTCCTCCCCCCCTCCCCCCTCCTTCCCCTCCTTCCCCTCCTCATTGCGCTCGTTACCTCAATTTCTTAAGAAGCAGCTGAGGACTGGCTGGTGTACATCACATTGGGTTCCGCTGAATACTTAAGGATGATCCTGGGTTGGGGCTTTCTGCTGACGCCTCACCTCTGCTCCAGACTTCAGAAACGATTACATTTTTTCCCGTGATAATTATATTAGGTGTCGTAATGAGTGACTGTGAGAGAGAGAGAGAGAGAGAGAGAGAGAGAGAGAGAATTTGCGTTTGTGTTGTCTACTTGTACTCCTTGCATGAGTCGAGGCTTGGCTCCTTGGCCCGCAAAAGAACGGTCTCACACTGTAGTCTACCTGCGCCATCATACATTCTCTTCAAACTGTGTATGAACTCTGCCTCCACCACTTGATGGTCCAGACCCAACCTCTCGCTAACCATTAAAAATGACTCATTTTCGTCTCTTAACGCGCGTACTCACTCTCTAGCGGTCAGCGAACTAGGCGTTTCAGAGCTAGTGATACTAATGACTAGTATTTCATCTCTCCTGAATTCTAATATCTCTCGTAGACTAGCGCATGCAGATAAATGTTTGAATATGTGTAAGGCAAATAGTACTGCGAGTAAGTAATTTTTTATATATAAACCGTTAGAATATATATATATATATATATATATATATATATATATATATATAATATGGAGGATTTTTGTTAATAAATTTGCTGGTGGAAATTCCAATAGGTACGCGAAAGAATTTTACCGAAAATTACTGAACGTGGACGCGCACTCCCAGAATTGCTTAAAATATATAGATATATGTAGGCTTGTGCAGTGTTGTATGTTTACATGCTGTCTACTCATGGGTTACATTTTGTATACTCATGGGGCTGCGCTAAATCCGTTGGGGGTCATACTGCTCCTATGGACTGGAAAGGTAAGGGCGGGTCTTAATCCTTTGATCAAGAGATCTTCAGTATCAAGGTTTTTACGTGGCCCTGATTGAAACAGCAGCTGAGAGAGAGAGAGAGATTGAGAGATTTTCGCTCACATCTTCAAGTGAATGAAACGTTGTGATAGTGTCGTGTGCGTTATGCATATATGTGGCTACTGCCATTTCTTCCCCTTCTACCCCAAGGACGCTGCTGCCTGCCCTCCTTCCACCAAGGACGCAGCTGCCTGCCCTCCTTCCACCAAGGACGCTGCTGCCTGCCCTCCTTCCACCAAGGAAGCTGCTGCCTGCCCTCCTTCCACCAAGGACGCTGCTGCCTGCCCTCCTTCCACCAAGGAAGCTGCTGCCTGCCCTAATACCACTAAGGAAGCTGCTGCCTGCCCTCCTTCCATCAAGGACGCTGCTGCCTGCCCTCCTCCCATCAAGGACGCTGCTGCCTGCCCTCCTCCCACCAAGGACCCTGCTGCCTGCCCTCCTCCCACCAAGGACGCTGCTGTCTCCCCTCCCGAGATTTATATTTTGCCGCTGAAATGGCTAGTTTATTGTGCACCCTCTATCCATCCCGTAGACGGTAGTGGATTGTTTATAGTAGACTCTGTCGATCCTGTGAACGTTAGCGGCTAGCTTTATTGAGCATCCTATATCCATCTTCTGGCTGGTAGCACAAGAGCATTTTTATGCGTAGAAAACTCAGGAACCAGACTCCAAAAGGGTTAACTTGAGTATATCTGGCTTCATAATGGTCAAAAATAGCTACAGGGACAATTTGGGAGATTTTTTTCCTCTGTGTAGAATAAAAATCCACAGTACCAAGGCAGGGCGAAGCTGCCTGTTTCAGATGTTCTCCGGCCAGTGTTTGAACGAGCATTATGCATCTGATATACTCTATCCAGTGTCTGGACCAGCATGATACTACTTGACACACACACACGTTCTGACACCCTCACACCATTTCTTCCCCAGCAGAGCACCATGTGAGGGACGTGGTCATACAGGCCGAGATGTTTCTCACAGTGAAAGATTCTCCAGTAATAGTAATTCTGGGGCAGCTGGGAGCAAGTCTTTAAAACTTCTGTAGCTGCTGAACCCGTAGTGAGGTACCTTACTGCATCCTCGTAGCCATACTGAAGTCTTCCACATCAGGTTGACACACATCATTACTGCCTGTACGCACTCCATCCTGTGGGAAGGAATGTGACAAACACAGCTTGCATGGGCCAAGTAGGCCTGCTGCAGTGTTCCTTCTTTCTTATGTTCTTATATAAGATAGAGTAGCCACACGCTGATGCTTTCCCCACCATGTAAAAATGTATAGTGTTTTCCCATGTGGATGAGAACACACTATGTACGAGCGTTCTCACAGTATAGGGTAGTTACGATATAGGCTAGACACAACCTGTGGGTGTTTCCGCTATGTTACTATCGTATAGACAAGGGTATTGCAAACTGAGTGGCTCATATAACTGTTTTGTAGCATAGAGAAGCAGCACTGTTGGTGTTCCCACAACTTCCTTACGTCATATGATGCATCCCCACTCTGTGGGTGTTCCCACAGTTTAATCGTCATACAAAATAGGACAGACGTATTCTCAAGCCGCTTCCAAAGTGTAACTCATGTGTATAATAGGTTAGTAGACCATTGTGATGGTAATACAGTGGAAGATTATAATGACATGTAAATTTGTCATACAATGCAGGATATGGCATTTTATTGCGATGACGTTTCGTCCCCCTGGGACGAAACGTCTTCACAGTAAAATGCCATAACTCGCACTGTCTTATTCACACACCCACAGAGAGAGAGTCAGATTTTGGTAAACAAAACAAAACAAAAAAGCCTTCTACCAAGGTCGGTGCTGAAGAATGATGCCGCTGATAGTTAGTCTGCGTTGTCACTAAGGAATCACACCGTCGCCTCCAGACTCTCCCCAGCTGAGTTAATTGCCCCTAACAACCGGATCCTTTTTTCATTTGGTGTGCGTGCCTCCATATCTCTGGATCGTGATCCAAATACAGAGACGCTGCTTCGAATCCCGCTCACGTAAACGGGGTATATAACCAGCGCTGCGGTAATCACAACCAGGTCTGATTACAAAAGTAAGTCGATCCACTTTTCGGATGTTCCAAGTGCAAGTGAATATTTAAGAGTCTTTTGTGTTATAATTAATAATAATGAAAGATGATTCTGAAGAGAAATTGCAAAGGATGGTGGACGAATTTGGGAGGGTATGCAAAAGAAGGAAATTGAGTGAACGTAGGAATGTGCAAGGTGGTCAGAGTAAAGCAAAGTATATAGGTAATTCAAGATTGAATATGAGATTGGAAGGAGGGAGTATGGAGGGAGTGAATGTGTTCAGATATTTGTGAATGAAACTTGTCGGTGGACGGGTCTATGAAAGACGAGGTTAACTATGGAACTGACTAGGGAAAAAAGGTGGGTGGCTCACTGAGGCATCTGTGGAGACAGAATGTTATCCTTGGAGGCAAAAAGGGGAATGTATGAGAGTATAGTGATACCAACACTTTTAAGGGTATGGAACATGGGTTTT
>WNWK01000004.1:1382500-1450000 GCA_009830355.1 Cherax destructor
GTCTATTTTTACACTTACCTGACTTGAGTGACAGACTTCTTCACCACCCACACACACCCACACACCCACCCACCCACACACACACACACACACACACACACACACACACACACACACACACACACTGGTCGTGACCACTTATCCTTGGAATGGTCTTCGATTACTCCATTTCACTCTTAACTTTTTCTTTAATCATTAACATTGTACACAGTGTAAACACTGGTGAGGGAATACATGGGTAAACAAGTCTACCCCTGTTGTGTTTGTCTTGCCCTTCTGTTCTGTCCTGCTGACTTAGTTTCGACCAGGTGCTACTGCCCTTAAGACTACCACCTGTGTTCGTAATGAAAACGGATAGCACCAGTTCCTTGGATCAAGATCCTTTCTCCAACAACAGTTCCTTGGATCAAGACCTCTTTTTTACCATAAAGTTATTTCTGTTGTATTGACTTGTTTTGGCTTTTCAAATATTTTTGTTTTACCTAAAATGCTGAAAATATATTAAGAGACTTGAACCAGAGCCCCCTCTCTCTTTCTCTCATTCCCTCTCCCACTCATTCTCCCTCTCATTCCCTCTCATTCTCATTCCCTCTCCCACTCATTCTCCCTCTCATTCCCTCTCATTCTCATTCCCTCTCCCTCTCATTCCCTCTCCCTCTCATTCTCTCTCCCTCTCATTCTCTCCCTCTCATTCTCTCTCCCTCTCATTCTCTCTCCCTCTCATTCTCCCTCTCATTCTCTCTCCCTCTCATTCTCTCTCATTCTCTCTCCCTCTCATTCTCTCTCCCTCTCATTCTCTCTCCCTCTCATTCTCTCTCCCTCTCATTCTCTCTCCCTCTCATTCTCTCTCCCTCTCATTCTCTCTCCCTCTCATTCTCTTCAGATTCCTCTCCTTAACACAAACAATAATCTTCTTTGTCTCCTTTAACATCGGAAGGTAACAGCAAGTCATAGCTGTGTAAGTAACAGCAGCAACCCCGCAAGCGTAAACACAGGAACAGCAGTATCTATAGTAGCAACAGCAGCTCAAGTGTAGAAGCAGCAACACCCTAAAATGCTACAGTAGCAAGCGTGGAACCTACAGCAGTAACTGAGCCAGCAATAACCACACAACCTTAAAAAAAGCAGCATCAGCAATAGCAGCAGCTGCAGCAGCGGTGCAACCGCAGCAGCAGCAATCCAGCACGCGATGCTGTCAACTTCCGACAAACACGGAGCAAAAAAAAAATACCGCAGTCAAGTTTTGCGGCTGACCGGAAGACAGTTTTCTCCCCCTGCCGTGTCTCTCAACCTCGTCACCCAACTCTCTTGTTGAATCTCAAAATCTCCTCCTCTTAGGCGTGTTTTTGTAACCAGATCCACATTGGGTCGGACAGTTAGTCTCTCTGAGTGCCGCGGACGGTTCCCTTCTCGAGGCATTTTCTGTTTACATTTTTGTCTTCCAAGTTACATTACAGAGGCTCCAGGTGGATCCTTACGACTGCGTTCCTTTCTCAGGGTCGTGTAATGGCGAAAACTAGCAAATTTGTTTTGTTTTTCAGTTTTCACCTCTGCGCGATGGGGATATAAGAGTCACTATTCCTCGAGACTTGTTCATTAGGTGGTGTCAACAAGCCTTTGAAAATCAGTGGGAAGGATACGAACCGGGATATAATAAGTTAGTAGTAACTACAACCACTTGAGAGCCTCGTAATAAACTTCTGGTGAAGCGTTCACATATATAACTCAGAAACGAATCCGGATCAATGCTTTTTCTCCCCAGCAGCCTCTCCAGCAGCCTCCCCAGCAGCCTCTCCAGCACCTCCAGCACAGAGGGAGTTGACAAGCTCATACACCTCATACACTCTTAAAAGATCAGTATAGTGTATGTACATTGAGAGGCTTGTGTATCTCAGTCTCTATACTCAGAGGAGTATATTTGTGTATATACACAAAGATGTATATCTGTTTATATAAACACACACACTAATAATACTCTGAAATGTATCTCTGTAAACCCAGAATAAGTCGTACTGAACGACTAGCAACGAAAGTCGTCTCTGAAGGGGGCCGTCTTTCAAAATAGTCTCCGAAGGTCTCTGAAGCGGGTCGTCTCTGAAGGACATGTCTGAAGGTAGTTTCTGAAGTAGACCGCCGTCTCTGGAGGTGCCTGAAGGTCGCCGTCTGAGGTCCTTGAAGTGGGTCGTCTTTAAGGGTGGTTGTCCTTGAAGCGATCTCTCAGAGAAAACTAGACCTCCATGGTGTTCGATTTCGAGACCCAGCAGTGCCATCATGGTCTGCAGACTTGCACAACGCAGACTACACCACGGAACACACCATCAAGCATGAGGGACAACAGCATAGCAATGCTACGGTCTAATTACCTTAGAGGCTGATTCCAGAGTCATCAGCCACTCATAACTAGTGTAAAATAATTTACTTGATGTAGAACAATGTAATGTCACTCATCAACATTACTTTCATACGTGAGGAGTGTGATTGTTTCATAATATTCTGGTCCAACTGGTTTAAAAGCATCCACGAATCACCATTCCTGGGTGAATTTAAGGAGTGGTACTGTATTGGTGGTGATGTATTGTTTTGGTGATGGTGATATACTGTATTGGTGATGGAGAGATACTATAGTAGTGATGACATAAAGCAAAAATCCGATCACTAACCTAATAATCAGCACAAAGTTTACCTGTGTGTGTCGTGCCGAATAGGTAAAACTGGTCAATTAGCAAGAACTAGTTTAAAATTAAGTCCTTTCTAAAATTTCCTCTACCGTTAAAGATGTATTTTTCCATTTCCATTTGTTAATATAAAAATTAATGAATTTGTACCAAAAGAACCTTAGAAAACTTACCTAACCTTATTATAACAAGCGCAATTTAATTTAGCCTAATCCAACTAAATATATTTTATACAATTTTATAATAATTTAATATACAAACACAATGAAATGTTTTTTTTTAGTTAGGTTCAGAATGATTTTTGCGAAATTATTGCATACACAAATTATGACTTGCCCTATTGGCAAGACGTGCGTTGCTATTTACACAAACAAACAAAAACATACATATATTTGCATGGTTATATACAATACAGTCGACCCGTATTTGAATAACCGGGACACTGCTCCTCGTGCAGCGGAAGTGTCGAGAGAGAGAGAGAGAGAGAGAGAGAGAGAGAGAGGGAGGAAGGGAAGAAGAAGAGGAAGGAGTAGAGAGATGGACAGAAGTTGGGAGGAAATGTATGAAACATTGGGGTATTGAACCAATAACACAATTCCACCTCTAAATCGAGAGGATGGGACTGTCATTACCAGCAGTTAGGTAAAGGCTGGTCAACTCACAGGCCGTTTTGCTGGTAAACTGCAGGTCCCAAACCAAAACAGTCACTCTCTGTTGCTAGCTGCAAGAGTTGTGGAGATGGAGGAGGCAGTAAGAAGGGAGCGCATCTCCTCTTTAAATCTGGCTGTGGAGTCAGAATAGGTAACACCAAGATTACTGTGTAGATGTATTCTCGTCTACCAGTTTTACCTACCATCGGTAGATGACTCTTTGTAGAAAGAATATGTCGTACCTGTTCAGAGCCAAGTGGTTAACCACAAGCCATTGTTACTTTGTCATTTGACACAATCCCTGGGACGACAATCTCCTGCGCAGTGAGAGCCTATTTATCATTCACTACCGTTGTACTGTTATTTTAGAAGAGGTTGCTCTGCAGCTGATCTTTTAAACCCAACTTGGCTTTGGGGATATATCAGACTTACCAGAAGATAAGGCCATGGTTTAACCAGACTTCGGGAATGATTTTAACCTAGTGAAAAAGAGACATGGTTTTGGCAGCCGTTTGATAGCATTTCCCTAGTGTTTTCCCATTTTATTTCGGCTGGTTAGAGCAAAAAATTTAACTCGTATATTCGACGAACATAAAATCACTTCGTCAGAGGGTGTTCGACAGGGAGACCTACTCGTTCCATTCTTCTTCTGCATATCGATAAGAGAACTCGCATCCAGCTTGAACACTGAACTCAGTATGTAGAACCAGGATGATGGCACTCTAGTACCGGATCTTCGATTGGTGAAGCCACGGGAAGAAGCTTTGCGACTCGTCTTCAACCTTTTGAAATGTGAAATCATCCCGGCTAATCAGGAAATAATTACTGTGGTTAGAGCAATGTTACCAGAAGCCTCATCCCATTGGGAGCACCGCTGGGTCGTCAGGCTATCAACAGTCCTCGAGGACAAACTGAACATGACGAAGATGGAGGAGAGAAAGTGATCTGGATGCTCATGACGCCCTGTATCTCCTCTCAGGGTGCCTAACTCTGCCGAAACTAACCTATTTCTAGAGGTGTGCACCTCCTACGACAGCCAGTACTCAGTGAATATGACGCATTCTTGCTTCTTCAGTCGAATACAGAAGAGGCAGCAGCAGCAGTAGTGGAGGTGTCAAGATGATGGAATCAGTCCATAACCCTCAACAAAGTAGTTTTGAGGTGGTCAGTCACTCAACCAGGAGAAGAGTTATGCTCTATAGCCTGGAACAATGTGAAGCTGAAGTGTGAGAATGAAGACTTGTATACTGCCAAAGGTGTGGCACAGAAAATCTTGAAGTCGACCGAAGAAGCTGGAACCACTAGAGGTAATGTAGCAAGCCAGTGTTAAACAGGTCCATCTTAAATCATCCTTTCTCACACGTAACTAGTGGTTAGACAAGAAAGTTGTTAAAAAATGTTCTCTGTACTTAGATACCGTTGTGCTGCAGTACCCGGCAGAGACAATAACAATGGTATATAGTACCGACAAGTAAATTACAAGTAGTTAACTAATTGTCGGAATTATGTACCGTTGTTAGGTTCAGTTTACATGCAGCCTTAATGACCCTCGTGAGCAGTCCATAGACTTTAAACCCCCATTAACCAACCATCCAACGTGAACCAGCAATGTTATATGTTAATGAATAAACAGAAAGATGGAGGGAGCGAACCGCGGCCTCTAAATTGACAGTCGGACGCTCTACAGTCTCCACCACCAGGCTTACAGAGGAAGGAGTCTGAACTAGTACTTGCAGAATTGTATTCAGTCAGAGGAACCATCTGTAACCCAACTGAACTTCCTACAGCCCAGTATTTAACAGTAGATCTAGTCTTGCTTCCCTCTAGGCCGTATAGTCTATGAACCCAGATGAAGTTGTAATAATAAATGTCAATGAATAAACTATGTTAATGTTCATACCAACAGTGAACACACAAGGTGAGGTTAATATATAGATGTGAATGTTAATAGTTCATTGATCATACGATTGCACTTTGTTATTGTTAAGTAACATAATCTTAACATGATTTTACAACCTCGTTGACAATAAAAATAATTTATTGTCATTATACAGTCAAGAGCATAACAATTACACACTATTAAAACGTAACAATAATAATGATAATCATAATCAAATTAATAATAACAGCAAACTGCTCCAAACAATAGTATTAAGATAATTCTAAATCATTTTAAAATAATACCATAACTGAACTAATAGTCAATTACTGTACACGTAAATAATATACGATTAGTTAAATATTATAAACATCCTCAATTACCCCGGAAGTTGCTGCCTCTCCTTCAAAGCTGCCGACACGCACAAATTAATATATATATATATATATATATATATATATATATATATATATATATATATATATATATATATATATATAATCTGCCTTTGTGTTGCATTTCTGCTCTGTATTGTATTTGTATAAACAGTGCTGAAGTGTTGGTGCAACACTGCTGTTACACCAACACTGCTGTTACACCAACACTGCTGTTACACCAACACTGCTGTTACACCAACACTGCTGCTAAAATATTAAAATGTCGCTAATGTCAAGTAGGTCTTACTCGTCAATACCCAAATATGTTTAGATTGACAGATTTGTTGACAAATGTGTGTAAACTGGCAGGTCTGCTAGTGTTAGTGGTGTTTGTGGTAGTGTGATTGTTAATGTAGTGGTAGCATGATTGTTAGTGTGGTTGTGGCAGTGTGATTGTTAGTGTGGTTATTGTAGTGTGGTTGTGGCAGTGTGGTTATGGTAGTGTGGTTGTGGTAGTGGCAGCGTAGTTGTGGTAGCGTGTGGTTACCAACGCTATTTGGGCGTGAGAGTTGATGCACCTGTGACTTCCTGTGTTGGGGAGTGGTGGGGAGTAAGGCCGACGGGGAGAGTGGAAGGGGCTTGGGGAGTTGTGGGGAGAGGAGGTAAGGGGCAGTAGGGGAGGTGTGTGGGGGAAAGATGTGGGTTAATTGGTAGGGAGGGGAGGTATGGGGAGAGGGTGAAGGATGCGATGATAGGGAGGGGAGGTGAGAGTATGTGATAGGGAGGTTAAATATGAGAGAAGTGAAGGGAGAGGGAGGGAAGGTGTGAAGGAAGTGATTAGAGAGGGGAGATAAAAAAGATTTAAGAGGAATTGAGAGAGAGGGCTGGTGTTGGGGATCTTTTATGGAGTTAAACTCCCTATTACAGGATCAAATAGCATACAGAATGTGATGAAGGAAGTCGTAAGACATCAAGTGATATGACCTGCAAGAATTGAGAAGAATATTACGAGAAATAATAAGAGAGAAAAAATAACATAAATAGATAAATATAGGAAATAAGAAGAATAGGAGAAATAAGATGAATGAAAAAGAAAAATAAGGTGAAACTGAAGTAGTAAGAGAAATATTAGAAACAAGAGAAATGAGGGAAATAAGAATAAAACTAAATCAACGCGTGACGCTGTCGGTCGTTGGAGAGAGCCGACCGACGTTGAGACTGATACCGACCCTACGACACACACACACACACACACACACACACACACACACACACACATACATATTGAGAGTAAGCCCACTCGAGATTGGGGAACACAAGGTAATGTTGGACACCTGAGGAGCAATGGCTGGAAGAGCACACACGACCTGAATGAATACACAACCCACACATAAGACAGAGGAGCTTACGACTACGTTTTGGTTCGACTTTGTAAATGGTCCAAGTCGGACCGAAACGTCGTGGTAAGCTCCTCTCTATGTGCGAGTTATTTGTGCATTGTTCCAGTCACGGTATTGTATCTTTTTGTTCTGTGAGCAGAGTGAAGCTGGTGATCATGGCAGACTAACCACAAGGATGTAGACTGGGATCATTTGAAGCCAGCTGATGGAGGCAGTGATGAAAAATTTTGTCAGCATGCTGGCGATACTACCAGAGGGAGAGGAGCCACCAAGGCTGGACCTTTCTTTCATCCTAAACGAATCTTACGTAGGTGCTAGCGACAACATTGTAAGTAGGGGAGAAACCAAACATTAAAAGAAAACTTAGCGGTTATGTGACTCTTCTTGAAGGCAGTGGTAGGAAAGTGGAAAGGAGGACCATTGAAATATTGGAGCATGTAACTGGAAAGTGCCGGGAGGCAGAGAAATTCATTCCCAGGCCTACAATTAGCAGTGGTAAGAAGATTCCATGGTTCACCCAGAGGTGCAGCGAGACAAAAGCTAAAAGTGTTAGTGGATGAATAAAGGCAGAGACTTTAAAATAAACAGGGAAGTGGGCAGAAGAGTCAGAAGCGCATACACATGAGTAAGAGAGACTGAGAGACAATTTGATAATGACATCGAAAATAATATCTAAGCCAAAGTTTCTATACAGCCACAACAGATTAAAAGACCAAAAGGAGGAGGGAAGCTAACAAGAAATGACCAGGAAGTCTAGAATATTACTAAATTGTCCAAGAAAGAGTATGTCAAGGAGTACTGGACACATTACACACAACAGAAGCAGAGATGAAGAAACTACAGCTTTCTGGAAGAGGGAGTACTATCACTGTGTGAACCTCTAGCTTAAATCTCAGTCCACTGATACAAGGCATCTTCCAGAGGTGTGGAAGACAGCTTAGACCCATAATTTAAGGAAAGGGACAGAGAGGCAGTATTACAATTCAGGCCAGCTTTATTAACATGCATAGCATGTAAGATTATGGAGATGGCAATCGGAAGAGTGGTAGACTACCTGCTGAGAAATGGGTTTATAAACCAACACGGTTTTAGAGTTAATAAATCCTGTCTCACACCTACTTAAATTCTATGACAGGGTAATGGAAGTGAGGCAAGAGAGGGATCGGTGAACTGCTCTCTCATGGATTTCAAAAAGACTTTTGACAGAGTACCGCACAAGAAACTGAGAAAAAGCTGGAGAGGCAGGCATGAATATAAGGGAAGTCACTACAGTGGATCAGTAAACACATAACATGAAGGAAATAGATTATCTGGGAAGAGCTGTGAAATGGGCATGTATGACACGCGGGGTTCCACAAGGATCAGTACTGGGATCTTTATCTGTTGTATGTGCACGACCTGTTCGTACATGTGAAACTAAGGGGGAAAAAAAAAGAGGATAATGAAAAGCTACAAAGAGATCCGTTAAAGCTGCTCCAGGAGGATCTCAAGGTAAACATAGTTCCAAACATATTGCCTGACGAGCACATCATCTGAATAACCTCTACAGCAAATCCGCGTCATCCTAATCTAAGATTAGCTTTCAAGAATCTCAACAAATAGTCATAAAACTACTGTATATACGACGTATAATCGATCCATATGCAGCACAGTATAGAACTCTCACTTGATCAAGTATGTCAAGATTCTGAAGAAAAAAGCGTAGAGGTTTGCAACGAGACTAGTCCCAGAGCTGTGAAGTAAGAGTTATGAGGAGAAATAAAGGAGCTAAACCTGATGACAACATAGGACAGAAAAACACAGGGAAGACATGATAATGACGTACGAAACAGAGAGGAATTGTTAAAATAAACAGGCAGAGGGTGTTAGAGAGGCGAGAAACAGGTACACGAGGGCACAGTTGGAAACTAGACACAAATGAGTCGCAGAAATGTCAGGAGGTATCTCCACAGCCTAAGAGTGGTCCATAAGTGTGTGTGTGTGTTTGTACTCACCTAGTTGTGATTACAGGGGTCGACTCATAGCTCCTGGCCCCGCCTCTTCACTGGGTCACTCTCCCTGCGCCATGAGCTTTACCATACCTCTTCTTAAAGCTATTAATGGATCCTGCCTCCACTACATCACTTCCCAAACTATTCCACTTCCTGACCACTCTGTGACTGAAGAAATACTTCCTAAGATCCCTGTGATTCATCTGAGTCTTCAACTTCCAACTGTGTCCCCTTGTTGCTGTGTCCCATCTCTGGAACATTGTCTCTGTCCACCTTGTCAATTCCTCTCAGTATTTTATATGTCGTTATCATGTTGTCCCTATCTCTCCTGTCCTCCAGTGTCGTCAGGTCGATTTCCCTTAACCTCTCCTCATAGGACATACCCCTTAGCTCCGGGACTAGTCTTGTTGCAAACCTTTGCACTTTCTCTAGTTTCTTTACGTGCTTGGCTAGATGTGGGTTCCAAACTTGGTGCTACACGTACATAGTGTACAGGGTCTTGAACGATTTCTTATTAAGATGTCGGAATGTTGTTCGTAGGATTGCTAGGCTCCCGTATGCTGAAGCAGTTATTTGGTTAATGTGCCTGGTGTTATACTCACCCCCAGATCTTTTTCCTTGAGTGAGGTTTGTAGTCTCTGGCTCCCTAGACTGTACTTCGTCTGCGGTCTTCTTTGCCCTTCCCCAATCTTCATGACTTTGCACTTGGTGGGGTTGAACTCCAGGAGCCAATTCCTGGACCAGGCTTGCAGCCTGTCCAGATCCCTTTGTAGTTCTGCCTGGTCCTCGTTTGTGTGTACACACACACACACACACACCACTTGTTTTAACTCCTTGAGGCACGTATTGCCCCACTAATGAAGATAATAGATTTATTGTGCCCAGTGTGTGGTCCAGAGGGAGGTAGTGGCTTCCTTCACTAATGATGAACACTTCTTTCACTGCTTCTCTCATCACTTCTTTCACCGCTTCCTTCATTATTTTGTCTTTTTCATTACCTTCACAGTTTCTTTCGCCAAAAAAAATCCTCGATACGGATGCCCAATTTCCGACAGATACCGACACTTTTTCCCTTTTTTTTTATTTTATTTATTTTTACAATTACGACAACTGTGTTCGGTACACACAAGTGAATTTTTAACTAATTTTCTGTAGATATTAAGCTTAATTTCTCTGAGATGACAATATCATCGCTGATTACTAATTATTAAAGGCACCCCTCGTGAGGCTTAAAATTGAAAATATAAAAGAAAACGGAAGAACATTAAATTTCTGAATATGTTTCTGTATATTTAGGCATAGGCTATGCAGCACTGTGTGACCCTTAAGAGTTTAGCGCCTGGTTATGATGATGATAATGACCCAATGAGGAAAATAATAAGTCTGAATAATTTCCAGTTGTATTAAACGTGATAGTAAACTATCCAACACTTATAATGTTTATTTAAATGTTTAGAAACATTTTGAAAAGTGGAAAAAAAAACTTTTTTTTTTTAATTGAAAAATTTAAGCTTATAGCTGATAACTGTATCAATTTCTCTCTAAAGTATTAAATTGAATTAACTGGCACATTATTTAATGAGACACTGAAAAATATTATAATATGTACCTGAAATTAACTTAATAACCAAATTAAAATAATTAAAAATGAAAATTGTTAAATTGAAGTTAAGGAACATCAACATCTAACATTAATTTACTCTGTTTAAATAAGGGAAGTTTATGATCCAGTCTCTAGTGAAGAGGATACCTTTGATGAGTTTCGAGAGTTTTTCCACTCCCGGAGCCCGGCCATGGGCCAGGCTTGTCTGGTGCTAGCCTGGTCACCCAGGCTGTTGCTGTTGCTGCTAGTGGCCCGCTGCCCCACATATCCATCACAGCCTAGTTAATCTGGCACCTGGTGAAGATGCTTGTCCAGGTATTTTCTCACCACCACTCTAGCGGATTTTCTTTAACCAATAATGTCATAGTCATATCCAGCCTAACATTAACTTCGCTCGCAAACTTAATATGGGAATGGAGAAACTTTGCTGTATAACCCCTGTGGTTTAGCGCTTCTATTTGATTATAATAATAATAATAATGGAGAAACTTTGACAAAGATTCGTTAACGATGCACTTTACATCGTATGCAGAACCACTGTGAAAAAAAAAATAGTGAACATAAAGGCGCTTCGTGATTTTTTACATTATCAAGGAACAGTCATATCGCCTGTTTAATCTTGTTTACATTGCATGTGCAACTCTTTCTTGAGCGTGCATCATTGGTGTGCAATCATCTCGTAAGGTACAAAGTGAAGGTACAAAGAAGTGCATGGAAAAAAGATACGGGAGTTAAGAGAAATGAACTGTAGACAATGTAATAAGCTAAAACCTTACCTCACTGGAGGAATGAAGAAGAATGGGAGATATGATCACGGCATACAAAATATTCCAAAGTATAACAAAGATGAGTTGTTTTTTTACTAAAGATGTAAATACAAGGAAGAAGAGGATCTATACAGTAGACCATTGAAGAAAACAGTAGCACACGACACTGCCACTGCTTTGAGGCGTGGCTGCCTGGTAAGCAACAGAATGGAGACCCGTCACAGGTGGCGTTCCTAGAGGGTCAGTTTTGGCTCCATTGCTGTTCATAATTTACATTAACGACCTAGACCAGGGAAAGAGAGAGCAATATACGCAAGTTCACTGACGACAAAAAATATTAGTTAAATTACAAGAACGACTGGGAGCTTCAGGATGATTGATGAATTTTGTGATGAAGTATTGTTATGTGGTTCAGTGTAAACAAGTGTAAGGTTTTAGTTCAGCAGAAAGACTATTAATACCCTTGGCACCCTCACCTTAAATTAAAGGTGACCTTGTCCATATAAGTTTCTTGGTTGCCAGAAATCTGAAGTCAAGACAGTAGTGTCTGTTACATATATGATATATAATGCCAACAAATATATGAAGGAGACATTCTTACAATGTTACTTGACCTTATTTTGGAAACATTTCGCCCACAGTGGCTTTATCAGTCCAATACAGACCAAAAAAATAACATGGAAATACCTATTAGCCTGGAGTCTACCTGGAGGGTATTCCGGGTATCAACGCCCCCGCATCTCAGTCGATGACCAGGCCGCCTGGTGGATCAGGGCTTGATCAACGAGGCTGTTACTCTTGGCTGGATGCACAAAATGGTCATTCACGTCACTTAACGTCTGTGTGTCCAAACAGCCTAAAATCAGTTTAAGCAAAACAAAAACAAACTGATAGGAGTTGAGAAAAGACCGGTGAATGTAGTCATATTTCTCCTAATGGTGTTCAGGGGTGCATTCCCCGTTGGCACTCAAAATCCGATGACAATTCCACGTATCGTCTTCTCACGGTCGGAGTAAAATAGCATTAAATCGTATTTATCGCTGAATCTACATTGGAGTGCATTAAGGAAGGGAAGTTTGTCTTCATGTTCCTCTTCAGGAGTGAATTTAATGCAAGGTTAGACTGGTCTTGTTGGTGGGTGATGCTGGACCTGCTGGGTACTATGAGGAGGATATCATCCACATCCTGCATTCGCATCACATTCTTGGGAATGATGGAGGTGTGTTTTCCTGCTCCCTAGTATAGTACTCCGTGTGTAGATTAATTAGTACTGCAAGATTGGGGGATGATAGTGCCATGCCAAAGATCTGCCTGTACAGGAAGTTATAAGGGAAAAAAATCACTGTTTACCAAGATTAGCGAAAATCACTGAAAAGAATTGGAAGATTGACCTTATGAAGAAGCTCAGCAGCCTGGGTTGAGGGTACGGTCGTAAATAAAGATGTTACCTCCAGACTTGCCAACTAATTGTTTCTCAGACTGATGAGTTGAACATAGTTGAGGAAATCCGAATGTTTTGAATATGCATTGCTGATTTTCTCCAGGAGTCTCGATAAATGTTTGGCCAGAGTTCCAGCTAATTTGTAAGTAGCATTGCCACTCCCTGGTGTATTGGAACGTCGGTTTAGTGGGTCTTGAAGACCTGTTGTATGTAGATGATCTTACAGTGTCTTAAGATGTTAGCGTCACTGACCAACGACAGATACTCAGCACAGTTGAGACTCACACTTAATTCGCACATGAAAGCCAGTGTCATTACCTCGTCTCACTCCTGTGTGAGTTTAGCGAATAACTGTCTTAAAAAGTGCACCAGACACCAACTAATACGAACGATCTAATGCATTTCCACTCTGTGACAAGAAACGTTGAATTGTCATCGGATTTTGTTTTTCCTGAGCGCCTATTTAGGTACGTAACTCTGAATACCTTGAGGAAGAAGTAAGTGTTTATTCACTGGGTTGTCTCTAAACTACACTTAACTTCCTGCCCACCTCATTTTATCAATATTTGTAAAAGTGTTTTGTGACTCCAAATCTCCGGAAAGATTTTTTTTTATCCACAACAGTGAGGTGACTAAAATAATTCCAGTCTGGAATAAAGATACAAATGCAGTACTTAGGACATTTGAATAAGAGGCGTTTCAATCCATTACAGAGAACAGAAAATTACAGAATGTATAGGGGGAAGAAAGTCATATGAACTAGGTAGGGTCGGGTCCGGTGATGTCAGGTGCTTAATCATGTATAACCTGCATTAGTTGCATCTGTGTCCATTTACCTACTTGAGTTTTGGGCTGCCGTGTCGGACGCAATGATCCAGGCAGCGACATAGCAACTACGTTGCAGGAGACAGTTCTTCACAACCAACTTTGCGTTTTTCCACCTTGTCACATCCCTCACCACCTACGCTGGTCTCGACAATCCAGTCCTTGATGGTTGAGGAGGAGATAGTGGTCGCGTTCTTGTTGTGACTCTGGAGTGCCTTGGTAGTGATATTTCTGGGCACCTCACCTCGCCAAGAAGAAAAATGGCGTGACTAGTAGATGGCCGTTCCCATGTGGCCGTGTTGATGCCGTGTGCCTGTCTCTGCAGTTGCTATTACTACTACTGTTACTACTGCTGCTACTAGTGTTACTGCTGCTGCTATTAGTGTTTCTACTACTACTACTACTGTTAATACTGCTATCACTGTTACTAATTCTACTACTGCTGCTGATATTACTACTTCTGTTATTACTGCAGCTGCTGCTGTTACTACTAATTCTACTTATGTTATTACTGTTACTGCTAATGATACTGCTGCTGTTGCTTCTACTATGATACTAATTCCACTATTACTACTACTACTGCTGCTATTGCTAACGCTACTACCACTGCTAGAGTGGGGGAGGGTCGGAAGGAAGGAAGGAGAGAGAGAGATAGGGAAATGAAGTGGGTGGGTGAAGGAGCGTGGGAGGATATTCACAGGGAGTGTAGAAGGGATCGAGTGGGAGGGAGAGACAGACAGAAAGGGAGGGAGAGGGAGGGAAGATCAATGCATCAAGGCGACACTGCCACCCGGCAGCCATTTTGCAAGTCACCCAGGTGTTGACAGTGTTGTATGAGAGGGAAAGGGGGATGTGTTGTCTGGGGGGGGGATGGGGTTGACTGGAAGGGGAGGAGAGGAGAGACGTGTAAAATAGCCAAGAGGGTGATGCTGTGTAGGAAGGGGGGAGGGAGTGATTTTATATATTTATATATTATAATGACGTGCCGAATAGGTAAGACTTGCCATTTTGGCTTAAATTGCAACGCTCTTCTTGCTGAATAAGGCAAGCGAAAATTTGTTTATGCAATAATTTCGTAAATATTATTCAACTTAACGAAAAAAAATATTTCATTGTGTTTATTTATTATTAAATTATTGTTAACTTCTCTAAAATATATTTAGTTGGATTAGGCTAAATTAAATTGCGCTTGTTATAATAAGGTTAGGTAAGTTTTTTAAGGTTCTTTTGGTACAAAATTATTTTTTACATTAAAATATATCTTTAAATGCATGAGAATTTTTTAGAAAGAGACTAAATTTCAAATGAGTTCTTGCTAATTGACCAGTTTTACCTATTCGGCACGACATATATATATATATATATATATATATATATAATGTGTGTGTGTGTGTGGTATAATTCATGATAATTATGTCAGCTCAGTCCAGAATTCCGAGTACGATGCTCAAATTATGCATCAATTTATATACAAATTCATGTCAATGGGGTCATTTGTATTATATAGTCATCCCCATATGAAAAAAGAGAGTGCCTCTGCTTGTTCTCTGTTTATATTAATCAGTCACATCAATCTAGTGGCTAAATACCCCTGTAAATTTTAAGGAAGCAATGTAACAAAGTCACATGATCCTAAAGTGGCTGAATGAGGGAACCGTATGAAGAGATATTCAAAAAGGCGATTACTCAACCTAACAAAAAATACACGAATAATATATAAGTGTAGAGAATTCATCTAAATTCTTGAACGGTTGCGTGAGTTATTGCACACTAGCCACTGTTATTATGAACTATTGTCTGTAAACTATGTACTATTTGAGGACGATCAGTTCTCAGTGGGTGTTACTTGCGTGAGACACTCGGTGGGTGTTACTTGCGTGAGACACTCGGTGGGTGTTACTTGCGTGAGACACTCGGTGGGTGTTACTTGCGTGAGACACTCGGTGGGTGTTACTTGCGTGAGACACTCGGTGGGTGTTACTTGCGTGAGACACTCGGTGGGTGTTACTTGCGTGAGACACTCGGTGGGTGTTACTTGCGTGAGACACTCGGTGGGTGTTACTTGCGTGAGACACTCGGTGGGTGTTACTTGCGTGAGACACTCGGTGGGTGTTACTTGCGTGAGACACTCGGTGGGTGTTACTTGCGTGAGACACTCGGTGGGTGTTCTTGCGTGAGACACTCGGTGGGTGTTATTGCGTGAGACACTCAGTGGGTGTTACTTGCGTGAGACACTCGGTGGGTGTTACTTGCGTGAGACACTCGGTGGGTGTTACTTGCGTGAGACACTCGGTGGGTGTTACTTGCGTGAGACACTCGGTGGGTGTTACTTGCGTGAGACACTCGGTGGGTGTTACTTGCGTGAGACACTCGGTGGGTGTTACTTGCGTGAGACACTCGGTGGGTGTTACTTGCGTGAGACACTCGGTGGGAGTTACTTGCGTGAGACACTCAGTGTAGTGGGTTTTTTTCCGTTGTTGAGAAACGGTCGAGTCTAAAAGTTAGTGCAGCATATACAGTGTTGCGATTCATTACTGATTTTGAATCATGCTTGATCAGAGGGGGTTCAGTGGGGGATCCATTAGGCACGATAGTTTTCACATAAGTCCATTCGATAGAGTGCTCGGGTGTACAATAATGTCATTCAACTCCTGGTCGACTCTAATTGATCACTGGTGTTGTGTGAGCATGGTTTAAAATGCGTTTACTCATTTGAATAGGATAAATCTGTCTCATTTTAGACAGGAAACCCTATAAACCCTTCCATCTGATATAGTATTAGTGTTCTTAACTTATGCTTCACATATACTTTTGGAAATTCAGTTGGATTTTCTTTAAATGGTGGTACCTATGTATTTTTGAGGGATTGTTCCCTACAAACTTTATATTCTGCCAAAGTCCGGGGCTCTCTGAACAAAATTTTTTGGTTAGGTAAGTTCCGTTAGGAAACAGGACAAATATTTTCTGACGCGGGTCTTAGTGATATGATGACCCGCAGCTGGAGCTTTTGGTCATCTGACCGAGGCCTTCAGCTGGCTTACCCCTCCATCCTTGTAAAAATTATGATTATAACCCTTAGATTTTTACATATCTAATTGTTTGGGTACTTTAATTCAGTCACATTATCAAAGATTTGGTTGAATTCCTCAACCAAGGAAGTCAGGACTACAAATCCTCAATGTCCTCAGTAGCACTGTCAAGAAAATACTGATTCCTCGCCTCGCCTCATCTTGCCTCACCTCACCCTCTCCACAACTCATTTTTCTTCTACCCTTCTCCTTTTTCCTCTTCGTCTCTTCTTCCTTTCCCACCGCCCAGCTTCTCCCTCCGAAATCCCCCTACCCCACACCACCGCCCACAACCTCCGTACCGATAACCTCCCCAACTCCCACTTCCCCCATGCCAAAGGCCCATCACCGTCCTGCTTACCTCCCCACTACCCCCAACTCTCACTTCCCATTGAGCGCCCTGGACGACTCAATTAGAGGTCTTTGTGAGCCTCTTAAGAGCGTGAAGAGATCCATGACTGGCTCTTTAAAGGCGAACCACCGTCCACACTGGCACGTGCGCGCGCCACACACACACACACACACACACACACACACACACACACACACACACACACAGGACGAATAGGAAGCACTTATTCACTCTCAAGGTGTTCAGGAAGTGTAATGACTAATATAACGAGTTGATGGAAAAGCTAATGCCTTACACAGTTTTAAGGATAGATATGACAGGGTTCATGAGGCAGAAGAACTTTCAAACATGTTGCGTAAGGTTAAGAGGCGGGGCCAGGAGCTGAGATTCAACACCTGGAAATACAAATAGGCGAGTACACACATATGACCACGTTAACCATCACAAAAAAACAGCACCACCAATCACAACTACCACCATCACAACTACCACCATCACAACTACCACCATCACAACTACCACCATCACAACTACCACCATCACAACTACCACCATCACAACTACCACCATCACCACCATCACAACTACCACCATCACAACTACCACCATCACAACTACCACCATCACCACCACCACAACTACCACCACCATCCACCGCCATTGACCACCAACTATCACCACCACTACCATCTGTAACTACAGCTACCACCACCAACCACAATAGCTATAACCACCACCACCACAAGCTTACAAGAATAACACAAAAAGTGTCAAGCCGTAAATTATTTCAGTATTTCAGTGTGTGATTAAAGTATATTATTTCTACACCATGGAGTGTGTGTGTGTGTGTGTGTGTGTGTGTGTGTGTAATTTCCTATTTGAGTTAGCGGGGGTTGAGCTCCGGCACTTAAGCTGGTCTGTTAACTCTCGACTGACAGGCATGACTGAGCTCTGTCATGTCGCTTTTTGAGCCCCTGAATAGAGCTCGCTTCCTCCGTATCATTCTTCAGTTCATTCCACTTGTTAACTTAGTTCCACTTGTTAACTCGGTTGACTCCACGTGTTAACCACTCTCATGCTGAATAAGTATTTCCTAATATCCCTCTGGCTACTTTGAGTGTGTATTCTCCAATCATATTTTCTCGTATTTTTAGAAAAGAAAATATATCTTTTTGTCTAACCTGTGGTTCATATGTTAGCAGGAATTGTACATAATACTGAAAAGCTGATAAATAAATCACACATCTTTATTATCAAGAGGTTTTGCCAACCTGTGGCTTTGTCAATTCAATACAGAGGTTAAGTGAAGGTGTTGAAAGGTGTTGGATTTTGTATGTCGTGGTTGTATTCCCTCTTTTTCCTCTCGCTTTCCATAATTTAGGGCTCAGTAATCTCTCTTTTATCTCCTTCACCTTGGATCAGTGTTGATGCTCTCAACACTGTTGTCTACTGGAGCGTAAATGTCAAATAATTTTTCGTTACCTTTGTTGTTGGTTGCTGTAATTTTGTTTTTTTTATTATTGTGGTTTTAGGTGTGGTTGCAGTTGTTGGGGATTATGGTGGTGACGTATAAAGTGATTAGTGGTGATGGTGGTAGTGGTGGTAGTGGTGGTGGTGGTAGTGGTGATGGTGGTAGTGGTGATGGTGGTAATGGTGGTAGTGTTGATGGTGGTAATGGTGATGGTGGTAGTGGTGATGGTGGTAGTGGTGATGGTGGTAGTGGTGATGGCTGTGGTGATTGTGGTAGTGGTGATGGTGGCATTGGTGGTGGTGATGGTTGTGGTGGTGGTGGTGGTAGTGGTGATGGTGCATTTTTTAAACAACAATGAGCTCTGTTCCTGTAACTATAATTAAATAAATGAAATATGCAAATATACTCTGACATAAATACGTACTAATATATATATGCACTCTGTCAGGCAGTCATAAACAGTCATTGACAAACAGCCAAACAGTCATAAACAAAGACAGACAGACAGACACAGACAGCAAGAGAAGCTACAACAAACACAGCCACATCCAGTGGAGTCTTTGTGAGTGGGAGGGTCCATGGACCGGAAGAATTTTGTTAGTGTTAAGCAAATGAGAGGTTAGACTGTCTGGCCCACAGGTATCTTCCTGCTGCCAGGATATTACCAGTTCCTCTACCACACTCTCAACCACTTCACAACCACTTCACAACCACTTCACAACCACTTCACAACCACTTCACAACCACTTCACAACCACTTCACAACCACTTCACAACCACTTCACAACCACTTCACAACCACTTCACAACCACTTCACAACCACTTCACAACCACTTCACAACCACTTCACAACCACTTCACAACCACTCTCACTAACTTCTACACTTGTATGTAACATGTATTTACTTGGACGTGTATATGTTTACGCACACACACACACACACGTACGTAAGTAGTCTCAATACACAGGCCGTCTCCCATCGAGGTAATGACACCCATTCATTCGAAGTCTTGCCAGCAGCGTAATGACATCACACTTCAAATGACCCTCCGAACTGTTACTTTCCCACTCTCCCTTCATAATTCGGGCAAAACACTTCTAGGACTCAAGTCCGGCTAAACTGTTTACCCTGAATCCTTTACTATATCTCACTTCGCTCACACTCCAACAGCATCTTACTTCGCTCAAACTCCAACAGCATCTTTCTTCACACAGCAGGTGATGAAAACCATTCGCTTTCCTTCACTTCCATCGTACACACAACGCTGCTGAACGTTCAAGACCATAGAACTGCAAACCCTTTTCTGGGACGACCTCGTAGGATTCATCCATTTAGGTGTATTTCTTTAAACACAAGGAAAGTTAGCAGGACCCACCACCACAGTGCAGGATTGTACAGACGAATCTCACAGCATCATGGATGTGGCAAGCTCTAGCTCAAGTGCCTTCAAACTTCGTTATCAGATAACTCACGAGAGCATAGTAAGACAATCACAAAGAACTCGCAGGATAAGTGGGATTCGAACATAGGTCCTACAACTAATAGTCCAGCGAGACGCATTAACCTTCCTTGAGTATAAAAATACACCAAGTGTGATGAGTCTTAAAAGGCCGCCATGGTACAGTGGTTAACGCACTGGCCTGCTAGCTTTAGGACTGCCTTCCATGGGTCTTACCTTTCAACTGGTAGGTAGACAGCGACAAGTAGAAATGAAGACACTGATAGCAGAGGATCTTTTTAATACCAAGATTGTCTGCTGCAACTATATTAATATCCACTCCAGTTAACCGATGTGGTTACAACCCGTAAGTAATAATATATTACAGATTATATACAGTGATTGATCTAAGCAGGAGTGTGCCGGGAGGGCAGCATCTGCTCTTGTTGCAGCCTCACTAGGTAAGCCTCACTAGGTAAGAACTATAGCATCTTTGTTGTCTTCGGTATAATTATTAATAACTGAGCGTCTACACTGAGAGATGAGTTGTTTATCGTCCAAACAGCACCCTGGGTAATCCTGTAATACTGAGCTTGAGACTTTTGATTATTACTGATTCCAGTCATCACCGTATACACTTGACTCGCATAACTAACAGCACGCTAATTGGAGAATTCAGGTATGGATAATAGAAATTTACTCCTGTACAATAGATACATTAGCCAAAGAAAAGAACTTTAAAGGAAAAAGTTTAATATAATCCTTGTCTGTGTCAAGCATTAGAAATAGAATTAGGAGAGGCGTAAATAATAAATCTAAATATCATAGGAATGTAGTTAAAGCCAGCTGAATGTCTCGGTCAGATGACCAACAGCTCCAGCTGCGGGTCGTCATATGGCTAAAACCTGAGTCAGGAAATACTTGTCCTGTTTCCTGACAAACCTTACCTAACCTAACTATATGTAACTCATAATAACATGAACGTAGAAAAATACATTTCCGGAGCAACTATCAGTGCAAACAAACTGATGTAGTTGCCAGTATGAGGCTTGTTTACAAATGCTTCTGGCAGTATGGTATACAAACAGACGATGATCACACTAAAATATCACTTTCTTGAATGCTACGTGTTTGATCGTCCACGTATTGAGAAATATAGAAGTTGGACAATAACCTGTCTGGATTTGGATGGGAGTCATACCCAGAGGAACTCCTGTAAATTTTTGCCTAGTACTGTGGTGTTAGGCTGCCGTTCAATGGTTGGATATGAAGCACACAGTAAACACTGCCGGCCTCTTCGGCGGTAAAATCCTCATCCTCAAACTCATCCTTTCTTTCTTTTTCCTCGTTTTTTTTTAAACGTCGTTGCCCAGACACCTCTCACTCTGTCTTTCTATCTCCCTCTCCCTAACCCCACCCGGCCATTCTTCCACTGCCAATACCACCCCTCATCCCACAAGAGACCCCACAGCCACCTACACAACCCACACCTCGCCCAGACCTTACCCGAGTGACATTCGACTGACCCAGACAACCTACACCCTGGCCACACCTTCAAGTGACATTAGACTAACCCACACCTTCCCCAGTAGACCTATGAGCTCCTACCACTCACACCCCCACTCAACCGTTGCCCAATAGACCTACTGACGTATCTTCTTCACATACCTTGCCCAAATATACCAATACACAGAACTGATAGCCTCTTCGGCTCCCTCAAGTCTCCAGTACTTACAAAACTGACAATGTCAGAGATACAGAAGGCGTTGCCACAAACGCCTTTATGGTGGGGATGGTGGTAGGTGTGGTGGGAATGGTGGTTGCTCTGGTAATGGCAGTTGTAGAGTGGGGTTCTTGCTGTGGTGGGGGTGGTCTGATGGTGGGGAGGACATTGTTGAGGGATATTGTTCCTGTTGACTATATTTTGGCTATGCTTGTTAACATTTTAATAATTGTATGGCTGTAGTGGTTGGGTTGTGGGGGGGTGTAATCACTCACCTATTTGTGGTTGCAGGGGTCAATTTATAGCTCCTGGCCCCGCTTTTCGCTAGTGTGGGGGAGTATGGGTGGGTGCGCGTGTGTGTTTTGGTGCGCGTGTGTGTTTTGGTGTGTGTGTGTGGGCTTATTATATCACTAAATTAAAGAAAACAAGAACTCAACAACATTTAATAAGATTTACAAGACGTCAAGACAAGTTAAACACAAAGATGAATTATCAGAGTGACAAAATGAAGAGGAAATTGTAGAATTAAGAGAAATGAAGAATTCACTTTCACGCTGACTCTAGAACCGTTCCCACATGTATCACCCCAACGTTCCCACATGTATCACCCCACGTTCCCACATGTATCACCCCACGTTCCCACATGTATCACCCCACGTTCCCACATGTATCACTCCACGTACCCACATGTATCTCCCCACGTTCCCACATGTATCACCCCACGTTCCCACATGTATCACCCCACGTTCCCACATGTATCACCCCACGTTCCCACATGTATCACCCCACATGTATCACCCCACGTTCCACATGTATCACCCCACGTTCCCACATGTATCACCTCCACGTACCCACAGGCATTAGTACCATTCCCCACAGGCGGTAATCCAGGTTCGTACAAACATTAATCCAGGTTCCCACAAACAGTAATTAAGGTTCCCACGTATAGAAATCCAGGTTCCCACGTATAGAAATCCAGGTTCCCACAGACAGTAATCCAGGTTCCCACAGACAGTAATCCAGGTTCCCACAGACAGTAATCCAGGTTCCCACAGACAGTAATCCAGGTTCCCACAGACAGTAATCCAGGTTCCCACAGACAGTAATCCAGGTTCCCACAGACAGTAATCCAGGTTCCCACAGACAGTAATCCAGGTTCCCACAGACAGTAATCCAGGTTCCCACAGACAGTAATCCAGGTTCCCACAGACAGTAATCCAGGTTCCCACAGACAGTAATCCAGGTTCCCACAGACAGTAATCCAGGTTCCCACAGACAGTAATCCAGGTTCCCACAGACAGTAATCCAGGTTCCCACAGACAGTAATCCAGGTTCCCACAGACAGTAATCCAGGTTCCCACAGAGCTGAGAGCCACATTCGCACATGTATCAGAGCACACTAGCCACGGGGGTAAACATGAGGGAAGGTCACTAACATCTCAGCGACGTCAGCCAGGTGTAGTTTATACCCCGGAGACACGAACATCTTGATTGCTCGTAACTTCGGCCAGTATAAAGGGAACCAGAGTGCAAACAAAGGCAGACTCGTCCGCAGTAAACAACGCCGTGACAGCCAACACCAGCAAAAGCAGGAAAAACGGCGACAAGCAACAAGGAGAATAAATATTGTGTGAGAGAGAGAGAGAGAGAGAGAGAGAGAGGAGTACATGGGAGAGGCAGATAACAGACGCCATTCCAGTCCAGTCTAAAGTTATCTGTTGCGAAGAACTATGCAGTTCTGTCTAGAATAAGGTTTATTATCTAGGTGATATAGGCAAGGATAGTAAAGTAAATGGGAGGGAGGGATAACGAGAGAGAGAGAGAGAGAATGAGAGAAAGAATGAATTCGAGACTGAAACACAGCCAAGCAGACACAGACACGGAGAAAGTTGAGACTTATTGCTTTTCAGGAAGGTCACTGCTGTTCTGAACCAATTTGAAGTTCTGTGAAAGCTTCCAGCAGCTCAGAAACATGCATATAAAACACAGCAAATCTGCTAACTGAGGCAATTTAGCGCAAATGGTCGGTGCATCCATTGTAATGTTGGTGTCTCGGTGACATTAACAAGCCTTTGTGTTGAAACTTATTTAGTTATCAGACAAGATAATGATGTCGTAGAGAGAAGCTTGAAAAAGATGAGGGGTGCCAGGGGGTGAACTGTTGAGCCCCTCTTCATCTGTTGTTGGTGGTGGTGATGTTGTTGGTGCTCTTGTTGGTGGTGGTGGTGCTGTTGGTGGTGCATTCGTTGGTGGTGGTACTGTTGGTGGTGCATTCGTTGGTGGTGGTACTGTTGGTGGTGTATTAGTTGGTGGTGGTACTGTTGCTGGTGCATTCGTTGGTGGTGGTTCTGTTGCTGGTGCATTTGTTGGTGGTGGTACTGTTGGTGGTGTATTCGTTGGTGGTGGTACTGTTGGTGGTGCATTCGTTGGTGGTGGTACTGTTGGTGGTGCATTTTCTGATGGTGGTACTGTTGGTGGTGCATTCGTTGGTGGTGGTGGTGGTATTGTTGGTGGTCGTGTTGGTGGTAGTTTTTGGTGGTGCTATTTTTAGTGCTGCTGTTGTTGATATTGTTGATGTCGCAATAATTTCTGCTGATACTTTTGATGTTGATTTTAGTGTTGATGACGTTGTTTCGCCTTTGTCGTTGTTACTGACGATGTTGTCGCTGTTGCTGTCGTCACTGTTAGAGATACCTCTGTTACTGTTGTCACCTGTTACTGTTTTCATTGTCGTTACTGTTTTCATTGTCGTTACTGTTATCACTGTTGTTGTCACCTGTTACTGTTGTCATTGTCGTTGTTGTCACTGGCGTCACTGTTACTGCTGCTGTCACCGTTGTCAGTATTGTCACTGCTGTCGCTGATGTTGTGGCTATTATCACTGTTGTCGTTACTATTGTCACTGTTCTCACTGTCACTGGTGCTATTTATACACATTATTTTACCTTTTTATTGTGCAATAAATTGTCTATATATTTTTAAATAGATATTTGCAGGTTACGTTTTGTGATGAGGCGTCTAATGACGAGTTTGTTTACAAACGTTTGATGACGGATTAATTTGCTTTAGAAGTGGCTTTTGGTACGTTATATTGCTTTAGAAGTGGCTTTTGGTACGTTATATTGCTTTAAAAGTGGCTTTTGGTACGTTATATTGCTTTAGAAGTGGCTTTTGGTACGTTATATTGCTTTAGAAGTGGCTTTTGGTACGTTATATTGCTTTAGAAGTGGCTTTTGGTACGTTATATTGCTTTAGAAGTGGCTTTTGGTACGTTATTTTGCTTTAGAAGTGGCTTTTGGTACGTTATTTTGCTTTAGAAGTGGCTTTTGGTACGTTATTTTGCTTTAGAAGTGGCTTTTGGTACGTTATTTTGCTTTAGAAGTGGCTTTTGGTACGTTATATTGCTTTAGAAATGTTTTATGACAAGTTTAATTACTTTAGAAATGTTTGATGGCAGGTTTTACTGCTTTAAATGTATATAAAATTATCAGTGTGAGTGACGGGGGGTAGACTACAAGTGAGTGTCGGGGGTAGACTACAGTGAGTGTCGGGGGTAGACTACAGGAGTGTCGGGGGTAGACTACAGTGGAGTGTCGGGGGTAGACTACAGTGTGAGTGTCGGGGTAGACTACAGTGTGAGTGTCGGGGTAGACTACAGTGTGAGTGTCGGGGGTAGACTACAGTGTGAGTGTCGGGGGTAGACTACAGTGTGAGTGTCGGGGGTAGACTACAGTGTGAGTGTCGGGGTGACTACAGTGTGGTGTCGGGGGTAGACTACAGTGTGAGTGTCGGGGGTAGACTACAGTGTGAGTGTCGGGGGTAGACTACAGTGTGAGTGTCGGGGGTAGACTACAGTGTGAGTGTCGGGGGTAGACTACAGTGTGAGTGTCGGGGGTAGACTACAGTGTGAGTGTCGGGGGTAGACTACAGTGTGAGTGTCGGGGGTAGACTACAGTGTGAGTGTCGGGGGTAGACTACAGTGTGAGTGTCGGGGGTAGACTACAGTGTGAGTGTCGGGGGTAGACTACAGTGTGAGTGTCGGGGGTAGACTACAGTGTGAGTGTCGGGGGTAGACTACAGTGTGAGTGTCGGGGGTAGACTACAGTGTGAGTGTCGGGGGTAGACTACAGTGTGAGTGTCGGGGGTAGACTACGTGAGTGCGGGTGACTACGGTGAGTGCGGGGGTAGACTACAGTGTGAGTGTCGGGCGGTAGACTACAGCGTGAGTGACGGGGTAGACTACAGCGTGAGTGTCGGGGGTAGACTACAGTGAGAGTGTCGGGGGTAGACTACAGTGAGAGTGACGGGGGTAGACTACAGTGAGAGTGACGGGGGTAGACTACAGTGAGAGTGACGGGGGTAGACTACAGCGTGAGTGACGGGGGTAGACTACAGCGTGAGTGACGGGGGTAGACTACAGCGTGAGTGACGGGGTAGACTACAGCGTGAGTGACGGGGGTAGACTACAGCGTGAGTGACGGGGGTAGACTACAGCGTGAGTGACGGGGGTAGACTACAGCGCGAGTGACGGGGGTAGACTACAGCGCGAGTAACGGGGGTAGACTACAGCGCGAGTGACGGGGGGTAGACTACAGTGCGAGTGACGGGGTAGACTACAGTGCGAGTGACGGGGGTAGACTACAGTGCGAGTGACGGGGGGTAGACTACAGTGCGAGTGACGGGGGGTAGACAGCGTGAGTGACGGGGGGGAAGGGTAGACTGCACTAACAGGATACAAGTCTCTTTCATCAGTGTGGGCTGCTGTCAGGTCTTTATTTATTACAAGTGCTTGTGGTCGTTATTCCTACCACCGGAAGTTGCCGTAGTTAGTTAATTGCTCACTACTCACAAAATATGATAAATACTGTTGTACAAATAGGAATATCAGGGCTAAGTATAACTGCTGGTATCATTATTCTCTGACACAGTTTTTTCCCTTTATAGGCAAAGTTGTGTGTGTCTAGATATCTCAGTGCATCACCTATCTTTTCTCCCTCGTCTGGTACACCTCGTCTCGTAGACACATCGGCCGCCAAGTCCGCTCCCAAATATCGAAGCTCATTTAATTCCTCCATACTCCCTTCTATTTGATACTTATTCATCGACTAGACTTTTTTGTGACTCTTGCTCTATGCTAAGTATTAATTTCCTTCTTTTTATTCCCTGCCAGATTCCTCCTCCAGTCTTTTCTACATAATCTCCCTCGGCAAAAATCAACTGCGACAACTCTCGCTTCGTATCAGATTCATCATCTCTTTAAAATGACACATCTCCCCCAACACCGCAGCGTTCACTTCTTTTACAACTATGTTAAACAACCATGGTGACACTACACATCCCGTTCTCTTCTACACATCCTAACCTGAGCCTCACTATCCTCATAAGACCTCTTTACTGAGTTCAGTAACCTACCACCTATTCCATATATTTGCAACATCTGCCACATTGCTTACACACACATTCATTTTAACTCAGACCAATTCTTTGCCATTATAATAAGGCGACGACGGTGCCTTGATTCTGATGACTAACACTTGATCCAAGGAACCAGGGCTATTCTCCCCCTCAAACATAATTACCTCCATTTCCTCAATCACTTAATGACCCCCCTGATGTGTGTATTCCGTCATGAACCGGTACTGCACTATAACAAACCTCGCAACTTGCAAATAAAAGATGTCCTCTGTATTTTGAAATAGGCAAAAGAATTGACAACTGGGCGTCTACACTGCAAACTGAATTGGCTGTCATCCTATTGGTACTAAAGTTAACTTACGACACTGAGTTTAACCCTTTGATTATTACTGATTTTATATCATCATTGATGGCACTTGACTCGCATAATAACTAAAACATGTTTATTGGAAAAAAAAACAGGTACAGATACTCTAAAATCAGAGAAAAAAAAAGGAATTAGCGTGCAATTGTTATGACTTCCATCACACAGTGAATTGCTCTTTCATGATGTTGATAAGTTAGACAAAGAAATTACCCTGAATATAACTTTGGTTTATCTGTGCCTAGCATTAGGAATATTATTAGGAGAGAAGTAAATAAAACAAGGAGAGAAGTAAATAAAACAAGGAGAGAAGTAAATAAAACATTGTCATGGGAATACAGTCAGAAGCCTGAATAGATCTAAAACTCACTGATAACATGAACGTAGATAAGCATGTCTAAGGAGCAACTTGTAATGTTAACAGACTGATTGATATTGTGGCAGCCAGGCTTATGTAGGTTACAAGTATTCTGTCAGTTTGGCAGACGTACAGATCGTGATCAGACTAAATGCAATGTGGCCAACTTTAGGGTCACTATCTTGAACACTTAAGTGCTCGATTGTCCACTTATTGAGGAATATACAGATGGTACAGTAAGCTATTTGTTATAGTATCGTATTAATGATAGTAAGATACGAGATATATTTAGCAAATATCCTAAATTTGCATGCAATAAGATAAAGAATAATGAAAATGGGATGAATAATGAAAATGAGAATAATGAAAATAATGAAAGCAAAAATAATGATGAAAACAGGAAGAATAATGAAAAAGAAAACGAGAAGAATAATAAAAACAGAACAAGTATTCATAGAAAATGGGGGAAACTTCCCGGCCCGGCGCCCCGCTAGGAGGAGGGGGGAAAGGGTGGTGTGTATTTTCACCGATATAAAGTCCTCTCCCTGTTATTTTACCGTTGTTCCCTGCGTCTGTTAATGAAGCCTCTGGTAATATACTATACACATAACAGCCTGCAAGTTGTTATTATCATAATTATGTACTTTACACATTAAAGATGGCCAGCCAGCGCGCACCGTGCTCCCCGTTTTCTATTTTCTCCTCTGTGTCCCTCAGTGTTTACCTTCCCTCGGGGTAATTGTTTTCTTGTTGTTTGATCAGTGGAGAGCAGTTTGTTCCATTGTGGAGCAGTTTGTTCCAGTGTTTGATCAGTGGAGAGTAACTTGTTCCACTGATCAGGATGCACCGGGAGACTTCAGAAATGTACCGGGAGACCAGAAATTTACCGGGAGACTTCAGGATCGTATCGTAGAGACTGAATCCTCCTTCCGCTAGCTGAACCAGACGGTAGTGCGGAGGCTCGATCCTCCTCCTCCCGCTAGTTATTACTCCGAATGTGAAATATGCGACTTCTTCGGCGCCGCATTTTCGGAAATTTTCGATAGTCTCATGTGGTTCTCCCGGATCAATACAACCTTATTGTAAACCATCATTCCTTTTTGTTAATAAATGGAATCAATTCCTAAAAGCTTTTTGAGGAGAGAAGCCATTTTAATGTTAGGTTAGCAGCGTCGTGGAAGATGGTGTCTGTCCTTCAAGCTGTGAGGAGAGTGATTGCAACACTTGCTTGTGTAGGTTATTATATTCCTTACCCTGAGGACGAAGAAGTATTTCCTGATTTCCCTGTGGCTTATTTGAAGTATTTTGTGATTTCCCTGTGGCTTATTTGCATCCTGATCTCCAGTCTCTGCTCCCTTATTCTCTCTCTCTCTCTCTCTCTCTCTCTCTCTCTCTCTCTCTCTCTCTCTCTCTCTCTGCCGTGTCGAGATATCCGAGTATCTTGTACGTTCTTATCACATCAGGCCGCCAAATTATTTTTTTTTAGTCCGTTAAGATAGGATAAGATAAGCTTTGTTCGGATTTTTAACCCGAAGGTCTAGCCACCCAGGATAACCCAGTGCGTCATCGAGGACTATCTTATTCCCAGGCTGCGACCCACACCAGTCGACTAAGGCCCAGGTACAAGTAAGGACTCTTGGTTGATGCTGCCAGAAAATGAGCTCCGGTGATATACTCTGTGCTGTGTCTACCCCAAGATCTCTTTCTCAGTGTTTGAAGTATCTGTTCCAGTGGCTGAACATTGTGTCCAATGGGGTTGAAGTGGGGTTACCAGCGGTCTGACCATTCCTGAAGCCTGACCAGCCGTCTTGTGGCCTTTCCCCGTCATCCATTTTATATTCTCGTAAGTTTGGCATCATCGGCGAACTGTGATACGTAGGACTCAGTAGCTTCTAAAATGTTGTAGCTACAATATTGACCTTTACGAGACCTTCCCTACATGTCTGCCTGTTTTTAGACGTCCTCCATGACCACCACTCCGTGTTGTTTCTTAGATAATTTGAGTTCTGGGGCCCTGCCTTTTTCATTATCCCTATCTTCTCTTCTAGTTTGTGGAGAAGCATTAAACCAGTAGAAATCATATAGACTCTCAGGAATGGGGGGAGAATGAAATTTGATCATAGGAAAAAGGACGGATCAAAAGCCTTTAACCAACATTAAGGGTAGTGTGAGATTCAGTCTTTGATGATACTGTGTCAAATGCCTCCTTACACTCCAAGAAAGAGCAGCCCACCCACCACTGTTACTCTCCATTACCGTGGATAATATGCTTGTTAAGTATACAAGTGTGTCGTTTAGTATTACCTGTCCGTCACCTTGCTTAAATATTGTGACTACATTTGCTATTTTCCTTCCTTTTTTTTGGCAGTTGCGCTCTTTTGTGTGTGCACACTCGCTAGCGAACTGCGTACATGTGTGCGTATGTATGTGCGTGACAGTGTGCGCATATGATCATAAATTTGCATATACATTAGTGATAAATCTTGGACCTTCTGCACTCTCCCCTTACATCCCCTTCCCTCCTTTCTCCCCCCTCCCCTTCTCCCATCCCCTTCACAGTTCCTAACCCTCTCCCCTCACCCGTCTCTCACCCCTCACCCGTCTCTCTCTCTCACCGCTCTAATAACCGGGTATCACACTGTAATTGTTTTCATAATCACGAAGGCTCACTAAATCACACTTGGCAACACTGGCGCTCCGGCGAGGCTTGGCAACTCTGCTCGACCAGAACGTTTCCTCACAGCTGATTAATGTTTACCTTGTTCAAGACAAACGTTTCAGCGTGTTATCCAAAGTTAAGCACTTCAGCGTGTTATCCAAGACAAAAATTTCGGCGTGTTATCCAAGGCAGACACTTGGGCGCGTGTTATCCAAGGCAGACACTTGGGCGCGTGTTATCCAAGGCAGACACTTGGGCGCGTGTTATCCAAGGCAGACACTTGGGCGCGTGTTATCCAAGGCAGACACTTGGGCGCGTGTTATCCAAGGCAGACACTTGGGCGCGTGTTATCCAAGGCAGACACTTGGGCGCGTGTTATCCAAGGCAGACACTTGGGCGCGTGTTATCCAAGGCAGACACTTGGGCGCGTGTTATCCAAGGCAGACACTTGGGCGCGTGTTATCCAAGGCAGACACTTGGGCGCGTGTTATCCAAGGCAGACACTTGGGCGCGTGTTATCCAAGGCAGACACTTGGGCGCGTGTTATCCAAGGCAGACACTTGGGCGCGTGTTATCCAAGGCAGACACTTGGGCGCGTGTTATCCAAGGCAGACACTTGGGCGCGTGTTATCAAAGGCGATATTCTAAGCTTTTTCAAAACGCGTACTGTCCTCCAATATAACTTACTAATTACACTAACAAGGAAGTTCTTAGATGTTTGAAATGCACAATGCAATCAGAGATATATTTTGAAACAAAGGTGAAACAAAGAATTGCTTTGAATCGCACAAAAGAGTCCATATAAAAGAATTGAATTCTTGTTTACATCAGTAATTATGACTTCGATTATTTTCAGTCTTACCTGAAATGGCGTAATTAATAAAATATATAAATAAATATTTATGCATAACCGTATATGTAATTATAAAGTGTATAAAATATTGTAAAATCAAATAAATATGAAATAAAAATCTCCTGGAGTGGGTTTCGGGGGTCAACGCCCCCGCGGCCCGGTCTGTGAACCCGAGGAATAAAGCTTTCGCTAAGCTTGTAAATAAGCTGATGTAGAATAACACCTCCTTAGCTTGTGAATATATATATATATATATATATATATATATATATATATATATATATATATATATATATATATATATATGTTGTGTGTGTGGTGAGAATAAAAGTGTAAATGAACCATAACTATGAAGACCCTAAAGATGGGGTCACGAGGTGGGTATTGAGTCCAAAACATGACCGGGCTATAATGGGGAAACTCGTGTTTTGAAGGTCTAAAAAAAAAAAAGTAAAAGCGGAAACTCAAAATTAACATTTATCTAAAATTTAGAGTTTTATTTCACAGCAAATAATGTTGAGTTAAGTCTAGAGTCTAGAGCTCTGTAAATATAATTCAGGGTAAATTGTAGAGTATTGTAAATATTCGTAAATGTCTAGTGACTCCAACAGTGTAAATACATCACTACAAGCTCTAGAGCAGGGCAAATGTATCACTGTATAAGCTCTATAGAGGGGCATATATAGAGCTTTCTGTACACAGCATCGTAATGAAATACGGGAAGAGATTCAAGCGTCGACCCTGCCGACATTAGGGGATACAAGAACCAGGTGTGACATGATCACGACGTACGGAATACCCAAAACAGACTTGACAGGGTGAAGACCGATGCACCAAAAGGCGAAGTTGGAAACGTAATACACACGGACGTCTGGAAGTATATCAGCCTCAGTGGCCAAGAAGTACAATGTCCAGGACGGAACGAAGCTGAGGTCAGTGATCAGAACATCGCTGCTGGTGCAGTTCCTCTGGAAATCAACGAAGGTGGATGGTATTCAAGCAAGGGAAGCCGGACGTAATATGGGTGGGAAAAGGGGGAAGGGATAGTAGAACAGAGAGCAGGATGGGAAGGTGCGCTTGGTGTCTAAGGATGGGAAAGGTCGGATGGATGGTTTGGTTCTGGGTGGGTGGGCGATAGAAGAGGCTGAAGGGGAATCGGATCTTGCGATTTGCATTAAGTTGAGGGATCGAAGCTGGAGACCCAAGCATCGTGGAACGGCATCCAATCTCTCAAGCCAGCGAACTAATCACCTTCATCAGCCTGAATAAGCCTTAATGGAAGTCATGTACAAGTTTGTAAGACCTGCCTTTACCAGCGTGGATTTAACTGAGCAAGCTCAAGACACTAGCAGTTTTAACACACACACATACACACACATACATATATAGGGTTCTAAAATAAGGGTGATACAAAGGTAATGTCTATACCTTACTAGAGAGCTTAAGCACACTAATGCCACCCTTGCTAACTTGGTGCAGAATTGATGGGCCTTGGAACACCTGTATAATTGATGGGCCTTGGAACACCTGTATAATTGATGGGCCTTGGAACACCTGTATAATTGATGGGCCTTGGAACACCTGTATAATTGCTGTAATAATAAAAATAACAGTGCTTGCTGTAGCAATGATAAATATCTAATATAATTCTCAACTGATATTCTAGTCATGAGGGAGCACTAAATCCGTAAGGGTCACACATCGTCTGGGAAATGGGAACGGTGGAGATTAATGGAGTTTGTGGGGATGCGGATAGCAAGTATGACACGAAGGAGAATTAGAGTTAATAAGATCGTTGACAGGCATAATATAGCGAGAGATAGCAATAATTAACCTGGTTAACCTGCAGTTAATTAACCTATTTTATATATAGTTAATTAAGCTGTTTAACCTGTGTTTAATTAACCTTTTAAGCCTGTATTTAATTAACCTGGTTAATCTGTAGTTATTTCCAGAAAAAACTAGTGTCACCCTGGGGAGGGTGACAGCCCCGGTGGGCCCTGAAGACTGGCAACGAGTCATGCAAGGCTCAGCCGGACGTGGGTGTTTGGACCTCCTCCGCCTACAACGGGGATCGTCACTTTGAGACGAACCTTCGTCGGTTGAGGATCGGACAGTCACATCTCACCCAGAGCCACTAGTTCACAGGTGCTCCAGCACACCCCCTTCCCCTCCTTTCCCTCCCTGTAGCTAGTGTCGTGCTGTTGACTGTGGAATACAGTTAAAAGGTTTGCCCACGGCTCAGGTTTTTCCAACTTCATGGTTTTTATAATTACCGAGGTGCCTGTAGGGTTCTCGGAGAATTTTTAATGCAGAATTTTGTCATTATTTTCTTTAATTGCTGCTGGTTGTTTTAACTTGGTATGGTTGTATTTATTTGTATTGTGTTTGTTCGTTGGTTTCATTGTTGATTTTGTCCTTGTTTTATTGTGCTGTGTATCTTTTTTTTGCGGTTGTGAGTATTTAGTGACCAACACTGTCAATGTGTTCGTAACTGTTGTAACTACTGATACTGCTTATCTGGAGAGAGAGAGAGAGAGAGGGGGGGGTTATGCACAGGATAAAAAATGAAGACAGTGAGGAGAAGATAAACGGAAGTCGGCAGTAATGAAGGTGTGTGTGTGTTTGTGTGTGTGTGTGTGTGTGTACGTACGCATTCACCTATATGTGGTTGCAGGGGTCTAGTCTCAGCTCGTGGTTCCGTCTAACCGCTGACTGCTACTGTGTCTAATTTCTCCTAGTTTCTTGAGCTTTATCTTACGTGTTACTAACACTAAGTATGAATATTCTCTCTACCCTCTCCAGGTAAACCCTCTCCAGGTAAACCCTCTCCAGGTAAACCACTTCGTTGGTTCAGGTCATTCCACTTCCTGAGCACTCTAGGGTTAAAGAAATATTTCCTAACAGCCCTGTGACTCCGATGTGTTTTAGCTTCCTGCTGTGCCCTCGAACTGTCTGTTCCTGTGATTTCCTCTCGGTATTTTATACGGTATCATTGTGATCCCTGGTTCTTATGTTCTGTAGTATTATTAGGTTTAGCTCTTTCAGTTTTCCCTCAGCTCATCTTAATGCAAATCTCTGAACTGATTCCAGCTCCTTGGCATCCTCTTTTCTCCAGGAGTGGGATTCATATTGGTGCTTCATGTTCCAGACTGGACCTGACACATGCAGAATAGCGTCGTGAATGACTTCTCATTGAGGTTCCTGAAAGCTAAAGTTTTAGTTAGATGATGCCTTGTGCCTTTCCCAAAGTGCTTGAGCCTGATCAGGTTTACATATTTCTAGAGGTGTGCACCTTTTTTGATAACCCTATACTGCAGGAATAGGACGGTATCCTGAGGCATATTTTTTAGGAAAGTACTCTGTGTGTAATGGCAACTGCTCCCCTTCCAGGCCTTTTTGCTTCAGTTTACTCTAATATCTTGGGTCTTAACCTTCATTGTTGTTGCGTGTTTGTAAACATATTGGTGTGTGTGTATGTGTGTGTATGTGTGTGTGTGTGTGTGTCTCAGAGAGAGAAAGGAAGACAGGAATGTAGGAAGAGAACGAAGGCATCCATCTCTCCAGTACCTAATCCACTACAATCTTTCCAGTACCTCATCCCCACCCATCTCTCCAGTTCCTCATCCCCACCCATCTATCCAATACCTCATCCCCACCCATCTATCCAGTACCTCATCCACTACCATCTCTTCAGTACCTCATCCTCACCTATCTCTCCAGTACCTCATCCACTACCATCTCTCCAGTACCTCATCCACTACCATCTCTCCAGTACCTCACCTCCACCCATCTATCCAGTACCTCATCCTCACCCATCTCTCCAGTACCTCATCCATTAAAATCAGTACAGTTCCTCATCCAATACCAACACTCCAGTACCTCACCCACAACCATCACTCCAGTACCTCACCCACAACCATCACTCCAGTACCTCACCCACAACCATCACTCCAGTACCTCACCCACAACCATCACTCCAGTACCTCACCCACAACCATCACTCCAGTACCTCACCCACAACCATCTCTCCAGTACCTAATCCACTACAATCTTTCCAGTACCTCATCCCCACCCATCTCTCCAGTTCCTCATCCCCACCCATCTATCCAATACCTCATCCCCACCTATCTATCCAGTACCTCATCCACTACCATCTCTTCAGTACCTCATCCTCACCTATCTCTCCAGTACCTCATCCACTACCATCTCTCCAGTACCTCATCCACTACCATCTCTCCAGTACCTCACCTCCACCCATCTATCCAGTACCTCATCCTCACCCATCTCTCCAGTACCTCATCCATTAAAATCAGTACAGTTCCTCATCCAATACCAACACTCCAGTACCTCACCCACAACCATCACTCCAGTACCTCACCCACAACCATCACTCCAGTACCTCACCCACAACCATCACTCCAGTACCTCACCCACAACCATCACTCCAGTACCTCACCCACAACCATCACTCCAGTACCTCACCCACAACCATCACTCCAGTACCTCACCCACAACCATCACTCCAGTACCTCACCCACAACCATCACTCCAGTACCTCACCCACAACCATCACTCCAGTACCTCACCCACAACCATCACTCCAGTACCTCACCCACAACCATCACTCCAGTACCTCACCCACAACCATCACTCCAGTACCTCACCCGCAACCATCACTCCAGTACTTCACCCGCAACCATCACTCCAGTACCTCACCCACAACCATCACTCCAGTACCTCACCCACAACCATCATTCCAGTACCTCACCCACAACCATCAATCCAGTACCTCACCCACAACCATCACTCCAGTACCTCACCCCAACCATCACTCCAGTACCTCACCCGCAACCATCACTCCAGTACCTCACCCACAACCATCATTCCAGTACCTCACCCTCAACCAACACTCCAGTACCTCACCCACAACCATCATTCCAGTACCTCACCCGCAACCATCACTCCAGTACCTCAACCACAACCATCACTCCAGTACCTCACCCACAACCATCACTCCAGTACCTCACCCACAACCATCACTCCAGTACCTCACCCACAACCATCACTCCAGTACCTCACCCACAACCATCATTCCAGTACCTCACCTGCATAATCATATGCAACATGAAATTTGCATGTGGAAGGCTGTCTTCATCCCTTGTGTTGCCTGGGCTCTCCTGGGCTCCTTTGTCTGTCTATACTCCCCTAGGCTCCCCTAGGCTTCGTGTTCTGCTTGTACTTCCCTGAGCTTCCCTAGGCTCCCCTAGGCTTCGTGTTCTGCTTGTACTTCCCTGAGCTTCCCTAGGCTCCCCTAGGCTTCGTGTTCTGCTTGTACTTCCCTGAGCTTCCCTAGGCTCCCCTAGGCTTCGTGTTCTGCTTGTACTTCCCTGAGCTTCTCCAGGCTCTCCTTGGCTCTGTTCTCTGCCTGTACTCCCCTGGCCTCCCCTGGGCTCCGTTGTCTGCCTGTACTTCCCTGGGCTCCCTCTAGGCTCTCCTGGACTCCCTCTAGGCTCTCCTGGACTCCCTCTAGGCTCTCCTGGACTCCCTCTAGGCTCTCCTGGACTCCCTCTAGGCTCTCCTGGACTCCCTCTAGGCTCTCCTGGACTCCCTCTAGGCTCTCCTGGACTCCCTCTAGGCTCTCCTGGACTCCCTCTAGGCTCTCCTGGACTCCCTCTAGGCTCTCCTGGACTCCCTCTAGGCTCTCCTGGACTCCCTCTAGGCTCTCCTGGACTCCCTCTAGGCTCTCCTGGACTCCCTCTAGGCTCTCCTGGACTCCCTCTAGGCTCTCCTGGACTCCCTCTAGGCTCTCCTGGACTCCCTCTAGGCTCTCCTGGACTCCCTCTAGGCTCTCCTGGACTCCCTCTAGGCTCTCCTGGACTCCCTCTAGGCTCTCCTGGACTCCCTCTAGGCTCTCCTGGACTCCCTCTAGGCTCTCCTGGACTCCCTCTAGGCTCTCCTGGACTCCCTCTAGGCTCTCCTGGACTCCCTCTAGGCTCTCCTGGACTCCCTCTAGGCTCTCCTGGACTCCCTCTAGGCTCTCCTGGACTCCCTCTAGGCTCTCCTGGACTCCCTCTAGGCTCTCCTGGACTCACTCTAGGCTCTCCTGGACTCCCTCTAGGCTCTCCTGGACTCCCTCTAGGCTCTCCTGGACTCCCTCTAGGCTCTCCTGGACTCCATTGGCTACCTGGGCTTCCAACATATCTATATCGTAAATAACCAAGTATCAAACCCTCTATATCTGTTTTAACCTCTGTGTACTGGCTGCAGCTCTTTCTACTGTGTATGGGTTTAAACCGCCAGTATATGGATTTTAAACCCTATATATATATATATATATATATATATATATATATATATATATATATATATATATATATATATTTTATTTATTTATTAACACATCGGCTCGATTCCACCAAGGCAGGGTGGCATGAAAAAGAAAAACTTTCATCATCATTCACTCCATCACTGTCTTGCCAGAGGGGTGCTTTACACTACAGTTATAAAACTGTATGGTTTTCCACTCCCTATATATAGTTTTCTACACTCTATATCTGGGCTCCAGTCTCTACATATGGGCTTCAGCTCCTATGCATGTTTTTTAACCCCTCATATATGGTTTATTCATTATATATAGTTTTGCACCCCTATATATAGGCGTCAACCTCATTATATATATATATATATATATATATATATATATATTATATATATATATATATATGTCGTGCCGAATACGTAAAACTTGCGATTTTGCCTTAAATAGCAACGCATTTTTTGCCGAATAGGGCAAGCGAAAATTTGCGTATGCAATAATATCGCAAAAATTATTCTGAACCTAACGAAAAAAAAATATATATTTCATTGTGTTTGTTTATTATTAAACTATTATAAACTTATATAAAATATATTTAGTTGGATTAGGCTAAATTAAATTGCGCTGGTTATAATAAGGTTAGGTAAGTTTCCTAAGGTTCTTTTGGTACAAAATCATTAATTTTATATTATCATTATTAATGAAAAAAATATATATATTTTAAACGTATGAGAAGATTTTAGAAAGGACTTAATTTTAAAGGAGTTCTTGCTAACTGACCAATTTTACCTATTCGGCAAGACATATATATTATAGGTTTGGGCCATCTTCCAGGTCTCTGTTCGCTACCTTACTGCTGATTCCTTGTGGGTTATCACACCTCGATTTTCTTTCTTATCAGCTGACTTTCAGAAAATGGGTGTCAGTCCCCCAATTATCTGCTGACAGTGAAAGCCAAGCTCAGTTCTCCGCCTCAATTATAATTGTAAAACAGTGATGATTGTACCGTGGAGGGTGTGTGTGTGTTCGTGTGTGTGTGTTCGTGTGTGTGTGTTCGTGTGTGTGTGTTCGTGTGTGTGTGTTCGTGTGTGTTCGCGTGTGTGTTCGCGTGTGTGTTCGTGTGTGTGTGTTCGTGTGTGTGTGTTCGTGTGTGTGTGTTCGTGTGTGTGTGTTCGTGTGTGTGTGTTCGTGTGTGTGTGTTCGTGTGTGTGTGTTCGTGTGTGTGTGTTCGTGTGTGTGTGTTCGTGTGTGTGTGTTCGTGTGTGTGTGTTCGTGTGTGTGTGTTCGTGTGTGTGTTCGTGTGTGTGTGTTCGTGTGTGTGTGTTCGTGTGTGTGTGTTCGTGTGTGTTGTGTTCGTGTGTGTTGTGTTCTGTGTGTGTGTTCGTGTGTGTGTGTTCGTGTGTGTGTGTTCGTGTGTGTGTGTTCGTGTGTGTGTGTGTTCTGTATTTAAATGAGTAAGACACATGTGCCTACTCGGCAGGCTTCTTCAGTCGAATACAGAGGAGACTTAAATATTGAGGAGAGCAAGAGAAGCGGAGCAGTAAATATGAGGTAATCAGTCCCTCAGGTGTTTTTGAATATTTATGTAATGTCAGTACGGAGGATGATGTGTATTCAGCTTAACGAATCATTCAGGATCCGAATCATGAGCTGTGAAATTAGGATTTTTTTTTTAATAAGATAGGTTGGATGGTATCCCCCAGTTGTCTGGGTTGTCACTCACTGATTGATAACCTGGTTCATGTAGATGCCACGTCTCGCCCGACAAACCCAGGTATTGCCCTGAAAAAATACATCAAATGGTATCGCATCTCTCCTGACGGGTCACGCAACCCCGCCGGCAAGCCACCCAGAGAGACTGGATATGTTTGTAAACAAACCCAGCATGGCTTAGCAGATTTACCAACCCTCGTGTCTCGACTGAACGTCGTATGTCACTCTGCGAGATAATTCATCGTCCAATCACGAACCAGGTTACAGGTAGGACAAGAGGGGCAGCCAATGGGAGCACCCGAGAGGAACCGGATGGGGGTGAGTCCTGACATGCTGGACACGATGGCGGGGCCGGCTGCTGCCCCTGGCTCGTCCGGATCTGGCAGGATTAGGGGACATAATTGCATTTTTTCCCCCGTCCATTTTTTTTCCCCCAATCCACATCACCAGTCCACCAGGATAGGTATATATATAATATATATTTATATCTTGTTATAAACCTCATACGTTATCAACCTCATATTTGGTTAGTAATCAAACATTAGATTATAAAATATTACGATAAAATCAAGGTTTCTTAGCAGCATAGACAGGAAGAACAACAGACAACTGTAAACTCGGAGCTGAAAGGATAACAGAAAACTTGATCTTAACGAAGTAGCAAAATGCTGGAAATATGATCCAGACTACTACTACTACTACTACTACTACTACTACTACAATTACTACTACTACTATACTCATTCGTGAATTTCCAAATCACGAATGAGGTAACAGGAAAGATTTGTTTTCACTTTTGGGGTCAAATTATCAAAATCCAACGTTTCGGTGAACCTGCGCCATCATCAGGATGTGTAAAGTATTTAACAAATGTACAAACACTTAAGAATCAGCATTTTTTTTTTTGATAAACTAAAAATGTAAAATATGCTAAACTATGTGAAGATTTCAAGAACATACCGAGGCGAGCATAGTACCACATATAGTGACAGCCAGGAACTGACTGCATAATACACTACCTCTGTTACCCTTAACTCGTAACACAAATAGGGAAGACAAGTATTTCAGAGTAGATAATCCAAGTAGACATTATCATGAAACTCAGGCTTGGATTGTCTAGTATATAGAATTTTTTTTTTAATTCTGACCTATTCTGTGCTGTAAGTTTAATGTCATTAGCACATAGTATATGACATTTAGTCTTAGAATACAGGTTTAACAAATTTGGTGAAGGGGGGGGGGGGAGTTGTATGACGTACGTCGGTTCTCTTATTCTGGTTTCGTAGTTTTAAAAAGTGTTTCCACTATATACTAACACTGTAGTGAGAATACATGAATTGAAAGAAAAGTTTCTTGCATAAAGAGGTGGTATAATTGGATCCTTATGTCTTAAATGACTGCCATTGGTTAGTTAATTTGTGGATAATTCACTTGTAACGATTGTAAACATTGTTTCGTAATACCGTGACTCAAATCCCCACCAGCGAAAGGGACTTGAATATACCGAACATCGTTACGTACTTTATAACAAGAATATAAAGTGTTAATCTAAAAAATAAAAGAATTTGAAGTTCAATGAAACTGTAAAAAGTGGATAACTATTCCATGAGGGAAAACTCTTGTCAAAAACTTGTTTCTGTTTCAATAACAGACCAGTTTCAACACAAGTAACACCCACTAATTAAAGTTTCCACTGCATTTTTTTTTCTAAAAGTAAAAACCCCAAAAAAAAAAAAAAGAATTAGACAAGAATTAGGCAAAAAATGTAACTTTCCTGTATACTGCAGAGTTAAAACCTATATATCAAGATAGGACTATACTGTTTTATGTTTAAAGTTTAAATGAGCCACAAATAAATGTGAACAGAAATGTGTCACCAGTTTGCGTGCGGCCGGCAGCAACAACCTGGTTGATCAGACCCTGATCCACCATGAGGCCTGGTCTCAGACAGAGCCGCGGGGGCGTTGACCCCCGAAACTCTATCCAGGTAAACTCCAGGTAACCCACATAAACTGATGGTTTAATCTCGGCTGAATAAGCATCAAATTTGTATCATAATGTAAAACTAAGTTGGACCCAGTGTTGAACCTGGAGAAGATCTTGGTACAACTCCATCGACGCGTCATTAAAAATCTGCCATTACACGTGACTAATTAGTCATTAACAACCCACTGAAAGTTTTTTCTTTTTTTAATGTCTTCTATGTTTCAGTCACTGTCCATTTCAGAATCTATTACTTCCGCTCTTAATGCAAATATTTATGGACTGTTAGTGGAATGTTTGTAAACAAGTGCGCTACACTCTCACACACACACACACACACACACACACATCAACCAAATAACTGTTGCAGCATATGGGCGACTGGCAAACCTAAGAATAGCGTTTCGACACCTTAGTAAAGAATCGTTCAAGACTCTATACACAGTGTACGTCAGGCCCATAATGGAGTATGCAGTACCAGTATGGAACCCACACCTGGTCAAAGACGTCAAGAAATTACAGAAAGTGCAAAGATTTGCAACGAGACTAGTCCCGGAGCTAAGGGTATGTTCCACGAGGAGAGGTTAAGGAAAATAGACCTAACGACACTGGAGGACAGGAGGGATAGGAACAACATGAAAACGACATATAAAATACTGTGAGGAATTGACATGGTGGATAGGAACAGGATGTTCCAGAGATGGGACACAGCAACAGGGGGTCACAATTGGAAGTTGAAGGCTCAGATGTGTCACAGGGATGTTAGGAAGTATTTCTTTAGTCATAGAGTTGTCAGGAAGTGGAACAATCTGGAAAGTGATGTATTGGAGACAGGATCTATACATAGCTTTAAGAGATACGATGAAACTCATGGAGCGAGGAGTGTGTGGACCTAGTAGCGACCAGCGAAGAGGCGGGACCAGGAGCTATGACTCGACCCCTGCAACCACAATTAGGTAACACACACTCACATATTTTTCCCTGGTATTTCCTGATAGGAGAGACGGCCTTGCCTGCCGACCCCTCCCACTCCCAATTTTCCACTCCACTCCTACCTCCCCTCTCCTCCATCCTCCCCCTCGCCTCCCTCCTCTTCTCACATCCCTCCCTCTTGAGTTACTGGAGGTCCTCTCCCCTTCCTCTCCGGTCTGCATATCCCTCTCCTTTCCCACTCTCCCCGCCCCTCTCTCCCTCCCCTTATCACCCCTTCCCCCTCTCGTCTCCTCTGATATTGGACTTGCGTGCACTTCTTCCCTCTCCCTCCCACCCCCTCCCTTTCCCCTCTCCCTCCATCCCCCTCCCTCACACCCTCCTCCCCTTTACCATTTTCAGTGTACTCCACATGCTCTCTTCCTTCGCTACCCATATTTCTACCATTTCTTCTATTCCCTAATCTTTCTCCTTGTTTTTCTCTTCCTCCTCTTCCCTCGTCCTCTTCACTACCCTTCTCTTACACGCCAGGCTTCCTTCTCTCCTGCCCTCTTATGTGCGCGCACACATGAAGAGGCGAGGCCAGGAGCTGTGACTCGACCCTTACAACCACAACTAGTTGAGTACACACAGTGGATGTGTGTACCTGTATGTGTACCACATGGTATGTGTGTCTGTGAACATAAATGTATAACAACAGGGTATATCTGTGTACATGCAGTAATTCCCAGAGGGAATATACATGCAATTATAACCAGAGGGCTTGTGTATGCCCATATATGACTAGTGTGTGTGTGTGTATATGCATGACTAGATATACCCAGAAGGTATGTATGCACACATGCCCAGAAAGTGTTTGTATGCAGCCATACCCAGAGGATATACAGTATGTGTGAACACAGATATACCGAGTGTTTACGCATGCAGGACGACAGATAAGAATGTTCAACGGGGAATTACGAAACGCAGGTCATGAGCAAAATGCTGAAGAAGGAACGCGGAACAAGGAACAGCAGAACGCGCATGGCGGTCCATAGGAATCCAGGTGGGTAGGGGGTGGGGTCTCCCTATCACGGCCTTCACTAGAGCTAGCTTTATGTGACAGCTGCTATCTTGATAGCACTAAGTGAATCCTGAGCTGTTGAAAATTCTGAAATGAAGTCTGGAGGTTATCTCTAGCCGCTCAGAATAAGCTGGCTCTCTCTCTCTCTCTCTCTCTCTCTCTCTCTCTCTCTCTCTCTCTCTCTCTCTCTCTCTCTCTCTCTCAAAGCACGTCGTTAATAAAGTAAGCGGGGGTCACAGATATCTTAGAGGTCAGAGCATTGTTAACGAGGTCACAGCGTTGTTAATTTGGGGGTCACAGACAACGCAATATTCTCCTCGTGTCTGCCTCTCAACCAGACTCAGGTGCAGGCAACCAGCCAACCAGTCAGCCAAGCAACTAACTAACGAGCCAACCAAAAAGCCAGCTGGCCAACCTGCTTGTTTCCCAGCCAGCCAGCCAACCAACCAGGCAGCCAGCCAAGCAACTAACTAACCAGCTAACCCGAGAGCCAGCTGGCCAGCCTGCTTGTTTCCCAGCCAGCCAGTCAGAGACAGGCAGTTGGCCAGCCTGCTTGTTTGCAAGCCAGCCAGTCAGAGACAGGCAGTTGGCCAGCCTGGTTGTTTGCAAGGGCAGCCAGTCAGAGACAGGCAGTTGGCCAGCCTGCTTGTTTGCAAGCCAGCCAGTCAGAGACAGGACAGTTGGCCAGCCTGCTTGTTTGCAAGCCAGCCAGTCAGAGACAGGCAGTTGGCCAGCCTGCTTGTTTGCAAGCCTTCAGCCAGTCAGAGACAGGCAGTTGGCCAGCCTGCTTGTTTGCAAGCCAGCCAGTCAGAGACAGGCAGTTGGCCAGCCTGCTTGTTTGCAAGCCAGCCAGTCAGAGACAGGCAGTTGGCCAGCCTGCTTGTTTGCAAGCCAGCCAGTCAGAGACAGGCAGTTGGCCAGCCTGCTTGTTTGCAAGCCAGCCAGTCAGAGACAGGCAGTTGGCCAGCCTGCTTGTTTGCAAGCCAGCCAGTCAGAGACAGGCAGTTGGCCAGCCTGCTTGTTTGCAAGCCAGCCAGTCAGAGACAGGCAGTTGGCCAGCCTGCTTGTTTGCAAGCCAGTCCAGTCAGAGCAGGCAGTTGGCCAGCCTGCTTGTTTGCAGCCAAGCCAGTTCAGGAAGCCAGGCGCAGTTGGCCAGCCTGCTTGTTTGCAAGCCAGCCAGTCAGAGACAGGCAGTTGGCCAGCCTGCTTGTTTGCAAGCCAGCCAGCCAGCCTTCGGCGTCCCTCAATTTTACGTGGCTATTTGGTCAAACATTTTGAATTTTCATGAGCATCTCATAGACGGAGAGGGAAGGTGAGTGGGCGGAGAGGGAAGGTGAGTGGGCGGAGAGGGAAGGTGAGTGGGCGGAGAGGGAAGGTGAATGGGTAGAAAGGGAAGGTGAATGGGTAGAAAGGGAAGGTGAGTGAGAGAAGAAATTAAAGCAGATAGAGAGGAGAAAGGGTGAGTGAGAGAGCTAGAGTGAGAGCTAGAGTGAGAGCATACATGGGAAGACAGCAGAGGACTTGGAAGTCCACACCGAGGCTGTCTGCCGAGGAAAAACTATCAACTAGAACATACAATAAATACTTTTATGCATCATCTAAGTCAAAGATAGATGATAAGAAGGCTCTCTTCCCACCCTCTCTCTCTCTCTCTCTCTCTCTCTCTCTCTCTCTCTCTCTCTCTCTCTCCTCTCTCTCTCTCTCTCTCTCTCTCTCTCTCTCTCTCTCTCTCTCAATCTCCCCGGCCACTGGCGGCATAAAAAACAGATAAATATACCAGATAATATGCCTGACATGAAATATACAGTAGATATGAAAGTGGACGGAAGACATGGGGTTATAAATACCTTTACTTAATTAGCAATGTTACTGTGGTAACTACTCGTACACAAATAACCTGAAACTTATAAGGACGTTTCTGTCCAACTAATTAATGGTCTAAGTCGGACCGAAACGCCGTCCCAAGTTTCTTCTACGAGCGGGTTGTGCATTGTTCCAGCCATGGTACTGTAACTTCTTAGTCTTGGTAACTGCTGGTGTTACTAATGGCCCCTCACATAGTTGTGAGTGTCAGTGGTTCTATCTCTGGTTACTACCAGTTCTGCTATGAATAACCTAATCATCTACTTCTACCACTGTTACTATTATTAAAATAACCACGGTACGAGCGGGGATCGAACTCACGGCAAGGAAGTCGTAAAACTCCCGGGCCAGGTTTTTTTGCAATCGTGTTATTGAGATTTCATGAGTCCTTACTATTATTAACTTGGTAGGCTGTCTACTGAACGCCTTGATGCAGTTACTGAACAAACATTAAGAATCTGTTGACTTCTGATTACCCGAGCCAAGTATCTAGTTGAATCCTATACTTGTAAACTGCTTGTTCAGCTGGTTCTTAAATGACTGTATTGTCTTCACACTTACAACATTAGGGAGTACTTAATTTCCTTCCGCTATTCCGTTTTCTAAAAAAAAAAGCTTTATATACATTTGTGTTGCATCTTCTACCTCGCGGTTTCGTATTCTAGTTTCGAGTTACGGGCTCATACAGCACTTCAAATGGTTTTTGGTGTGTCGAAGTTATTCAGCGTCTTGAAGGTCTGAATGAGATCTCGTAGTCTACGTTCCTATGACAAAATAGGTCGAATGCTTTGAGTCATTCTCCACAAGGTTTGTTTCTGAGTGATGTTACGATCTTGGCAGCTCTTCTCTGTATCCTTTCCAGTATATCTTCATCCTTTATGTAATCTGAAGACCAAAACTGGACGGCATATTCAAGATAGTGTAATAAGTGTGAATTATAGAGTTAATATGGTATCTCTATGAGACTTAACATTGTTAGTTTTGATGCTCCCAGGTAGGCGTTGTTTGGTACTTTTGAGGTCGTTGCTTGTGATTACTCCAAAGTTCTTTTCATTTTTTGTCCATTCTGCCAAGCATTTTTTATTCGTGTTTGAGATTATTATTATTATTATTATTATTATTATTATTTGCAAAAATGCAGTTCTTTGTATATTTATCTACGTTGAAACTCATCTTTCACCACAGCGTCAACCTCTCCATATCACTTTGTTTGTTTTTTTCAAAATTTTGCATCCGAAAATTTTGCTATCCTGGATGTTACCTCGAGATCGTTTACGTAAAATTGTAAAGAGGATTGGAGCGAGGACCGATCCCTGGGGAACCTCACGCGTTATGTCTGGGCACTCAGACACGTCGCCGTTCAGTACCACTCTATGACGTTTGTCTCAGTACCATGTACTTTATTTTGAACAGCAGTGTTGCAGACGTGGAGAGCAGTGTTGCAGGCGTGGAGAGCGGTGTTGCAGGCGTGGAGAGCGGTGTTGCAGACGTGGAGAGCGGTGTTGCAGACGTGGAGAGCGGTGTTGCAGACGTGGAGAGCGGTGTTGCAGACGTGGAGAGCAGACGTGGAGAGCGGTGTTGCAGACGTGGAGAGCGGTGTTGCAGACGTGGAGAGCGGTGTTGCAGACGTGGAGAGCGGTGTTGCAGACGTGGAGAGCGGTGTTGCAGACGTGGAGAGCGGTGTTGCAGACGTGGAGAGCAGTGTTGCAGTAATAACACTGAGGTGGAGCTGCCACAGCTTCTCCCAGCCACCGAGAAGTCTTTATGCTCCAGCTTCTTGTTTAATTAAAAATTATAACATTCTTACAGTCTGTCGTAAAAAATTCAATTATATTGTTGTATGCTCTTGCAGAATGTCTTGTTTAGAGGGGGGTGAATTCAAGGTCCCTCACTTTTTCATAGTAGCGGGGTCGAATCTCGGCTCCCAGCCCCGCTCTGATCATAATTTAGGGTCTCTTTAGTTCTTGTTGGTCTTGGTAGGTTCACATGCTTAGGAATTTCTAGATTTTCATTATTTTGGTTTGGTCAGGTTAAGTTAGGGAAGGTTTGGTTAGTTTTAGTTAGGTTTTGGGTTATTTTTAGCTAGGTTAAATTTGGTTTAGTTAGGTTTAGTTATCTTAAATTGGGTTTAGGTTAGGTTAGATTGTCCACTATCAGTTAAAAATAACCAACGACATACCATAAAGCCAATAAATGAAATTAGAGTCTAAGAACACCCAAGGGTTCAAGATCAAGACCACGTAACGAAAGACCCACCCAGCGTAATACAAAGATCTAAGACCCACCCAGCGTAATACAAAGATCTAAGACCCACCCAGCGTAATACAAAGATCTAAGCCGATAAATGACGGTTTAAGACTCGTTAAATAGTTACCCATTTGACTGTCTTGGTAACAGTGAAATACTGCTCTTATGATGCTCGTGTATGGAGGCTGCCTCTATCACTTCCATCAAGGTTATTTCACTGTTTGACCACCATAACAGTGAAGAAATTCTCTATTATTACATTCATTGTAAGTCCTTTTTATTTTAGTTGGTACATTTTTTCCATTCGTAACTTAGTTCAATTTATTTCTTTTAGATTCTGGTTTTGGTAAAAAATTTCCCTTCAATAAGTTCGCAACAAAAAGAGCAAAAGGAGAACTACAGTAGGTTTACTGATCCATACTAGGTAAGTCCTTCCCACACACCAACCACTTCCACTCATCTTCTAACCTTTAATTATAGCTACCCTGAGTACTCTCTTCAGTGACGCAACCTGGCAGATTCTTCTACGCCTCTACAACTCTATTTCGTACTCAGTCTTCTAGAACCTTTGTAAATCAAAAATTATCCAACGTGTCTACGTAGCTGCAAGTCCTGTCTAAAGTCCATTTTTTAACATTTTATGCATTTCCCCATTATGTCACGTTTACCATCTCTGCAGGTCAGTCATATATATCCATAATTCTGCACCTTTCCTTGGTGCGTAAATTCAGTTCCTTCAACGGATCTTCGTAAGAAAGATATCTGACACACGTGAATTAACTTTGCCATCCTTCCCTGTATGTTTTCCTGGGTATTTAATTCCATTCTCCATTCCCAAGACCAGAATTGAACTACATACGTAATTTAAATAATAAAATCCAATCTATATACTGTTCGTATCCTGTTTTGCACTCTTCAAAAACTCTTCTTGCTAAATAATTTTCCGCCTTACATTACTTAAAAGGTTACATAATGTGTTTTAATTATTGGCTCTAAATATAAAAAAAAATATATTTACACTTTCTCCAGTATATTACTAAGCAATGTAGACTATACATTGCCTTCTTAAGAGTTTCAATAACATGCTGGTATACAAGTGATCCCATGGTTAAACTTATCTAGCCACCAAGCTCATCTCCTGGTACCATTTATAAGTATGGTAGCAGCAGTGGTATACCAAGTTGATGCAAAAGGCGTGTGAAACACCTGGGTATCTTTATTCGGAAAACGTTTCGCCAACCAGTGGCTTTATGAAGGGCATTGCTTCGGAAATGCAAGTAGGGAATTACGTTAAATACTGCATGTCCTAACTGGAGGACACGGGTCTAGACACCCTTGATAGCTCCGCTTGTCCTCCTATAGGGAAGTAAATTAGTGCCGCCTTGTTCGTCTTGGAGAAAACACCGGTAAATGTAACCCACTTCGTATCACGTAAGAAGCTATGCTTTTTGATCCACGGTATTATCAACGGATTCAACCGCTGCCACGTCGCCTCTACACCTCCCAGAAATACCTTTACTCCAAACTCACTCACTCACTCTCTCACTCTCTCACTCTCTCACTCTCTCTCTCTCTTTCTCTCTCTCTCTCTCTCTCTCTCTCTCTCTCTCTCTCTCTCTCTCTCTCTCTCTCTCTCTCTCTCCCCCTTCAGCTTCCTTTATCATTATTTTCTCACTCTTCGCCTCTTTGTCTTTCTTCTCTCGATTTTTTCTATCTTCTGTATTCTTTCTTTTTTTCCACTTAGTTTTAACGCCAATATTCTCTTCTTTCTGTTTTATTTCCTTCTCTTCGCATACTTTTCCCTCTCACTCTCTCCCCCTCTCTGTATTCATATTCATCTTGCCCATCCTCTCCTCTCTCACACTCTGTCTCTTGCGTTTTTTCTTGCTTCCTGTTCCCGTCTTTCTTTTGGTTTCCCTGGTCTCTACTTTCCCTGGTCTCTCTACCTTCCCTGGTCTCTACTTTCCCTGGTCTCTTTACCTTCCCTGGTCTCTACTTTCCCTGGTGTCTCTACTTTCCCTGGTGTCTCTACTTTCCCTGGTCTCTCTACCTTCCCTGGTCTCTCTACCTTCCCTGGTCTCTCTACCTTCCCTGGTCTCTCTACCTTCCCTGGTCTCTCTACCTTCCCTGGTCTCTACTTTCCCTGGTCTCTACCTTCCCTGGTCTCTTTACCTTCCCTGGTCTCTCTACTTTCCCTGGTCTCTCTACCTTCCCTGGTCTCTACTTTCCCTGGTCTCTCTACTTTCCCTGGTGTCTCTACTTTCCCTGGTGTCTCTACTTTCCCTGGTGTGTCTACTTTCCTGGTGTCTCTACTTTCCATGGTGTCTCTACTTTCCCTGGTCTTTCTACCTTCCCTGGTCTCTCTACCTTCCCTGGTCTCTCTACCTTCCCTGGTCTCTCTACTTTTCCTGGTCTCTCCACCTTCCCTCGTCTCTCCCTCCCATTTTATGACACTTTTCATGCCTCCTTTCTTTCCAAATGTTCCAGTTATTCTTTATTTACTCATAATGGTGGTTGTGCTGGTGGTGGTTGAGGCTGTGTTGAGGGGGAGTGGTAGTGGTTGTGGTGGTTGAGGCTGTGTTGAGGGGGAGTGGCAGTGGTTGTGGTGGTTGAGGCTGTGTTGAGGGGGAGTGGCAGTGGTTGTGGTGGTTGAGGCTGTGTTGAGGGGGAGTGGCAGTGGTGGTGGTGGTTGAGGCTGTGTTGAGGGGAGTGGCAGTGGTGGGGTGGTTGAGGCTGTGTTGAGATGGGTGAGTGGATTGTGATGGCAGTCCGAAAGAATGATGAAGATGACATTGATGATGGCAAGAGAGTGACATTGATGATGGCAAGAGCGTGACATAGATGATGGCAAGAGAGTGACATTGATGATGGCAAGAGAGTGACATTGATGATGGCAAGAGAGATGACATTGATGATGGCAAGAGAGTGACATTGATGATGGCAAAGAGAGTGACATTGATGATGGCAAGAGAGTGACATTGATGATGGCAAGAGAAGTGACATTGATGATGGCAAGAGAGGTGACATTGATGATGGCAAGAGAGAGTGACATTGATGATGGCAAGAGAGAGTGACATTGATGATGGCAAGAGAGAGTGACATTGATGATGGCAAGAGAGAGTGACATTGATGATGGCAAGAGAGAGTGACATTGATGATGGCAAGAGAGAGTGACATTGATGATGGCAAGAGAGAGTGACATTGATGATGGCAAGAGAGAGTGACATTGATGATGGCAAGAGAGAGTGACATTGATGATGGCAAGAGAGAGTGACATTGATGATGGAAAGAGAGAGTGACATTGATGATGGCAAGAGAGAGTGACATTGATGATGGCAAGAGAGAGTGACATTGATGATGGCAAGAGAGTGACATTGATGATGGCAAGAGAGAGTGACATTGATGATGGCAAGAGAGAGTGACATTGATGATGGCAAGAGAGAGTGACATTGATGATGGCAAGAGAGAGTGACATTGATGATGGCAAGAGAGAGTGACATTGATGATGGCAAGAGGGGTGACATTGATGATGGAAAGAGAGAGTGACATTGATGATGGCAAGAGAGAGTGACATTGATGATGGCAAGAGAGAGTGACATTGATGATGGCAAGAGAGAGTGACATTGATGATGGCAAGAGAGAGTGACATTGATGATGGCAAGAGAGAGTGACATTGATGATGGCAAGAGAGAGTGACATTGATGATGGCAAGAGAGTGACATTGATGATGGCAAGAGAGAGTGACATTGATGATGGCAAGAGAGAGTGACATTGATGATGGCAAGAGAGTGACATTGATGATGGCAAGAGAGAGTGACATTGATGATGGCAAGAGAGAGTGACATTGATGATGGCAAGAGAGAGTGACATTGATGATGGCAAGAGAGAGTGACATTGATGACAACCGTGGTAAGACAGAAGGCTCTGCAGAAACATCAATGGGTAAAAATTACTTTTCTTAGATCTACCTAAGAAACATTTAAATTTTGCAAAATCTTTCGAAATAAAATATGTATTATGCAGTCTGTTGTTTATCTAATACAAATTGAAGTGTTGCCAGCTGGTCTTCTTAGCAAGCCATCGTGATGCGTCCAGCTGTTCACTATGGTGAAGCTGCGTACCTTGAAGCTCCACATTTACTGTTGGGGAGAGAATGTAGATCACATTGATATTTATTCATTTTTCAGGTGTGTGAGCTGAGAGTAGTCGAAGGAGATTAGAACTAAATCAGAATTTACGGAAATTAAACACACACACACACACACACACACACACACACACACACACACACACACACACACACACACCAACCAAAACAAACAAGACGAAGACAGACAGTGAGGTGTGAGCCAGGTATCGACCATAGAGGTACCAGCATCATCACTTCACTAACTCACACCCACAAAGCAACTGTATCAGCGCCGAGTCAACATGTTATTATCCGGTGTGAGTGATGCCGCACTCTGTGTGTACTCGCCCACATGTACTCGCCCATTTGTGTTTGCGGGACTCGAGACTCTGCTCCTTGCCTTATCTGATTAATTTGATCGGCATTAACTGATTTTTGGTCTCTTGGGCCTTTTCATATCTACTCTTTAAGCTGTGTTTTCAGTTTGCCTCTTCCACTGTTTTATCCACTGAGAGACTAAAGAAATGCTCTTCCTTACATCACTATGGCTCATTTGTGTTCAACTTCCATGTGTGTCTCGTTGATCGTAATCCTTTTAATTCAACGTCGTTCACGAATATCAGGAACAGCAGTGGTCCCAGTACTGATACTTGATGAACCCCACTCGTCACTCTTATTGTGGTATCTAATCCCTTACTGTTACTTCCTGTCTTTTCTATTTCATATACTCCCTGACCCACTGGAATTGTCTGCCTTTTAGCGCTTCGTGTTCTTCTAATTTCTCATACGATCTCTTGTCAAATGTTTTCCTGCAGTCCAAGAAAGTGCGGTCCACTTAGCACTAGTCTTATAAGAACATAAGAATGGAGGAACACTACATCAGGCTTACTGGCCCATACTAGGCAAGTTCTCAAAACACAAACCCACTAACGAAAATATTTACCAAACCTATTTCCAATGCTACCCAAGGAATTAACTTTCATAGCCCTGTTAACTCATGTGCAAGCTCCACTCAAATCCCTCTCACTCATGTATTTAACTTACATTTGAAGCTACCCAAGGTTTTAGCTTCAATAACCCTACTAGGCAAAACTGTTCCACTCGTCGACTACTCTTATTTCCAAACCAATACTTACCTCTGTGACAAACTCACAGAGGTAAAACAAACTGTCCAGCAAATTAGTAGGACAGGATTATTATTCTGGAAATCTGTGCTGGTTTCCTGCAAATAAGAATATCTCCAAGTTCTCCAGTATCATTTTTTCTTACAATATTCTCCAGAATTTTTAACAGTATTCGCGTTAAGAGAAGCTAGTATGTAATTGCCGTTTGTGCGTCCTCTGTCTTTTTGTATATATAAGTGGTTTTTTTTTTTCAATTTTCTGGCAGCTGCCCTGATTGAAGAGGTTGGACATGAGTGCTACTGCCTCATGAAGTGGTATTGCTAATCTCAGCACCCATGGAGATGAGTTTAGTTCCTGTAGTTCGATGAATAGTCTCATTACCTCTGTTGTGATGCTTTGTAGCGTCTGGTGATCTGCGCTGACTACTGAGCCTCTCGTGACGACCTCTTTCAGTCTTCTCGCTGAGCTCCTCTTTCAGTCTTCTCGCTGAGCTCCTCTTTCAGTCTTCTCGCTGAGCTCCTCGCATATTTGTGTTTTCCTTCCTTTAGCTGTCCTCCTTCACTCCTCTGTGTTCACATATGGTGTGAAAATGAGCACGTTCTTCACACCTGAAGAGCGCGTTCGTATACAGCAAGACGGGCAGCCGTCAGCAGCTTCAACCTGGCTGTATCCTTCCCAGGAACACCACTTCCGCATTGATCAATAATTTCTGGAATGGCTCGAGTCTGAAATATGTTCAGAAATCATGCGAACATTAATGGAATAAAATGGAATCCCTGGTCCACACGTGACTCAATATTTATCACGCTCTCTTATTTGTACGTTTTTTTTTTAAATACCGAAATTAATAATTAAAATGATACAAGAGGAAGGCTTATAAACAAGCCGAGGTAGGTGACTCCTCTCAATTTATAAATAAAAGTAGGAATTTTTAACAAAACACTAAAAGAGAGAGAGATAATGAGAGAGAGAGATAATGAGAGAGAGAGATAATGAGAGAGAGAGATAATGAGAGAGAGAGATAATGAGAGAGAGAGATAATGAGAGAGATAATGAGAGAGATAATGAGAGAGATAGTGAGAGAGAGACTTAATGAGAAAGAGACTTAATGAGAAAGAGACTTAATGAGAAAGAGAGATAATGAGTGAGAGAGATGAGAGAGATAATGAGAGAGGGAGATAATGAGAGAGGGAGATAATGAGAGAGGGAGATAATGAGAGAGGGAGATAATAGAGAGAGAGATAATGAGAGAAAAATGAGAGAGGGAGATAATGAGAGAGGAGATAATGAGAGAGGGAGATAATGAGAGAGGGAGATAATGAGAGAGGGAGATAATGAGAGAGGGAGATAATGAGAGAGGGAGATAATGAGAGAGGGAGATAATGAGAGAGGAGAGATAATGAGAGAGGAGAGATAATGAGAGAGGGAGAGATAATGAGAGAGGGAGAGATAATGAGAGAGGGAGAGATAATGAGAGAGGAGAGATAATGAGAGAGAGAGAATGAGGAGAGATAATGAGAGAGGAGAGATAATGAGAGAGGAGATAATGAGAGAGGGAGAGATAATGAGAGAGAGGAGAGATAATGAGAGAGAGGAGAGAATGAGAGAGAGAGAATGAGAGAGAGAATGAGAGAGAGAGAGAGAATGAGAGAGATAATGAGAGAGAGAGAGAGAGAATGAGAGAGCGAGACTAAACTTCGCGACGAGGTATCTCCAGGAAGATAAATTGTTTCCACTAGTGGCCGAGAGAGCGCGCCACGAGCGCTGCCAAGACATTCAGTCTGTCCTCCTATTATTTATCTCGCCGTTTTTGTTCGCTTTACGACGGCGAGGCGGCAGACACAAACATGTTTATTGATCTTCGTTTTCTGCAAACTTTTCCAGAGACAAGATAGGCGAACATTTGCTGATTTACAAATGTTTTTTCAGCGCTGATTCAAGTCAGCAAAGAATCCAGATTACTCTCGCCCGTTTCTACAAGTTCGCAGAAAAAAAAGTATTTTAGAAAAGGTCGCAATAAAGCCGGGATGCCCTTTCAGTTGTGTTGAAAGCTGGAAATAAAGATAATTATAAGTTGGTATCTACCTCGTGAGATTTAATATCAGAGATACCTTGTAGAAGACTGTTGATTAAAGGTGGTAGGTGGTGTGAGGGTTGACACGGGGCGGCAGGTGGTGTGAGGGTTGACACGGGGTGGCCGTCTTCCATGCAGTGGACGCCCTTATTGGCTGCAGTGTTTCGCTCAAACAGTGGAATACCCTTTATTTTATCGCAACGTCTTGCCCACACAGTGGTCACTTTTATAAGCCACAACGTTTCGTCCACACGTTGGATATTTTATACTAACCACAAAGTTTCGCCTAAACTGAGCTTTATCAACTGATTTGGTGAAATTCCTGTGTGAAGGAAACGTTGTAGATAATAGTTATCGACTGTGAGTGAAACGTTGTGGATAATAGTTATCGACTGTGCGAGGGAAACGTTGACAATAAAAGGTATCCACTGTGTGGGTGAAAGTTGAGGGTGATAAAGGCATACAGTACATCTGTCGTCAACTTCCACCTGGTCGGTATTTTCAACCTAAACAGTTGCAATCAAATCATCTCGTGTTAACCTCAGTGCGCGCCCACTTCAGCCATTGATCCATCAAACACTCATTGCTATGCTTATATGCATTTTTACCTGACTTCTCCCCCTTCCCCGTCGTATCCGTCCGGTACTCATCGCGTATTTACGTGCACTTTTGCAAGACCTGGGCGTCGTATCCATCCGGCACTCATCGCGTATTTACGTGCACTTTTGCAAGACCTGGGCGTCGTATTCATCCGGCACTCATCGCGTATTTACGCGCAGTTTTACCAGACTTGCTGCCAGCATCCATCGTGGCGGATTACTCCATTTCTTAGCTCTCTCCCCGATGGAGTTTTTGGTGGCTGTCGATGGAACAGGCTCTCAGCTGCGTATTTACATGGAGTTTTTGTTGGAGTTGGCCGTCCTTGAAGCACCTCTTGGAGTCCCTCTCAGCTCCTCCGCCCAGTAGAGATTACCCGATGAAAGTCAAATATCAATTATGGTGCAGAAGTTAGCATAGGCGGGATCAGGGGGCGACGGGAGATGCGTACACATTGCATCCAGGTACCTTGATGCTGGTGTGGAGGGCTTGGGATTCAAGGAATTGGAGTTACTTCCATCTTCGTCCCTTCCCTTTCCTCGGATGAAACCTGGTTATCTCCCATTACCCTAGACACTTCCCCGTGAGGAAAAAAATGAAATAATAATAATGTAAAGTAGTACACACTGCAATTACACCTGATGCTGTAGCAATTCTGGTTCGTGCAGTTGCTGTTCTTGCAATTCTTGCTGTTGCTCTTATTGTTGTTGCCGCATCTTTTGTTGCTTCAGTTATTACTGCTACGGATCTTGTTGCTGTTAAAGCTTCCGATTTTCGCCTCCCCAAAATTGTAATTCACGTAGTCATGAGTCCAGAGTGTCTTGAGTCAAGGTGGCCGGCCATCTGAAAGCAACCATCACCTCTAAAATAGACCAAAGTTTTGAGAGACAGACAGACAAAGCTCATGGAGTAGGGAGAGGACCTAGTAGCGACAAGTGAAGAGGCGGGGCCAGGAGCTATGAATCGACCCCTGCAACTACAATTAGGTGAGTATACACACACTCACTCTCTCTCTCTCTCTCTCTCTCTCTCTCTCTCTCTCTCTCTCTCTCTCTCTCTCTCTCCCCCTCCCTCCCTCCGGTTAGGCTAAAAGTTCCTACCTGGATTTATAATCTAAGAGCTGTTACCTGAAGGATGTTTTCTTGGGTCAACGCCCCTGCGACTTCATGGTGGATCAGGGCCTAATCAACCAGGTTGTTACTGCTGGTTGCACGCAGGCCAACACACAAACCACTGCCAGGCTGATCAACAGCTCCATGGAGTTCGACTCTTCTCCAGGCTAAAGAACTGGCCACATCAAATACTATTTCTCCAAGGTTGATGAACCGATTATATCTTTGCTACTACATCTGTTGCCTCTGTATTTGACTGAAGAAGCCTTCTGTGTAGGCGAAACGTTTCAAACGTATTTTATACCATTTTCAACATGAGATTAATGATACGTTTGGAGAAGGTGTTCATTATCAGCATCACCTTGGAGAAGAGCATTTGGAGGCTGTAAGCTCCGAGCAAAGGCCCGGCCAGTTCCCCTCCTCCCACTGCCAGGTTGTGCGAGATGATTCTTCACCTCGGTCTCTTGGTACCTTCAGTGTCGTACAGACAGCCTTGTAGTCAGCTACGCTAACATTACCAGGAGATTTGCAAGTGACTGTCTCTCTCTCTCTCTCCCACTCTCTCAGGCGTCCTCGAGCAGAGCAGGAGGGCCGAGCGGGTAGTAATGAAGGTGGTACTGTTTGCTTTGGATAGTTTTGTGTGTGCGGCGTCAATCTATAATTAGCAAGAGTGAGGCTCTGAAATACGAGAGGCTGACCCACACTAAGTCTCAACCTATGTCAGGCCGTTCTTATCTGGCGGCGAGGGGCGGGGCCCCTGGCCTCGAATGCATGGTGGGAGGTGGAGTGTTGGGTTCGTGGCGATGGTGGAGCCACTAACCTTCAGTGGAAGGGGGGAAGGAGTGCTGGAAGCTCCGTGGAGTTCTGGAGGTGGAAGTGGCTGTCTGGAGAGTTCCTTAATGAAAACAGATGGAAACTGTTGGATTAGAATTTCTAGAAATATATGGAAAGTTGATTTTAGGCGCGTTACACCGACTCCCAAACTTAGAAAGTGACCGGGGTGGACGACTCTGGGACGACATCGTCAAAGCTTGAAAGTACGATAACCTAGTAATTTGGGGAGATTATAATTTCACCCTAGTTCATTCGAACTCTGACTAGAAATCTAAGAGTCCAGCGACTTCCTTGAGGATGTCCACGATTCCTTCTTTAAAGAACTTTGTACCAGAACCTTGTTGACCTGGCTCTTGTAAACAAGGAGACCTTGTTATTCCATAGTCTGGAGCAATGTGAAGATGAAGCAACAGTATGAAGACATATACTGTCAAAGGTGAGACAGACAATCTTGGCGACAGGAGAGACGGAGCCCACTAATATAAGTAAGAATGTAATCATTGAGAGGGCAAGTCCCTCTCAAATCCATCCCTTCTCACTTGTAACTAGTGATCAGGCAAAAAAGTTATCAAAGATGTTCTCTGTACCAAGATACCGTCGTGTTTCAGTGCCTAACAATGAATATGATAATGGTATACCGACAAGTTGATAAACCTGTAACAGTTAGGTACCTCTGCTCCGAAATATTTCGGAATGAAGTTACCTAACTGTTGTACATGCGTCTTACTTATCATATAGTACACAAATTAAAAGTTGGGTCAAGTCGAAACTGACTCTGGACAGCTTACTGATAATGAGAAAGAAATATGCCCGACTTTTAAAAATTCTTTCCAGTCGATATTTACACAAGACTCAAGCTTATGGGTGGTCTTATCTGGTCCTTTCAGTCTCGCCTAACCCCTGTGGTTTAGCGCTTCTATTTGATTATAATAATAATCAGTCTCGCCTGCTGCTTGAGACCTGGCCCGCGATTAGCGGACGGAGGATTGAGCCTTCCAGTTCTCTAGCTGAATCACCCACGCGGGTTTAGCACTTCACTTAAAAATTATAATAAAAGTGATATATATATATATATATATATATATATATATATATATATATATATATATATATATATAAACAATGTTATGGTTTAGTGAGTTTTTTTTTCATGGTAGAATAACTTAGGTGAGTTTCATTAAGCTTTATAGTTTTCGTGATATAGCCGGGGACGCCGCCCCCCTCATCCCCTGGGGAAAAATGATCTTTAAGCACCCTGAACACTTGAATTGCTTAAGCTATTTTAAGTTTAAGATTGTGACCCGCCAAGTAAAGCCTAGTGACTGCCTTAACAGTATATATATTTACACATAATGTGCATAAACACATCCATTTATACATACACACTAAACATAAGCAAGCACACACACACACCAGCATAAATACACATATGCATATATACACACACATGTACATATGCATATAAACGCATGGACACGTGTATTCATACGCACAGATACATATGCATATGTATACATACGCTCAATATATACATATACACGCGTATGCAAAAAGATCACAGTAAACAGGTGATATCAAAATATGCAAGACAACCACTATGAAAAAATAGAGGAATTCCAAGCGCTTTCGTGACTACTCACATCATCAAGGAACTATAAAACATATACATACGTATACATATTTTTTAAAATTGGCTACACTGGATTTTTGCAGCCACCCTGCACCATAGCGTACAGGGAGGTAGAGGAGGCTGGGCTTGTGGGATGCGGGAACACTTTCATTATTTGTAACAGTAGTAATAGTCACTGGAAGCGCCAAACCCGCATGTGTCATGCAACGTCACGGGAAAATGAGTGTGGGTTATTAGGCTTCAATGAAGTGGCCCCTCCAGTTCCTTGCATCAAAAGCCCTCCAAATGCACCAAGATATCATCCCCCCACTACCCCCGGCAACACATTAAATGGTGAGTTCACACATTCAACATTCAGCATTAAGAATGTGCACCACATAAACACGAAGTTCAATACATACAACACATTGACGATAATCTGGGATCCAAAACGGGTTTTAAAACTGGGTCTTTAAAGGAGGGAAGAAAGTGCCTTTTATTTTTTGCCTGTAAACAAAAAGGCTTCAGGAGTAAGGAACTGCTCCTCAATTTCCCAGACGCTGTGTGACCCCTGTTGGTTTAGCACTCTCAGGAAAAAAATTATTGGGCCGTTTTCTAAAGACTTCACGAACAAGAAAAATATGAGTTTCGAGAGACTTTACAGCTTCCTGGATCTAAAAAGCTGGAAGAGGGACTGTCAGAGTCTATCTCCCAGCTTTCCAGATGTTAGGAAGGAGTTTCAAGTGTCGTGCTTCCTGAATCTAAATAATTTGAGAGAGCCCTTTCAGCTTCCTGGAACTAAAATAAACGCAGGAAAAGGGCTTCAAGAGACCTTCCAGCTCCCTGGAACTGAAGTAAGCACAGGACAAGGGGCTTCGAGAGACCTTTCAGCTTCCTGGAACTAAAAAAAACGCAGGTTTCCTTTCACCTTCTTGGAAGTAAAAAGCCCAGGAAAAGGGGCTTCAAGAGACCTTCCAGTTTCCTGGAACTGAAGTAAGCACAGGACAAGGGGCTTCGATAGGCCTTTCAGCTTCCTGGAACTAAAAAAAAAAACGTAGGGCGAGAGGCTTCAGGAGACCTTGCAGCGACCATAGGCTACCTACTAAGGCCGTCTGGAGAATTGGTTGACCACTTTCACAGAAGGGTCGAGGATCCTTGAAGGCCAAGCAGTGGGTGTGGAGGGAGGCTCGGGTCGTGGAAACTTGTCTCCATATAATTCCCAGGACGGGTGAATATTATGACCACAGTGTTGTGGTATACTCCCTCCATCAAGGTAATGGAGGCGGGGGAAGAGAACGGTGAAAATCAAGGTAAGAGAGGCAAGGCAAGGGAGGGGAAGGGTTGAAGATCAAGGCGAGGGAGGGGAAGGGTTGAAGATCAAGACGAGGGAGGGTAAAGGAGGAGAACAAGGACGAGGAGGATAAAGAGGACGACGACGACGACATCCTTATAGTTTATATGCCTCTCTCACACACACAACAGCGAAGAGGAGCGGGGCCAGGAGCCGTGACTCGACTCTTGCAACCACAAATGGGTGAGTACAGTTTGCTTGGAGGTTGGTTCCAGAACTAGAGAGTATAAACTATACATTTTAGGCGCAAATTTCATATTTTAATGAAACTTGTGAAATTTGGAATGGTTGTATTTCCAGTCTTTACTGTAGAATGTCCTTTCTAACAGGCTTTCTAACAGGCTTTCAAACAGGCTTTTTACAGGTTTTCATAAAGGCTTTTTTATAGACTTTCAAAAAGGCTTTCTAACAGGCTTTCAAACAAGCTTTCTAACAGGTTTTCAATCAGGCTTTTTTACGGCTTTCAAACAGGCTTTTTTACAGGTTTTCAAAAAGGCTTTCTAACAGGCTTTCAAAAAGGCTTTCTAAAAGGCTTTCAAAAAGGCTTTCTAACAGGCTTTCAAAAAGGCTTTCTAACAGGCTTTCAAAAAGGCTTTCTAACAGGCTTTCAAAAAGGCTTTCTAACAGGCTTTCAAACAAGCTTTCTAACAGGCTTTCAAAAAGGCTTTCTAATAGGCTTTCAAACTTTCGGTGCGAATGGGTCTCATTAAAAGAGAGCTTGGCTTTCACTTTCAGCTATGTAAATTTTGAATTGCCAATTTTTAATAAATTGGTTTTCCATATGATAACTAGGGAAAGTCTCCTCCGTTTTGCTCCCAGCACTAAATCATTGCTGTGTCTTAACTGGTAATTAAAAAAAAAAAAATAAGCTTTTGCTTGTTATTTTTTTTTCAATTTTCCTATTTTCATGAAACTGGGCTTTCTTAAAAACACAAATATTTTTGTTGTTGTTATTAAAGGATTGGAGATTTTTTAAATAAATCTGCAAAAAAAAAAAATAAGAAATGTTAAAGAAAAAACTCGCGTTTTATAGTTTTAATTTTTTACGAGTTTATTGAGGCATTAAACTCTGTATGGTTTAATGTCTGAGCCTAAACCAATCGGCTTTAAAATATTCACCCTGGTCAGTTGTTACTGAGTGCAGGCATCAGTTGACGAGTGCAGGCATCAGTTGACGAGTGCAGGCATCAGTTGACGAGTGCAGGCAGCAGCTGACGAGTGCAGGCAAACACTTTTGTACTCAGTACCTTACCAGTGTACTCAGTGCCATATAAGATATGAATAATAATATATTTTAACTGAGTAGATAGCTTTTTCGATATTTATAGATGTAAAAGCGACAGAAATATAATAATATAATAATAATAATAATTATAATTAAAGTGACAGCTGTACGTGGATAAAATCCACGTATTATTTCCTATTGATTAACACATATGTATTTTTCCCTACGAATAATTGATTATATATATATATATATATATATATATATATATATATATATATATATATATATATATATATATATATATATAATAAAATATTTTTTTCTAGACAGCGCTTTCTAACCTGGTATGTTTGGGTATGCTGCTGGGAACCCGTCTCTCTCTAATACTGGCTTGCTGGTGGCTTCTGTCTTCCTGATGACAGTACTGTTACAGCGGGGAAATTGCGTGCGTGTGTGTGTGTGTGTGTGTGTATGTATGTTTGCAAGTGTTTTAACGGTCTTTGTATTTGCGCATTTGCTTGTACCTGAGAGATAAAACAAGGCGATGAATGTATACTAGGAACGATGAGAGAGAGAGAGAGGAGAGGAGGGGGGGGGAGAGATAGCGAGAGCAAATTGAGAATCAATATTCCACATCCATACTAAATACCCATCTGCAACTCACCGTACCTTCCCTGCTAATAGAGAACCTTCTGACTTGTACACGTCCGTTGCTTTTATATATATATATATATATATATATATATATATATATATATATATATATATATATATATATATATATATATATATATATATATATGAATATAAACAGAAGAACAATATATATCAGTCCAGCTATGACACTTCATACCTCTCTACTGTAATTATTAACCGACACCAGAGCGTAACCCAACACTCAAAAGTAGGACGCAATTATCAGATAATCGCTACGTGGCAACCTTTCATATAATCGTAAATAATCTAGCAATTGCCGACCAGGCTAACCGGCCCGAGTCCCCTAGGATATAATAATTATTAAAAAAAAAAGAAAACGAGAACACCCGCTTTAAAAAAATATATACGTATATATATGATAAATAATATAATCTAGAGATTAACATAATTATAGCGTATAGGGCAGCACACCTATAATTATCTTTTTCTTGGGTCACTTTAAGCTCCGCAGAAGTAATTATTTGCATTGATGGTCAAAATAGCTAAGAGAGAGAGTTTTTACGCTGAATTGGGATTTAGAAAACGGGATCCTGGATCCTTTCTAATATGGAGGAGGGAAAAATCGTAATATTTCGAACCATCGGCATAGAAAATTATACAGAGCTATTTTTAAGGTTAATGAACAAAAGTTAGATTATGTATTTGATAAAGAAAAGCAGAATAAAAATTGAAAAACGTTATTGGTTTTCTGTTCATTACATAAGTACGTTTTTTTTTTTTTTTTTTTTGCTAATATTAATGCTAGTAATAATAGTTATTATTTCATTAACATAACTTTTAAAGGGGTGGACCGGTAAGCCAGCGGAAGACCTTGGTCAGATGACCAAAAGCTCCAACGGAGTGTCATCATCTAAGACCCGCGTCAGGAAACACTTGTCCTGTTTCCTGACAAACCTTACCTAACCTATTATTTCATTATTATTATTAGTAGTAGTAGTAGTAGTAACCGAAATAGTATCAGTAGTAGCTGTCTAGCGGGACAATGCCAAGCACTACCTAGTCTACCAGGCTGTTGCTGCTAGCGACCTGTAGGAATACATAACACAGTTAAAGAACCATTAGTGTCTGATCAACCATCACAATCTGGTTGATCAGATACTTTGCACAGGTACTGGACCGGTCTATACTCGAAAACTATCATTGTTCTGGCAGTATTTCTGATATTACTGTTAGTGGGTTGTCGTGCGACCCACACCCAGGTACCTACTTACTGTTAGGAGAACAAGGGACAACGGGTGTAAGGGAACATGCCCAACGTCCACCCGTGGGTCGATCCAGGGACCCTCGGTATGTGTGCTGAGGGCACTACCAACTGAGCCAAATATAAAACCTCATGGAGATGAGGCGTCAGGCTAATGAAGGTCTTCCACCACCATGTGTGTTTGTTTACAAGTGAAAAACATATGTAGCTAAAAATTCTCTATAAAATCAGTAAGCTTGCACCTCAGAGCCCTTCAAAGACTTTAATGATGATGAGGCCTGGTCACGGACCGGGCCGCGGTGGCGTTGACCCCTGGAATTCTCTCCAGGTAAACTCCAGGTATATGTACTTCTAGTGTTACCCAAACCATACCACGGGTGGGGTTAGAACCCGCGATTAGAGTGTCTTTGCTAGTGTTACTGGTAGGCAAGTTTTATTAATGCTAAGAATAATAATAATAATATTATTTTTTAACACCCTGGCCGTGTCCTACGTGGGATGACAGCCCCTAAATAAGGAAACACATTCACCATCATTCATTCAGTAGTTGTCTTGCAAGAAGAAAGCAGACATCATAATTCAGATGACCCTCCGAACTACCAGGCAATAACAACGACTGATTATTGTTAATTTGGTTATTATAAGAATGAATATAATTACGCCAAAAGTAATCATATAATAATAAAAATGTTAAAAATAAAATAGCCAGAAAGCTACGGCATTATTAAAGGAATAACAGTATTTAAGGGGTAATACCTAAGGTATACCTGCTTCCTGGTTGCCAGGAAGGTACTGGGGTGGGTGTTAGGGTGGGGGTGGGTGTGGGTGTTTGGGTGGGGGTGGGTTGTAGGAACTGGGCGGTGTGTGAGATGCGCCGTACGATAACTGCCGCCGGGGACACAACTCGTCCCGACTTGTCGCGCGCCACCTGATGTCATCGCGACCCTGCGTCCGAATCTCCTCAACCGGAACACAACTCCACCCATTTGAATCCCCTTAAATCAGTTGCAATGAGATTCGCTCCTGCTACAGAGGGACGCGATGCGTTGATGTAGCTTGTAGCATTTCGGTTGATTTGTTTACGTTTTTTGGTGGCTACTCAGGGCGAATAAGAGTGATTATGCAAACGATGTGGCGAGGGTTTCGGACGGAGCGAAGATGGCGCACAGTGACAAGTGTCTGGATGCTCCCCAACAAGATGGCGACCAATGAAGCGAGTAATGTTGCGAGGGAGGGAGCGCGGGGCCGCAGGGAGAGTTGGAGGGAGCCTGGGCCGCAGGGAGAGATGGAGGGAGCCGAGGCCGCAGGGAGAGATGGAGGGAGCCTGTGTCGCAGGGAGAGATGGAGGGAGCCGAGGCCGCAGGGAGAGTTGGAGGGAGCCTGGGCCGCAGGGAGAGATGGAGGGAGCCGAGGCCGCAGGGAGAGATGGAGGGAGCCTGTGTCGCAGGGAGAGATGGAGGGAGCCTGGGCCGTAGGGAGTGATGGAGGGAGCCTGGGTCGCAGGGAGTGATGGAGGGAGCCTGGGTCGCAGGGAGTGATGGAGGGAGCCTGGACCGCAGGGAGAAATGGAGAGAGCCTGGGCCGCAGGGAGAAATGGAGAGAGCCTGGACCGCAGGAGTGTAAATACACCGAGAGGTGTGTATATTAGTGTGTACATAAACACAGAAACGTGTAGGTCAATGTATATAAACACTAAAGCCTCATAAAAGTGGGTATGCCAGTATATATACACACAGAAGTGTGTATATATATATACTGAATATACACCGAAAGTTGACTTTTATCCTATTTTTAGTGGATAAAGTATTCTTGATGTCGGTATACGGGTGAATTGTAGCCTTGATGACTCTCATGCAAACGCTAGGCTTGAAACCCAGCACTCTAGCATCTCTGGGAAACGGAAAGCAGACGACGTTTCGGTCCAACGTGGACCACTATCATTTACGATTTGAAGATGCTCTAGGAAGGAGCGAAACGTCGCCTCTGAGCTTTGATCATGAATTGTGGGTTAGTTGTGAATTACGTAACCCTGTGTAATGTTTTCTACGAAATACGGTTCGTTGATTTCCGTACGTTGTATTAAATTTGAAGATTCTTTTTTTTCGACGTTAGGTTAACGATTGCTTACGTCTGGCAGTGCAACACGCATGGTAGTACCTGGGAGCGTCGGTATCCTCACGCTGCTGGAAGACAGAAAATATTTAATAATAACAGTAATATCAAAAATTTTGTTGTGATATTTGTAGTTGTGGTTGTAGTTGGTGGTGGTTGTAGTTGTGGTGTTGATTGTGGTTGTAGTTGTGGGGGTTGAAATTGTGATGGTTGTAGTTGTTGTGGTTGTTGTATTTCCTGTTCTGATCTTGTTCTTCACACTCGGCGAGAAATGTTCTTATTTTGAGGAAGTACCACTATTCAGAGTTCTGGTGAAACGGAAGTCTGATTGGAACACTTGTCCATAAGTTTATAAGAACACAAGAAAGGAGGAACACTGCAGCAGGCCTGTTGGCCCATACTAGGCAAGTCCTTCACAATCCATCCCACTAACAGAATATTTGCTCTACCTAATTTTCAATGTTCATTTCACCTGCCTGATCGCACCAATCAGATTCAAGTGAGAAGCACAGTGGCAGGAGCACACAGGTGGAAGCGAGGAACTCAGATGAGCCAGAGAGATGTTAGGAATGATTTCTTCAGTTTTAGTGGTAAGAGACAAGAATGAACTGGATAAGGAGGTAGTGGAGGCCCATGCACAGTTTCAAGAGTAGGTACAATAGGGTCCAAGAGGCCGGGAACCGGCATATACCGGCCAAGTTTTGAGGTTTAAGAGATAGGGACCAGGAGCTGAGTACAACTCGGCGAGTATGCCCAGACGCGCGTACACACACACACACACACCGGGGCCAGGAGCTATGACTCGACCCCTGCAACCATAACTAGGTGAGTACACGCACGCTCCTGGCGGGGCCAGGAGCTGTGACTCGACCCCTGCAACCACAACTAGGTGAGTACACACACAGCACCCATCTACCCATCCTGGTACTCACCCATGCTTTACCTCCCCATCTCACTCAGGTGTCGTGAGGTAGGTAAAGTGGTCATCACTTCTGATTGGCATTTCATTATTAAATCAGGTTTCACCTGATAACCAGTGACGCTCTCGTCATGCTTGGGGAGGGAGGGAGGGGCGGAGGGAAGGGAAGAAGAGGAGGGATGGGAAGATGATATAAGGGAAAGGGGAACTGGAGGAAGGGGGTTATCGAGGAGAGGAGGATGAAGTTGAAGGAAGAGTAAGAACGTGGTGTTTAGAAGGAAAGGAGGGAGAATGTGCTGGAGAAACAGGAAAGGCGTGGAGGGTGGACTGGAGGGAGAGACGAAAGCAAAAACAGGTGATAAAGATTGAAGGAGAGAGAAGAAAGAAGAGAATGAGGTGTGTGTGTGTGTGTGTATGTGTGTGTGCGTGTGCGTGCGTGTGTGTGCGCTGTCTTAAATAAGCACCACGGGAGGCCTGGTCTGGGACCGGGCCCCGGGGGCGTTGACCCCTGCAAGTATCCTTCAGGGCACATACACCATGACCTAACATACACCTTCATCGAAAGCTATGCTGAATGTCATAGCATGACTAACACCAGTGGTGAGTATTAAACACACGGTGTTGGTCGTACGGTGTTAGCCAGGAGACATATTCCCAGTTCCAGTAACAAACAGGAGACCACCTCGAGGCGGAGCCAGGAGCTATGCCTCGACCCAGGCAAGCACAGCTAGGAAAATGCACATGCCCCTTTCAAAAAAAAAAAAACTCCGTCACAAAATCTCGAGAAAATCCTTTCTAGCCAACTTGAAACTGAATTTGACAATAGCATCAGAGGGCAGTAGTTAGCGGCGCTACGATGGTGATTACGGGTTATGACCCCGCGGGGTCACCCCGCTTGGGAGGTCAACCAGCTCATTACACCAGCTGTCAGCCAGCTGATGGATGTAGACTTGGGTGAACCTTCAAATTCCTCGACTTTCATCCACTCTGAGTTACTCTGTCCAGCCTCAGGAGGAGCTAATGTTGAGTGTGATGGAGTGGGCCATCCTGGAGGACAATGTTG
>WNWK01000004.1:1457500-1565000 GCA_009830355.1 Cherax destructor
TAAAATATTGGAAAAGCGACTTGGAATTCACGGGAGAGATGAAAATTGATGGAAGGCGAGGGCTGCAACTGCCTCTGCTAAATTATTACCGTCTTTATCGACACTACTCGCATTACTTCGGTATGCACCGCTATAACTAACGCAATCATCTACTTCTACTATTATCTTGATAGGCTCGTTGTCAACTGATCATCTTAATGCAGTTACTGAACAAACATCAGGATTTCCCGAGCGACGATTTTAGTGTTTAAGTGTGCCAGAGCCTTCAGCTTCTTAAATTAGGTTTGAATGAGATGTCGTAGTCTGCGTTTCTAAGAGTGAAAATGTAGAATGCTTTAAGTCATTCTTCACAATGTTTGTTTCTGAGTGATGTTACGATCTTGGCAGCTCTTCTCTGTATTCTTTTCCAGTATATCTTCATCCTTTATGTAATTTGAAGACCAAAACTGGACGGCATATTCAAGATAGTCTAATAAGTGAGTTATAGAGAGTTAATTTAGCATCTCTCGAGGCTTCTAGCTATGAAACTTAGCATTATCTCAGTTCTGCTGCTCACAGGTATTGTTTGGTACTTTTAAGGTCGTTGCTTATGATTACTCCAAGGTTCTTTTTCATATTTTGTCTGGGCTAGTTTGTTTTCATGCCTGAGACTTGTTAAACCCAAAATGCGCTGGACTTACCTGCGTTGAGCCTTATTTTGAACGCCTCCGACCAAAGAGCCAACCTCTCCAGGTCACTCTGGATGCTGTACTTTATTCCTAATTGTGTGAAAAAGGAAGGTAGGGAAGAGAAGGTGAAAGAGTAGATTGAGGAGGCGGAGCAGGAGGCTCTGGAGGAGAATTGAGGGGAATGAGAAAAGGAGGGTGAGAGGCCTACACTTGAGTGACATAAAAGGAAGGTGAGAGGCCTACACTTGAGTGACATAACATCTCTTCACTTTCATTTTGACATCTTCATTTTCGTTCATATTCTATGTTAGACTTGTTTTATTTAGTTTAACTTTTAGTCGGGTAAATAAATCAGACTCTGTTGCCTTTTCTTTTATTGTTTTTGTTAAATATTGTTTTTGTTGAATATTTTGTTGAATATTATTTTTGCCTTTCTTTGCTATAGTTGTGTTTTTAATGTTAGTTGTTTTTGGCTAAATTTTTCGTTGCTGTTTTGTTTGTTATTGCTGTTGTTATTGTTGTTGTGGTAGTGCTACGACAACTTGTGCCGTATGAGACAAAATCCGGAAAGAGCTGTTATACCCGACGCGTCGTCGTGAGACTGAGACGGATTACGATGCTCCGTTCGTGAGAGCGGAGAAGGATTACGATGTTCTGTTCGTGGAGATTAGACTGATTATGATAGTTCGTGAGGCTGAGACGGATTAAGATTCGGCGTTCGTGAGGCTGAGACTCAATGCATCGTTCGTGAGGCTGAGACGGATTAAGGTTCGTCGTTCGTGAGGCTAAGACGGATTATGACGCCACTGGCATGACGAACAATGGCGCCCTACTGATCCTCTGACGTCACTTCCCCCAGTCTCCCTCGACCTCCGTCTCTCCCTCGACCTCCGCCTCTCCCTCGACCTCCGCCTCTCCCTCGACCTCCGTCTCTCCCTCGACCTCCGTCTCTCCCTCGACCTCCGTCTCTCCCTCGACCTCCGTCTCTCCCTCGACCTCCGTCTCTCCCTCGACCTCCGTCTCTCCCTCGACCTCCGCCTCTCCCTCGACCTCCGTCTCTCCCTCGACCTCCGTCTCTCCCTCGACCTCCGCTCCCTCGACCTCCGCTCTCCTCGACCTCCGTCTCTCCCCTCGACCTCCGTCTCTCCCTCGACCTCCGCCTCTCCTCGACCTCCGCCTCTCCCTCGACCTCCGCCTCTCCTCGACCTCCGCCTCTCCCTCGACCTCCGCCTCTCCCTCGACCTCCGCCTCTCCCTCGACCTCCGCCTCTCCCTCGACCTCCGCCTCTCCCTCGACCTCCGCCTCTCCCTCGACCTCCGCCTCTCCCTCGACCTCCGCCTCTCCCTCGACCTCCGCCTCTCCCTCGACCTCCGTCTCTCCCTCGACCTCCGCCTCTCCCTCGACCTCCATCTTTCGACCTTCGTCCCTCCGTCATTTCTGGCAGTTACTGGCAAAATTCTATAGACAATAATCTCTCTGCCAGTGGCAGTATTTTCAGACTGTCACCTGCCTTTGAAAAACCAAATAGTGACGGTCTGTAGACAGCATGATGTTATTACTGGAGCTGTGGTCATAATAACCGGAAGAATGTTGGAGCCCGGGGGCTGAGGCCGATATCCTAGACGTGAAATTTGACCCCACAAATGTCTGTGAAGAATCACGTGGGAAATCCTACAAACAAGGCAGCCAAGAAGTTAACAGCAGTAATGAGCATTTCGTACCTGTTAACAGCAGAAGATGCGAAACTCTGTACATACCACAAGTGCATTCTCACCTTGAAATGTTACACTTTCTTGGAATTGCCTGCTCTCCACCTCATCTGCTACTTCAGGACTTATCTCTCATCTGGGCCGAGTTTTATTGGATTTGTCACCATAGCAGAACCTTAAACATCTGAGAAAAATGTATTGCCTTATTATGCTCAAAGCCAATGATGTGAAGGTAACGAACTTGGCTTCAATTCGAGGTCGGCGAAAATACAGCTGAAAACTGTACCCACACGCTGGCTGTACCATTCTCAAAAAGTCACTGCATCTGTGTTACAATGTATGATATCTATTAGACGTCTACCAGAGAATGCTAGATGGTCACTCTATTGATACTCTTCTAACATCTAGTCTATCTCTGGCTTGTGACAGACTTGTCAGTATTAACTCTCCAACTCAGTGACACAGGACCAATTATGAGCTTAAAAAACGCTTTAAAACTTTTATTTATGGTTTTCTTAATAATTTTACATTATATATATATATATATATATATATATATATATAATATAATCAAAATTAATGATACTGGAATTAGTCTCCCACAATTAACTTACACTGTGTTCCTCGACGTTTTATATCAGGTACACAATGTACTTTCAATAATAAACTGTACCATCTGCCACAGTACTATACTAAATTGTTCACAAAAAGTTTTAGAATAAGTAGTGTGTGGGGGGGGTGGGGTGCAGCAGACTGAGTCCCTAAACAGACTTAACTTCTGACAGAGAGGCAATAGACAGAGCTCTCTTAAACACTGCAGCGACCAGTTCGCCAAACAAAAACAGTATTCACACAGCAGCAGCAGCCATAACCAGCACAGACAGAGTCAGTGAAGAGAGTGACAATAAACGATATAATATGAGACACTCAGCATTGTCTCCCTTAAAGGAACAAAAATTGAACTCCCAGTTTACTGAAGCTGAGTTCAGCAACTTCCAAACTCCGACTACGATAGCGCATAGATGCCAGTCAGAACAAGTTAGAATCGAGAGTTAGATTTGGGAATCATATTGAGTGTCTCACGATACACCGACCCACAGAGTAAAAAATAAAATGACTGATTCTAAATCAGTCTCCGGGTAGAGAGTTCCGTATTGGACAAGAAGCATGATGCGACTCGCCAATGAGATCATTACTACAAAACAAAGTCAACATGACAAGAGCAGAGGCGAGAGAGATTTGTAACCCCTTCCCCTCCGAGCCTGTACACACACACACACACACACACACACACACACACACACACACACACACACACACACACGATGTGCTTGATGGTGTCAAGTGCGGGTAATTTCAGGCGGGACTAAGAATGTAGTTCTGGGCCGCGAGCTTTGAGCGGGAGGAGCTGCGTGGTTGGTGTGCAGGGCGCGTGGTTGGTGTGCAGGGCGCGTGGTTGTGGAGGAAATAGTACTAGTTAAAGGGGGAATAGTACTGGAAGAAGGGGGAATAAAACTTGTAGAAAGGGAAACAGCACTAGTGGACATGGGGGGAATAGCACTGCTAGAAAGGGAATAGCATTAGTTGAAGGGGGAAAAGCACTAGTAGAAAGGGGAATAGCATTAGTTGAAGGGGGAATAGCACTGGTAGAAAGGGAATAGCATTAGTTGAAGGGGGAATAGCACTGGTAGAAAGGGGAATAGCATTAGTTGAAGGAGGAAAAGCACTAGTAGAAAGGGGAATAGCATTAGTTGAAGGAGGAATAGCACTGGTAGAAAGGGGGAAATAGCACTGGTATAAGTGACAACAGCAATGGTATAATAGGCGACAATGTTGAATCATTCTTGAAGTGTTAGGGGATAAAAGAGTAGGGAAAGAACATGTTGATGGATGAGAGAGAGAGAGGAGAGGGAGGCAGGGATAGAGGGAGAAGGAAGAGGAGGAAGGGGAATTGGGATGGGGAGGAGAATTCTAAATGATGCTAGATGATGGCGAGTGATGTGCGGAATGGGGGCTGCTGGTGGAGGGAGCCCGATATAAGGCAGATAGTGTCAGTCATCTAGAGAAGGCAGCATCCCTGGTAACGAGATGTGGCCAGCCTCACTCATGGAGCTCTCTCTCTCTCTCTCTCTCTCTCTCTCTCTCTCTCTCTCTCTCTCTCTAGATTCTTAAAGGCTGTTTCCTGAGGAACCTAGCCTAGCCTAGCCTAGCCTAACCTAACCTTAAAAGTAAAATCTTGGTTGTGTGGGGAGGGGTTACTGGGCCCTGATCTGGGCACTGGGGTAGCAATTAATACTCAAGCCTTCACCAAGCTTCAACCTTCATGCTGAAGTGTCAGTAGTGGTTACCGAAGGTGCCACTGTGATGGCAGTAGTCACCGAGGGTGCCACTGTCATACTAGTAGTTGTCCCTGAGGGTGCTACTGTGATGCCAGTAGTTGACACTGAGGGTGCCAATCTGGTGGCAGTACTAAAAAACTTTTTCGCTTCTGCTTACGTTCCGAAAAATTGGCTATCTTTCAGGGATAATTTTTTTTTATATGATAGTGAAACACGATCATATAGAGAAAAAAAAGTGAGAAAACTAAATTTTAAAAGGAAGATAAAATAAATTCAAAACTTTTTTTTCTACCTCAAAAAAAAAAAAAACACGGTCTTACGAGTCTCTCCGCGTCTCACTGTAAGAAATTGTTTGAGATATCAATATGGGCTGCGAGACCAAGCGGGAGGTTCCCGTAAAGGTATGTAATGTTTAGCATCTTTATTGACATTTTGCCACGTCTTTTTCACATTGTTGAGTGTGTTGCTTTGCACCTTTATTGAGATGGTGGCGCGTAGAATTGACCGCGTTTTAAATGTTTGTGATGGTCACCATCTTTATTGACATGGTGACACGTCATTTACGGAATGTTACAGGGTTGTGATATTTAGAACCCAGATTGACATGGTGAAACGTAAAGTACCACTTTTTAAAGCTCTTTAAATGATTCATATACAGCACCCACACTACCACACATGCATACCCCTCCACTAAACACTCAATCCCACATTTTCTCCACCACAAACTACACCCATATATATACTCCACATTTGCGCACACACACACACACACACTGCACCACATACACACACACTGCACCACATACACACTCTGCACCACATACACACACTGCACCACATACACACACACTGCACCACATACACACACACTGCACCACATACACACACACTGCACCACACACACACTCTGCACCACATACACCCCCTGCACCACATACACACCTGCACCACATACACACACCTGCACCACATCACACACACTGCACCACATACACACTCACTGCACCACATACACACACACTGCACCACATACACACACACTGCACTACACATGCACACACCACACTGCACCACATACACACACACTGCACCACATACCACACAACTGCACCACATCACACTGCCCCATCCACCTGCACCACATACACACATCTGCACCACATACACACCTGCACCACATCACACACACTGCACCACATCACACACCTGCACCACAACACACTCTGCACCACATACACACACACTGCACCACATACACACACTCTGCACCACATACACACACTCTGCACCACATACACACACTCTGCACCACATACCTACCACACTCTGCACCACATACACCTGCACCACACACTTGCACCACATACACACACACTACCTTGCACCACATACACTCTGCACACATACACATCTGCCCATACACACCACCACATACACACCTCTGCACCACATACACACACCTGCACTACCACATGCACACTAACACTCTGCACCACATACACACACACTGCACCACATACACACACTCTGCTACTCACACATCACACTCTGCACCACATACACACACTCTGCACCACATACATGTCACACTCTGCACACATACACACACTTGCACCACATCACTCTGCACCACATACACACACTCTGCACCACATACACCTGCACCACATACACACTCTGCACCACATACACACACACTGCACCACATACACACACTCTGCACCACATACACACACTCTGCACCACATACACACACCTGCACCACATACACACATGCACTACATCTGCACCACATCACCATTGCACACATACACACTCTGCACACACACTCACCACACACACTGCACCACATACACACACTCTGCACCACATACACACACTCTGCACCACATACACACACTCTGCACCACATACAACACCTGCACCACATACACACCTGCACCACATACACACTCTGCACCACATCACACACACTCTGCACCACAACACCTGCACCACATACACACACTCTGCACCACATACACACTCTGCACCACATCACACACTCTGCACCACATACACTCTGCACCACATACACCACCTGCACCACAACTCTGCACCACATACAACACTGCACCACATACACACACACTGCACCACATACAACACTGCACCACATACACACACTCTGCACCACATACACACACTCTGCACCACATACACACATCTGCACCACATACACACACTCTGCACCACATACACACACTCTGCACCACATACACTCTGCACCACATACACACACTCTGCACCACATACACTCTGCACCACATACACTCTGCACCACATACACACACTGCACCACATACACACACTCTGCACCACATACACACTGCACCACATACACACACTGCACCACATACACACACTCTGCACCACATACACACACTCTGCACCACATACACTGCACATACACACTCTGCACCACATACACACACTCTGCACCACATACACTCTGCACCACATACACTCTGCACCACATACACTCTGCACCACATACACTCTGCACCACATACACTCCCTGAACCACAACATCCACTGCTTCATACAGTCCAGCACACAATAAAATGCTTAATCCACAGAAGGGTAATGAAAAACAGGGACAGTGAGGGGAAGGGAGACGGAGTAGAAAGAGGAAAAGAGAGGAATGGGGGAAAGTGGAAGAGAGGAAGGCAGGGAGGCAATTATATTTAAAGTCTCTCTCTCTCTCTCTCTCTCTCTCTCTCTCTCTCTCTCTCTCTCTCTCTCTCTCTCTCTCTCTCTCTCCACACGGACAGACACGCGCCTAATATTAATATCCCTTGTCATGCCACAGGTAATTAGCAAACATGGAAAAGATTTAATTGCAGGGCAATTAGGAAGGACGGAGTGGATGGTAGAGCAGGTTCTAATTGCTGGCTGTGCGATTAAGAAATAAATTAAAGGCTTCGGAATGATAACAATGTAAGAGTGATTTAACTAATAGTTATCTCTCACTTCACCAAAATGACCCAGCTGAGAACTCTTCCCCATATCTAAATGAAGATTTGGTTATATAAATGACTTTCTCTCTCTCTCTCTCTCTCTCTCTCTCTCTCCTCTCTCTCTCATTCTCATATATATATATATATATATATATATATATATATATATATATATATATATATATATATATTAATATATATAATATATATATAATGTATGTGTGTGTGAGAAATTACGAAACAGCTTTTGTGTGTGTGTGTAATGTCGTATCTTATAAGCAGAACTTGCAGAACTTGCAGAACTTGCAGAACTTGCAGAACAGGCCGAAGTCGCTTAAAAAGTGAACTTTTGCCAAATTCTTTTTACAGATTGGTAGATATATTATTTAATCACTAACAACACTAGCCGAGGATTCGAACCCTTGTTGTTTTAGCCCGCCTCATGGTGAGCGAAAATTCCATGACTCTCTAACCCACGGGACCATACAATCATACAAGAATCACGCACCCAGCAGAGCTAGGTGTTGTACCCGTGATCCGAGAACATTCGATGGTGTGGGTGCTTCAGAGCTAATTTCATCATCCTCCCAGTTTGGTGCACTAGCCTCCACGAGCAGTGTTGCTATTAATTAAATACCACTTGTTCCTGGTTACATTAATATAAAATACTGCTCATGGAGGCTAGTACACCAATCGGGGAGGAGGATGAAATTAGCTCTGAAGCACCCACACCATCGTATGTCCTCGGATCACGGGACAACACCTAGCTCTGCTGGGTGCGTGATTCTTGTAGGATTGTATGGTCCCGTGGGATAGATCGTCATGGAATTTTCGCTCACCATGAGGCGGACTAAAACATGGGTTCGAATCCTCGGCTAGTCGCAGTGTTGTTATTGATTAAATACCACTTGTTCGTGGTTACAATAAACTGCATTTTAAGGGGAACTGAATAAATGTTTATATGAAATAAAAAAATCTTTTATCTCTCATATTTTTTTGTATATTTTGATCAGTTTTCATTCAAACCATCTAATGAAATTTCAACTTTTGTAGTAAATTTAAGATATATGACAATCTTTCCAAAATATAAATTGTCACATTGGTTTGAAGAAAGAGATAAGCTGTCCATTAAAGTCCTGTGCCTTTTCCAGGTGGGAGGGAGGAGTGGACAGTCTAAGTGAGTGGTGCATACTCGACCTAAGTGTGAACTTGTGCCTCGTAGAGACTTTTGTAAATTTTCTTAAGGTGTCTGGACATCGCAGTGTCTGGACATCGCAGTGTCTGGACATCGCAGTGTCTGGACATCCCAGTGACTGGACATCGCAGTGTCTGGACATACTAGCGGCCTATTACAGGTTTTCCTCCCTCCGTGTGAAGGAAACACCAATCCTCCATCACTCCCGAGGCTCACTGACTCTCCGACTTAACTTTTCACATAAATATAATCAAATTTCGAGGAAAAAAAAAAAGGCTCGAGATTCGTGCGAGTTATTCATCTATTTGTGGGTGAGTCTGCGTGTGTGTGTGTGTGTGTGTGTGTGTTTGTTTGTGTGTGTGTGTGTATGTATATATGTATGTATTTGTCTTTGTGCGTGCGTACCTGTGGTCAGTAAGGAAACTTCACAATACCGTAACTGGAACAGTACCGTAACTGGAACAGTACCGTAACTGGAACAGTACCGTAACTGGAACAGTACCGTAACTGGAACAGTACCGTAACTGGAACAGTACCGTAACTGGAACAGTACCGTAACTGGAACAGTGCACTTGAAAACCCTCACAGCGCCTGGGAGGAAGAGGAAGGTAACTCCTATTCCTTGGATCCAGAGCCCTTCATCAACATCAAGGTGCTGGCTTTGAAATGCGATTAACCTCTAGGCAGGGCAAGTTTCGGACCAAGCTCTTACTGGAACGTTTCGCTCCTTGTACAGTTTTTATCATGTTATCAAGTCGTATTTTGTTTTGTGTAAAACTTTAAATGTCGTCAATATTGAGTGAATGAAGTGCCAGATGTTTAATAATAATAAGAATAATAATAATAATATAAAATAATAATTATTCTTTCCTCTCGCTCCTTCCATCTGTCTTTTCTTTTCGCCTCCCTTTTGTTTTTCTTCCCTTCCCCTTTCCCTCCTCTTCTCTTCACCTCCTTTCTTTTTGCTCTCTTCTTCCTTTCTTCTCTTTCTACATTTCCACTCCTTCCCTTTCTTCTCTTTCTACATTTCCACTCCTTCTCTTTCTCCCTCCTCTCTTTTTCTTCCTCTATTTCCTTCTCTACATTTTCTCTTCTCTCTTCCCCTCATTTCTTCTTCCTTTCTCTCCTTTTCTTGTATTAGGCTCCTTTACCATTTCCCCATATATTCCTCCTTTCTTCTCGTCCCCTTCCTCTTCTCCCCTCTCTCTTCTCACCTCCCTCTTCGCCCCTCCTCCCTTCTCTTCCTCCTCTTTCCTACTCTTCTCCCTTCTCCCCTACTCTCGCCCCTCCCTCCTTCCTCTCTCATCCTTCTCTCTCTCTCTCCTCTCCTCATTCCTCTCTCAACCCTCTTCCCTCCCTCTCTTCCCTTTCCTATCCCCTTGCCTCCCATCCCATCTCCTCTCCTCCCGTCTCCCCCAGCCATGTATGGTCCTCAGACACAACACTACAGTGCGTCTCGTTTTATTCGCCACTCTTGTGATGCTTCTACTGATGGAACACCACATGTACCAATTTTAAAAGAAACTTCTACTGGAGCTAAAAATGCTGTTGTAGATCACTGGTTGTTGATCACTGGTTGTTGATCACTGGTTGTTGATCACTGGTTGTTGATCACTGGTTGTTGATCACTGGTTGTTGTTGATCACTGGTTGTTGATCACTGGTTGTTGATCACTGGTTGTTGTTGATCACTGGTTGTTGATCACTGGTTGTTGTTGATCACTGGTTGTTGTTGATCACTGGTTGTTGATCACTGGTTGTTGATCACTGGTTGTTGTTGATCACTCGTTGTTGATCACTGGTTGTTGTTGATCACTCGTTGTTGATCACTGGTTGTTGTTGATCACTCGTTGTTGATCACTGGTTGTTGATCACTGGTTGATCACTGGTTGTTGATCACTGGTTGTTGTTGATCACTGGTTGTTGTTGATCACTGGTTGTTGTTGATCACTGGTTGTTGATCACTGGTTGTTGATCACTGGTTGTTGTTGATCACTGGTTGTTGATCACTGGTTGTTGTTGATCACTGGTTGTTGATCACTGGTTGTTGTTGATCACTCGTTGTTGATCACTGGTTGTTGTTGATCACTCGTTGTTGATCACTGGTTGTTGTTGATCACTCGTTGTTGATCACTGGTTGTTGTTGATCACTCGTTGTTGATCACTGGTTGTTGTTGATCACTCGTGCATCACTGTTGTTGATCACTCGTTGTTGATCACTCGTGCATCACTCTTGTTGATCACTGGTTGTTGATCACTGGTTGTTGTTGATCACTGGTTGTTGTTGATCACTCTTGTTGATCACTGTTGTTGATCACTGGTTGTTGTTGATCACTGGTTGTTGTTGATCACTCGTTGTTGATCACTCGTTGTTGTTGATCACTCGTTGTTGATCACTGGTTGTTGTTGATCACTGGTTGTTGTTGATCACTGGTTGTTGTTGATCACTGGTTGTTGATCACTGGTTGTTGTTGATCACTCGTTGTTGATCACTCGTGCATCACTGTTGTTGATCACTCGTGATCACTGTTGTTGATCACTCGTGCATCACTGTTGTTGATCACTCGTGCATCACTGTTGTTGATCACTCGTGCATCACTCTTGTTGATCACTCGTGCATCACTCTTGTTGATCACTCGTGCATCACTGTTGTTGATCACTCGTGCATCACTCTTGTTGATCACTCGTGCATCAATCTTGTTGATCACTCGTGCATCACTCTTGTTGATCACTCGTTGTTGATCACTGGTTGTTGTTGATCACTGGTTGTTGATCACTGGTTGTTGTTGATCACTGGTTGTTGATCACTGGTTGTTGTTGATCACTCGTTGTTGATCACTGGTTGTTGTTGATCACTCGTTGTTGATCACTGGTTGTTGTTGATCACTCGTTGTTGATCACTGGTTGTTGTTGATCACTGGTTGTTGTTGATCACTCGTGCATCAATCTTGTTGATCACTGGTTGTTGTTGATCACTGGTTGTTGTTGATCACTCGTTGTTGATCACTGGTTGTTGTTGATCACTGGTTGTTGTTGATCACTGGTTGTTGTTGATCACTCGTGCATCAATCTTGTTGATCACTGGTTGTTGTTGATCACTGGTTGTTGTTGATCACTCGTTGTTGATCACTGGTTGTTGTTGATCACTGGTTGTTGTTGATCACTGGTTGTTGTTGATCACTCGTGCATCAATCTTGTTGATCACTGGTTTTACCTTAAATTCGATGAATATTAATAGTGAATATGAAGCAGAATTCTTCATAAACACACAACTGCGGATGCCTACCTGGACGCCATTGAAATCTCCACTACAAATTCGTCCCTAATCCGTAGCCTTTTGTTTTTAGTAATGAACCATTGAGAATGATAAGGTGGGTATGAGCGAATTTGTTCTTACGTATGCTGATAATCTGTACGTGCGTACGTACATACACACACACACACACACACAAACATACACACACACACACGATCCATACATAGCTTTAAGAGGTATGATAAAGCTCATGGAGCAGGGAGAGAGAGTGGACCTAGTGGCGACCAGTGTAGAGGCGGGGCCAGGAGCTATGAATCGACCCTTGCAACCCCAATTAGGTGAGAACACACACTCACGAAGCAGCGAGAACACTGAAGAAACTAAACTTGACATCCTTAGAATAAAGAACCATTGGTGATATGACTTCGGTGTACAAGATAAGGACAGACATCTTTGAAACACCACGAATACTTTCGAGGGGGTCCATAGACGGAAGCCAATAAACACAGATGGAAGTGGTGGATGCAAATTCTCCTCAAAGAGTCCTCCAAGAGGACAGTAATCGGCAATGCGAGTCAATTGTAGTTCAAGAAGAGGGACCAGGAGCCGAGATTCGACCCCCCTCCAACGGAAATCGGAGAGCAAAACTTGGTGAGTTCACCAACACATACATATTCCAAGACTGTTAAAAGGACTTTGACACGGTCCCCACAGGAGACTAATACACAAACTGGAAAAACAGGCTTCAGGTATTGGGAGGGAACTCCAGTGGTGAAGAAAATAACTAACAGACAGCAAAAAGTCATAGTGAGGGAGGTGGTGTTAGGCTGCAGAGAAGTAACGGGTTCCACAAGGCTCACCTCTTGGATCTATTCTGTTCATCTTCCCATTAAAAGTACACAATACCGATACATTAATAAGTGAAACACTTGAAATACATGCGTATCTTTATTGATGAGACGTTTCGCCAAGTAGTGAAGGTTTCTAATATAAAGAGAAAAAATACTGAAGAATGAGAAGAGCTATTATAATGTGTTCAGGACTAGAGCAAATGGACTGAATACCTTTTAAGACTAAGAGATCGAGCTCCTCAAAATCACCTGTCCAATTCGTCCGCAAAGTCCAATATTTATTTTCCGAATTGGATGGAAAAAAAAAGTGGCTGGCGAAACGTCTCACCAGTAAAGATGCCAAGGTCTATTGCACTGGCGTCTCCTTCATGTCCCTTGATCTATCTCGATAATATATCGGTTTTAACAGAGACTTACATGTTTGTGGATCATGACCAACGAGCGAGAAGAATTAAGATGGTCCAAGACTGCAACATGATACCGAGAATAAACATCAACTACATTAATGGCTTAACAAATGGCGACCGAAGTTCAGTCCCCATTAAAAGGCAAAGATGTGAGGCTGGGATCAGAAGATGGGAGTCCAGAGGAAGGGTACCACTTGGAAGGGAGTCCAGAGGAAGGGTACCACTTGGGAGGGAGTCCAGAGGAAGGGTACCACTTGGGAGGGAGTCCAGAGGAAGGGTACCACTTGGGAGGGAGTCCAGAGGAAGGGTACCACTTGGGAGGGAGTCCAGAGGAAGGGTACCACTTGGGAGGGAGTCCAGAGGAAGGGTACCACTTGGGAGGGAGTCCAGAGGAAGGGTACCACTTGGGAGGGAGTCCAGAGGAAGGGTACCACTTGGGAGGAGTCCAGAGGAAGGGTACCACTTGGGAGGGAGTCCAGAGGAAGGGTACCACTTGGGAGGGAGTCCAGAGGAAGGGTACCACTTGGGAGGGAGTCCAGAGGGAGAGTCCTCTGCAAAACATACAAGATAATTATAAAGAGACTGATAACTTGATCAAGTTTAGAGGGCGAAACGTCGTTTTAATAACATCGTGTTCTGTGTTCTGTCTTGTGTGTTATGTTCCGACTCTGTTATGTCTGTGTTCTCTGTCTTTGATTTACTAAGAGGAGAAAGGCTAAAATAATATGTATATGTCGTGCCGAATAGGTAAAACTTGCTATTTTGGCTTAAATACCAACGCTCTTCTTGCCGAATAAAGCAAGCGAAAAATTGTGTATGCAATAATTTCGCAAAAATTATTCTGAACCTAATGAAAAATATATATTATATTGTGTTTGTTTATTATTAAATTATTATAAACTTATCTAAAATATATTTAGTTGGATTATGCTAAATAAAATTGCGTTTGTTATGATAAAGTTTGATAAGTTTTCTAAGGTTCTTTTGGTTCAAAAGGAATTTATATATTAACATAATTGAAAAAATATATCTTTAATCGTATAAGGGAAAATTTTAGTATGTATATATATATATATATATATTATTATTATTATTATTATTTAGGAATGCTAGTACTGCCATTGAGTACAGAGTTCCACATCTAAACAGTCACAATAACTTCAGGATTGTTCCGGGGCTCAGAGAAATTAACTGAGGAAATATCAATGAGAATCACTTGCAGTGCACCGGAAGAGCGAAAGGTCCTGGGAGCTTTGATCACGACATACTAAATATTTTGAGGTAATTACACGGTGACATGCGAGAAACTACAAGAGGACACAGACGGATGCCTAAGAGGATGAGGAGTAAAAGGCATAGAAGGAAGAAAGGGGAGAATGAGCAAAAGAAACCTCAGGGCAGCGAAATTTGTGTACATTTTCCAGATCTCCATTTTCGCTTGCCTTAATAGGTATCATTAGAATAATAGTCCAGGCTTGAGAGTACAGATACTCGTATATCAGTGATAGAACATATGGCTTACAAACGAAGAACCCGGGTTCATTTCTGAATGGGGTGACAAATGTGGGCAAGTCTCCTCACACCTTATGCCCCTCTTCACCTAGCAGTATATAGATACCTAGGAGTTAGTCGACTGTTGTGATCCTTGACCGTACAGTAGGGCCTGGGTGGGGGACCAGGAGCTGAGACTAGACCCCCGCAAGCACAGGTGAGTGAGTACACGTACACTCAACACTTGTTACAGTATTCAGTAACCACTGCTTACGACCAGCATGGTTTCTTTTAGTCATTCTCTCTCTCTCTCTCTCTCTCTCTCTCTCTCTCTCTCTCTCTCTCTCTCTCTCTCTCTCTCTCTCTCTCTCTCTCCCCATTATTCCCTTTCTATCTCTCCCTTCATTCACTTCTCACCCTCTTCGCCTCTCTCTCTCTCTCTCTCTCTCTCTCTCTCTCTCTCTCTCCCCCTCCCTCCTCCCCCATGGTCACCCCCCTCCTCACCACAACTCCGCCCCCGCCATCCGCTACGCTACAGGGGACGTCACTGGGGGGATGGGGATGTATAAGTGGCTAGGCAAGGAGGGGGGATTGAGAGGATAGTTAAACAGGGATAGACCTTGCTGGCCTGGCGCGAGACACCTCTCATCCCTCTACGAATGGAAGGAATAAATAGGTGGAGTATCGATTGGAAGGAAAAGCGAATGGAAGGAATAATAGAAGGAATAAACGAATGGAAGGAATGACGGGATGATGAATGAAAGAAATTACGAATAAGAGGAATAACGCGAGAAAAGCAACACTGTAACATGAAGACACAGACAACTGAGACCGATTTTTGAGACATAGAAATAGGGAGAAGTAGAGAAGGAGGACGAAGAGGAGGAGGAGGAGGACGAAGAAGAGGACGATGTGAGGAAGGACTTAAGAGGCCTTAACCCTCCCTGGAACAAGAACTGGACTTCTTGAACCTAATTTCTGGGGTAAACTAAGGTGGTGATTGCCTGGTCCGGGATCTGGAGGAGATGCGCCCTTCTCGTAGCCTCCCGGCCAGGTGGAATAGCGTGTACCGTCCTGGAATACTAAGCGTCGCATGTTAGACAGAACTGAGAACAGGGAACGGTAGCAAGACGGGGGGAAGAGGAGGAGGGGGAGGCACGGGAGGGGACGGGGAGAGAAAAGAGCAGAAGGATTCGTGAAGGGAGAGGAAGAGAGGAGGAGGATAAGATGGGGAAGGGAAGGAGGTGGAGTAGATGCAACAGCAGAAGTGGTAGTGGATGTCAGGGATAAGGAGGGTTGATTATTGGAGTAGTAGTGGATACAAGGGATAAGGAAGGTTGGTTATTGGTGAGGAGCGGGATATGAAAATAGGTTAGAATAGTGAGGCTTAGGAAAGTAGAATGGTGACCGGGAGATGACAGGAGAGAGAGAGAGAGAGAATGAATATGAGAATAAGTAAACACAGTTTTGTACTCAGATTTGTATTTACGAGGATTGATAATCAGCTCCTGGCCCTGTCTCCTAGATTACTTTCAGCGGCATCTCTGATTTCTGGCCTCTTGCATCTTATCATATCTACTCTTGAAGCTGTGTATTGAATTTGTCTCCACTACCTCATCCAAGTCACTCCACTTGTCAACCACCCTGAGACTAAAATAAAATTCTTAATCCTGGGCCTCTTATTTTAGTTTGTCCATATCAGTTCTTTTAAGGATTTTGTATGTAGTTATCATGTCCCCCATTGTCCATCTCTCCGCCAAGGTCGTCAAGTTTAGTTCCCTCAACCTTTCTTCATAGTGCATTCCATTGTTCTGGTACTAATCTTTTTGCAAGCTTCTGCACATGACTGACTAGGTGTGGACTCCATTATGGGGCCACGTACTCAATGACAGGCCTAACATATTCGTATATCAAGTATGTAAGCAAGTTTATTCAGGTATATACAAATACAGTTACATAGATTATCATACATAGCAGCATATGTGTATCATACATAGCAGCATATGTGTAGAGAACCTAGGATAACCCAAAACAGTCAGTGACTTATTTCCATTGGGGTCCTTTGAATGATTCTCTGTTCACGCTACTGAATGCTGTTTTTATGTTTGCTAAGCTTCCATATACCGCTGATGTTATACTGTTCTCGAGTATTTCTGGCGATATGCTTTCTGTTATCTTCGCCCCCAGGTCCTTCCCACTCAGGTATTTGCAGCTTCCCTCTGCCCATGCTGTACTGTGTCCTGTGTGCCCTCACCTTCAATTCTCATGACCTTACATATCACCGGTTGAACTTAAAAGGCCACTTGTTTGACCTTGTAGTGTCTGTAGCTCATCACTGTCCTCTTATTTTTATTCTTCTCACTACTTTTATATCTGCAAAAATTGACAAACAGGACTCAAGACTGATAAGTAGTTCACTTATATTAGGCACAGCAGGGGGCCCTACTCTCTCTCCCAGTCTGATGTCTTATCCCTTACTGCTACTTTCTGCTTTCTGTCATTCAAGTACTCACCCACTCAAGCTCTTTTAACCCTGCTTATCTTTCTAATTCCTAGATTAATTTCTGGCAGATCACTGTATCAAATACTTTTCTGCAGTCCAAGAAAATGGCGTCCACCGAGTCCTGACTGTCTTCTTTCATCTCAGTGACTCACAGAACTCCAGGAAATCTAGACAAGATTGTCCATACCTAAATATGTGCTGGTTTTCTGTACGAAATCTTTTTTTTTCTCTCTCCGAGTGTTTCAATATCCTCTTCTTACTATCTTCCTCGGTACATAGTACTCGTGTTCGGGATGCCGGTCTGTAATTCAGTACACGTTGTTTCTTATGTTTGGACCACGTTAACCTTTTTCCAGTTTTCTAATTTGAGAGATTGGCTGTGAACATTTGCTGTTGTTAGACAGCGGTTCTGCTCCTCTCTGTGCTTTTGTTATCCGAAGCTCACTTAGCAGTCTTATCGCTTCTCCTTTTGTTGTGCTGATGCTTTCTAACATCTGTTGATCTGATGTGACAACAGTGCCTTCTGGTAGCTCTTCACTTTCTTCTCAGAAGAACTCTTAATCTTTTGCTCAGCTCTCTGTATACTTCGGTCATTTTTCATCAGCATCGCATCCTCCTTCAACCTTATTGTGAAGGACCAAGTGATTGTGTGTGTGTACTCACCTAGTTGTGGTTTCAGGGGTCGATTCACAGCTCCTGGCCCCGTGTGTGTGTGGGGGGGTCGGGGTAGGGAAGGGGGTGAAGAAAGGAAGAGAATACGAGAAAAGAAAATAGAAGACTGTAATCTAGCTTCCTAGCACAGTACAAGTAAGAGCAAGAAAGACAGAGGAGGAAATGGAAGAATGTTTTGAGAGAGAGAGAAGGGAAAAGGGAAAAGTAGCAATAGAAGGAAGAGGACTGAGAGAAGCATAAAAAAATAATCATCTTTAGGTGTGTCTGGAAGGAAGAAAGCACATAGGCGAGGCAAGAGGAAAGGAATCTCTTAGGATGGATGCAAGTGAGGATATAAAAGGAAAAATTTGGATATAAAAGGAAAAGGAGGAAATAAAAGGAAGAGTAGGAGATAAAAGTAGCAGGTGTTAGTTAAACGAGAGGAAGTTGTTGTGAGTGCTTCAAGTAACCTAGATTAACGTAGGATAAGATGTTGGTGTCCTAGAGGCAACACACAGGAGCGAAGGATGGGAGATCCTACATGTAGCGAACACGGGAGGAGGAGGAGGAAGAGTAAGGAGTGTCTTAAGGAAGAGGAGGAGGATAGTCCATGTTGTGCCCCCAGTGAGCACTGGCCATGCTGTGCCCCCAGTGAGCACTGGCCATGCTGTGCCCCCAGTGAGCACTGGCCATGCTGTGCCACTAGTGAGCACTGGCCATGCTGTGCCCCCAGTGAGTCGTGAGCACTGCCACAGCCTCCCGCCGCCTCACCCAGTGTAAGAAAGACAATAAAATCTCAAGAGGAGAATGACGAGTGTGTTGTGGAGGCCATCACTGTGGGGGAGGTGGTGTGGGGTGTGAAGGGAGGAGGTGTGGGGTGTGAAGGGAGGAGGTGTGGGGGCAGGGGAGGAGGTGTGGGGTGTGAAGGGAGGAAAAGGAGTGGTGTGTGTGTGTGTGTGTGTACTCACCTAGTTGTACTCACCTAGTTGTGGTTGCAGGGGTCGAGTCAAAGCTCCTGGCCCCGCCTCTTCACTGGCCGCTACTGGGTCACTCTCCCTGCGCCATGAGCTTTATCATACCTCTGCTTAAAGCTATGTATAGAGCCTGCCTCCACTACATCGCTTCCTAAACTATTCCACTTCCCGACAACTCTGTGACTGAAGAAATACTTCCTAACATCTCTGTGATTCATCTGAGTCTTCAACTTCCATCTGTGTCCCCTTGTTGTTGTGTCCCATCTCTGGAACATTCTGTCTCTGTCCACTTTGTCAATTCCTCTCAGTATCTTATATGTTGTTATCATGTCTCCCCTATCTCTCCTGTCCTCCAGTGTCGTCAGGTCGATTTCCCTTAACCTCCCCTCGTAGGACATACCCCTTAGCTCCGGGACTAGTCTTGTTGCAAACCTTTGCACTTTCTCGAGCTTCTTCACATGCTTGGCTAGGTGTGGGTTCCAAACTGGTGCTGCATACTCCAATATGGGCCTAACGTACTGGTGTGTGTACACGTGTGCGCGCGCGCGTACTGGTGTAGACAAGATAAGTTACGACATAATTGTGGAGTGATTGTATTGCAGTATAAGATATAATGTGGATATGTACAGTATATGTAAGTACCTAACTGTACTCGCCTTTCATTTGTGTTTCTCTCTCTCTCTCTCTCTCTCTCTCTCTCTCTCTCTCTCTCTCTCTCTCTCTCTCTCTCTCCTCTCGACCTTGTTACCCTCGTATACCTTTCCAAGTCTCCTGCTGTTAGGTGATGGGTTGCATATAGTAATACTACAGCTGCTTTGGCTCACCTCCTCACCCCAGTCTTAGTATTCTTCTTATGCAGAATTCGGGTTTTCCAATTCTCAAATCTCTACTGTACCTTATCATTAGTGCCACACCTTCCCTCTTCATGCTCTCTTATCTTATTATGTGCGTCCCCTGAGGGAATATTACACTTGTTATTACTCCTGTAATATTTTCCTGTAAGAGAAATTACTATACAACAAGTCTGATTTGATCACTCATTCCTTTAGGTCGCTTTTTTTGTTGATATCATCCTCATTATTAGCCCAGTGGAACTACCACACCAACTACACAACTAAGGGCGACAGGTTAAAAGCGGGTCACTCCTGTCTTGCATAATTGCTGCGCATTACGTCGGGGTCTTTAAAATATTGGAAGACAAAATTCACATGTCGTGAACACAGACCTTGTAGAAGCCTTTGACAAGTGTGACCATAGTGTAATAGCACAGAAAATGGGTGCACAAGGAATAGCTGGACAAGTAGGCAGATGGATTTTTTATTTCATAACACACTGGGCACAAAGAATAACCATCAATAAAGTAAAATCAGAGGTTGCCACAGTGAAAACTCTTTTAATTTCTCAAGGCACAGTACTCGCCCCCAACTTTCTCATTCTCATATCCAACATAGAGGCATAAATCATAGCACAGGATTGGGTGCGACTCCAGCAAGGAAGATTGGCATTGTTGCTGTAGTGGGAAGGACTAGGTGGAAGAAAGAAAAAGTAGGAAAGAAGGGGACTTTGGTTTGTTCATCTGGGTGTGAAGGGGCATAAAGGGGATACATCTGAAGGGAAGTGGTGTGAGGGAATATATCTGGAGGGAAGAGGAATGTGAGGGATATCTGAAGTGAAGGGATTCAAGGGATACACCTGGAGGGAAGGGGCATCTGGGGGATACATCTGGGGAGTATACATCCGGGGGAGAAACATTTTTTTCTTGTATATTACAACACTCAATCATAACACTTGCGCAAGTGTGTGAAGTGAGTACTAGACTATTATTTTACATCAGAGGAATTATAAATAGACCAGACCCCCCCAAACCACTGCAACAGATACCAATACTCACCTCTTATACCTATTCCCCTTCTTTCTCACCCCCTTCCCTCTCACCCCCTTCCCTCTCAAGGGGGGTGGGAAGGGCTGCATGTATAGCCTGAAGAACAGCATCTTTAGGAGCAACGTCAGTGGAATGAATATGCTTAGTTTCAGTAAAGCATAGGACATCTCCGTAACCCCTCCCTTCTCTCTCTCTCTCTCTCTCTTTCTGTTTCAATGAGGTATAGTCATCAATTTTAGCAAAGGTCTTCCGAATCTTGTCCCAAATTGATGTCACAACGGTAATCATATCAGGATGAAGAGAGTTCATGAACTTGTGCGTAAGCTAGCCAACGATGGTAATAATGCCCCCTAATGTTGGCAGCAGTACGCTGATGGACTCTCCCCTTCCCTCCGATATTGGGCAGAGACCCATATGCAGAGCTGGAAATAGTAGTAGTTCCCTGAGAGACGTGAAATATTGAGCACCAGCTCTTGGGATTCCGTTGCTTCGTTCGCGTAAAATATCTACAAGAAAATTAGTAATTCTTGCACAGTTTCTTTCTGATGCGACAGATATCGTCTTGGTATTTTCTCGTGGCCGTAACTAGACCGTCTTTCAGGCAGTTATCGGCAGTGTGTACCACCGTCTTTGGGAGCTGGAGCAACTGCCTTGGTGCCTGGAGGTGTCCCGGTGGCTGCTGCTCTGGTGTTTTGCTGCGTTTTTGCTTGCTAGTTGCTGGAGGCGAGGTGTTGAGTTTGTGTCGGGAAACTTGAAGTGCGTCTTATGAAGACAAAATATAGTTATGCTGGTATAATATGACCGAAGACAGAATTAGAACAACAGATGCAGCTTCGTCACAGTATCTCCTTACGCTAATCCCTTTCCCCCCAGCCTTATCGTTATTCCCTTCCCCAGTCTTCTCTTCTCCAATCCTCTCTTCTCCAATCCTCTTCCCCAATCTCTCCAATCCTCTCTTCTCCACTCCCTCCACTCCTTCTTCTCACTCTCTTCTCCACTCTCTCTTCTCCATCTTCCCCAAACTCTCTCTTCTCCACTCCTCTCTTCTCTTCCCCTCTTCCTCTCTTCTCCACTCCTCTCTTCTCCACTCCTCTCTTCTCCACTCCTCTCTCTCCTCTTCTCCACCCCTCTTTTCTCTCTCCACTCTCTCTTCTCCACTCCTCTCTTCTCCTCCTCTCTTCTCCACTCCTCTCTTCTCCACTCCTCTCTTCTCCACTCCTCTCTTCTCCACTCCTCTCTTCTCCACTCCTCTCTTCTCCACTCCTCTCTTCTATACTCTTCTTTTCTCCATTCCTCTCTAATCTACTCTTCTCTTCTCCATTCCTCTCTTCTCTTCTCCACTCCTCTCTTCTCCTCTCTTCTCCACTCCTCTCTTCTCCACTCCTCTCTTCTCCACTCCTCTCGTCTCTACTCTTCTCTTCTCCACTCCTCTCGTCTCTACTCTTCTCTTCTCCAGTCCTCTCTTCTCCAGTCCTCTCTTCTCCAGTCCTCTCTTCTCCAGTCCTCTCTTCTCCAGTCCTCTCTTCTCCATTCCTCTCTTCTCCATTCCTCTCTTCTCCAGTCCTCTCTTCTCCAGTCCTCTCTTCTCCAGTCCTCTCTTCTCCAGTCCTCTCTTCTCCAGTCCTCTCTTCTCCAGTCCTCTCTTCCCCAGCCTCTACTCTCCCTCCCTTCGTCTACCCTTCCCCATTCCACAACCTTCCGTCCCCCCCTTCCTTCCCCGACCTTCATTCCCTTCCCTGATCCTTCTCCCCTTCACCCAACTCTTTCCTGATCCCTTTCCCTCCTTCCCTCCTTTCCCCTCCCTTCCTCGACCTTCCCTCCCTTCCCCGACCTTCCCTCCCTTCCCCGACCTTCCTTCCCTTTCCCGACCTTCCCTCCCTCCCCGACCTTCCCTCCCTCCCCGACCTTCCCTCCCTCCCCGACCTTCCCTCCCTCCCCGACCTTCCCTCCCTTCCCCGACCCTTCCCCATCCTTTTCGCATTGTGTGTGTCGGAGAGGAAAGGAAAAAATCAAACAAAATCAAACAAATAAAAATGTTTTCTAACTCAAAAATGAAAGGAATAAATCCCTCACGGCTGACGTCCATTTTTGTTTTAAGTTCAATGGTGTTTTCTAACATACACACTCGCGAATGTACACACACACGCGCGTGCACACACACACGCGCGTGCACACACACATGCACGCACATGTGCACGCACTTGTGGAAATTTTATGAAAAAAAAAAAATATTGATGAAAATTGCGATCGGGACATTACGACCATAACTCTGCTCCTGTAGCTATGAATGGGGGACTATAAATGTGCATTTACCAATTTGCAATTACAGTAACTCATGATCAGTTCACACGTGAGACAACCAGTGCGGTTCAGAGATGCTAAAAATTTTGTTTGACGAGTCACCTTGATCTTAACGACACATGGAAATATAACAGGAGAAAAAGGGGGACACAGACTGCACCTGCTAAGACGTTCTTACGCAGACTGGAGGAGCTGGCAGGATACTCGGGTGCATACGGTTTAAAATTCCTGGGAAACAGAAGCTGAGGGTAATGGTAAGGAATGTTTATAAATGGTTCATAGAACCGACAGGATGGTGAATTAGATACTTGTGCAACACAGTGTCTAATTCACCATCAGTGGTAAGGAAAGTGATGTCGTAGAAGACAAGAATCTTAAGATACAAAGAACTGGTACTTGATAGAGAAAAAAGTGTATTGTACATAGGTGCAGAGGTAATATCAATCAAAAGAAGCAAGTTAAGAGTACCAGTTGAAATGGCAACACCTAACATGGCTGTTACTGAAACCAAATTAACACAATAACAAATGTTATATTCCCAGGAGGGTATGAAGTGGTGAGGACAGATGGAAGCAGGGATGGTGGAGTAGTGACTTGTATTAATTATAAGTTAGAAGATACCTGTATGTTACCTGTAGTTGATTTCAGGAGTCACCGTCTTTCATGATCCGGTCTTAGACCAGGCCTGTTCGACCAGGCTGTTAGCGCCAGTGGCACTACCAGCCTGGTCTAAATCAATGAATTCCAAAACATAATCTTACGTGAATTCAAGCTCTCACCTCCCAAGAGTCTCTCGCTTTAATTCTAAGTCATTTCAGGCCATTTTCTCACCCCGTTTACCATATAAATGTACACAATCAATTTACATGCCAATTGAGCACTTAACTCATTTCCCTCGTCATTTACAACCTCGAGAATTTACATAATAGTTAGTAATGCCCAGCTTTGATGTGGCGATGACTGGGGTCCTGACTCAACCAGTGGCTCCCTCCTCGCCCTTCTTTCCCTCCTTCCTTCTCTCTCTTCTTCTTTATTTCATATTTTCTTTCTCTCCCTCATTTTCTTCTTTTCTTTTTCTCACTCTTTCCTTCTCTCTCTTCTTCCTTTCCTTCTTCACCTTCTTCCTTCTCTACCTTTTCCTTATCCTCTTTTCTCTGCCACTCATGTCTCCTTTTTTTATTTACCTTCTCTTCCACTTTATCTCCCTTTTCCATTGTCTTCCTTCTCCTCCTCCCCCCTTCTCTCCATTTTTTCTTCTCCCGTCTTCCAGCCTAACCTCTCTCTCTCTCCCCCTCCCTCCCCCTCTCCTTTTTCTCTCTCCCTCTTTCCAAATTTCCCTCCTTTCTCTTCCTTCTTCCTAGTCTTCTTACCTCCCCATTCCTTTTCTTTTCCTTCTCGCCTTTCTTTTTCTCCTTACCTACCTTCCTTCATTGCTTTCATTCATCATAAAAAAAATAATTCTCCTTTAGTGATGAAGGGCTCTTGATCCATGGAGCTGCAGCTATCTGACACCAGCTGCCACTAACCCCTCCCCCTACCTGACACCAGAGTCAGGCAGTCTTATAATAGGAAGGGGAAAAATCCAGCTGTTGTAAACATAACAGTGCGTCCTCTTAACATGTCACTGTGTAAAAAAGAGTCAAATGGGAGGCTGATGAAACCACCTTAAACAGTGAAAATCTGACGTAGTTACCGCTCCCACTGGCACCCCGTTTTCTGTTCACGCGATGCAACGTTTTTATCTCCATTTTCTTCTATTTATATTTTTTTGTGTGGTATGTTATAATTGGTTAATTTTTTTATGGATAGAGGACAACCTAGTTTAACCTAAAAGAGAAATTCGCTGCAAACCCTATGTGAGAAATCCACATAGATGCTTGTGGGTAATAAGAGGAGGGGTTGCACTGGGAGTTAAATATTCTAGCCTCTAGCTTGGACAATGATGGTTAATTGGGCCCTGACTTTCCATTGGTTATTGAAGGGTGAAGGTAGTAGACATACGAGACTCCAAACCTGTTCGAGAGTGGTCATTCAAACTCCTAACTGGTTTCTGTTTACCTGTATCATCTGGCCGGTCCAAATTCTGAATAAATCCCAAATACTCGACATTATATATAGTTAGGTGATATACACGGTAAGAAGAAGCATAGTGAATATATATATATATATATATATATATATATATATATATATATATATATATATATATATATATATATAAAATGTCTAAGGTAAAAATATTTAAATATATAATAAGAGGGCAATATGAGAATAAATTGAATGTACATGGCGCAAGTCAAATTAAGTACACCTTGACTAAACAAGTATGGCTCATACAGCACTGTGGATAATAATGTGCGAGGGGTTGGAGTGTGGGGAGGTGGGCGCGAGTGTGAAATTACAATCCTGCAGCAATTATTTTCCATTGAAAATTGGGAGAGTCTGTGTCAGAGGTGGGACTTTCAGTGAGGAGGTCAGTTAGTGTGTTTAGGCGTTGTAAATGACGGTAGTAAACACTGCTTGTTAACTGATAGACAATCTATTAAGATATGGTGGAATGACAGTGATACCTGACAGTCCTCCTCACAGAGCGATGCCAGACTTTTCTCCATCTGGCATCCGTGAACGAGTTTTGTCTGGGTGATTCATGAGCGTGAGAGCGCACATTCCCAAGCCCAACAGCGATGGCAAGACTATAGTGGTTTAATAGAATTTTTTTGTTGCCAGCAGTTACTGAAAGATCACTGAAAAATAGTCAGAGAAAGAAAGACCATGCGGGAAATCTGGAGGCCATGAATAGAAGACCGAGAGACTGAGACTGTTTACCATCCTGAACATCGGTGTGTCCAGGAATCCGGCACCCCAAAAAGACATCTTTGTTTACCAGAAATGGGACATAACCAAAGCTGTATACGAATGACAATGGGATGATGGAAAGTCGAATTTCTGGACAGCTTGTAATACACTTTGTTACCCCGAAACAATTACGAATGATAAAGAACATCACGGTGACAATTGCATGCAACTCCGCTTTAAAAATACTTGCCGACTCTAGTAAATGACTTGAATTATTCTTTCCGGTCAACATCTGCAAACCCGACACTACTGTACATGGCTATAGCATGAGGAGGAGAAAGAAAGTGTTCACGAAAGAAAAAGCGTAAGAATTTAGTAGAGAAGTGAGCTGTTAGGCACGGAAGTGGGAAGGAATAAGATACATTAGGCAAGATGAATAATATAAGCAGAGATCAATCACGAAACAAAATGTAGATAAACAAGTAAAGTACAGTCGAGTAATGGAAAAGGAGAAGACGTAGGTGAAGTGAAGATAAGTCAAAAGAACATAAGATAATGTAATAAGGTAACATAATGCGAAGATGGCATACAATAAATAAGATACTAATAAGATAAGGTATCAAGCATGATATTGCATAAGCATGCAGGAGTATAGCAAAAAAAATAACAGATAAAAAAGATATAATATGAAGATAAAATGGCAGATAATCAAATTAGAATGAAACGGCACTCGGTAGATGAAAAAAAAATATACGAGAATAGAGGTAAGAAGTGAGAAATCAAAAAGATATAAGAAAAACTAACAAAGACTGAGGACAACACAGAAATTAGTAAACATAGGTTTGGTAGCATAATAAAAGATAGTTTAGAGATACGATTAAAAAGTGCTTAAAGATAAGGTAGCAAGATATAGTAAGATAAGACATAGCATATGATAGACATGAACACACAACCCTGTCTACCTCCAGTTCATATGAGTAAAATATAGACTAGTATATCCGCATATCACTGCTCAATATCCTCCTCGACCTCACGTCTTCTAGTATGATAACAAACGACTCTTCTCACTAATTTCTGGCTTAATATATTAATTGGGTTTAACTTGCTATATATCCTTTTAATCCCTGAAGAATGAGTTATTTCCTGGCATATAAACCAAACTTTCTAGTTGACCTATTATGCGAGATACGAAGCAAAAATAAAGCCCCACATGCTCACTATCACCGGTCAGAATAACAAAGATTACATATATATCTGCTACGGATAATCCTCTAGACCAGCCTGATATACTTGGTATACCGGTGTATGCTGACGCATCTACGCAATAAGTCAAAATAGAGATTCATGGTTCAACTAGACCACAGTAATTTTTAAGAGGTAACTTTTCGTATATAATTCACACTTTCCCCAGAAGGAAATTTACGTTACCAAATTTGTATAAATCCTGGATATTAGTATGAGCCTTAACGAATGAAATCTGTTTTTCTCATATTGTGTTGATAGTGAGATAAAAGGGATTGCTGGGACCATACTATTGCAGGTTTGAGTGATTTGTTAGATATTGGTTCTCTCTCTCTCTCTCTCTCTCTCTCTCTCTCTCTCTCTCTCTCTCTCTCTCTCTCTCTCTCTCTCTTTCTCTCTCCCCCCCCTCGTGTTTAGGATGTTACTTCCTGTCATCTTAACATCCGCCGGTGCTTTATGATGTCCCAGTGTTATCTTTGAGTTATCTTAGATCTTGAGAGATAGTGAGATTAGTGGTTCGTGTGGGGGTGTGGAGGTGGTAGTTGTGGGATGTGGAGGTGGTAGTGGTGGGGGTTTGGAGGCGGTAGTGGTGGAGGTGGTGGTGGTGGTAGGTATTAGTAGTAGTGGTAATGATAGTGGTGGTGCAAGTGGTTGCTGGGGATGGTGGCTCATTCCCACCCATCACCCTAAGGTGATGGGGGGGGGTGAGCATCACCTTCCATCCACAACCACTTCATCCTCTCTCCATTAGATTCCATTAATCTCCCATTACACAACACCCCATTACCGCCTCTGATACACTTCCTGCTGTCCCTCCCACGACCGTGTTTACCATTTTTTTTTTAGTCTCATCCCTATTTTCATATCTGAGGACCTGACTCCGCAACCCGTACATTAGGAACAATTTAGCTAATCGAAAATACTCTGTTATTGAACTATTGACACCTCCGCCTGTGTGTGTGTTCCATTATCTTCTGGGTTTTTTTTTTATTACATCTCCCTCCGGATATTGATGCAAGGTTTTCTTATTGTTCTCAAGGTGCCCCTGCTTTTCACTTTTGCCTCCCGTATCTCTCACTCCAGTATGTTGTATTCTTTTAGAGTAGATCCTCCAATATCTTCCATGTATCTATTATTACTATTATGCATCTCTCTCCTCCTCCTCCTCCTCCTCCAAAAATTACTTATTCAGTATTTTGAGACTTTCCCAGCAGTTTCAATGTTTTATTAGTCCTATAGGGGCTCTGATCTCTCCTGAATAGCGCCGTCAACACAGTACAGTACTCTAGGCAAGAGTATAAATTATTTGAATAGTGTCATCAGAGTCAGTATTTCTCTCGTTCTGAAAGTTCTTATATCCACCACGTTTACCTTATTGTGCTCACTAAACGATAGATCAGCTGATATTAATAAATAAAGTCTTTTACACGTTCCTTTCATTCTAGCAGATGATCCACCTGTATTGTGCTCCTTCTGAGGTCCTCATTTTTATTTTTTTTTATTTTTTTTTTATTTTACAGGTCGTTCTTATCTTGAATTTAGCGTATGTGTAGATTTTTCTTTTGTCTTTGTATTTTCATGTATAACATTTTTGTTCCCTTCGTGCTTCTTCCGTCTGTTATGAATGTTTAAGTTTCTGGTCAGTATCGTTTATCTCTCTTTAGATTATCTTTCCTTCGGTTTGACATTTTTCTCGTTTTTAAGCAACTTCGTGACCCCTTTTTATTCTTCTGTTCATTCTTCCAAGTTCTCTTTTCTATATCTAAGCTTCTTGTAGGTATTCACAGCGAAATGTATTTCTCTCACATCTGCAAACATTATGCTGCACATGTGTCTAATACTCCAGCTGTAAAGATCGTTCTTTTTCACCAATATTTCACTATCCAGAACTTTTATGTGTTTCAGTGAATGCTGTAAACATAGCATTACCTTCTGTGAGGAGCTCACTTATATATTTAACTTTGTCGTTTCATTTGTTTTCAAACTCTGAATGTTGGCAAAGGAAGGTGATTTTGCAGTCTGGGATGTATGAGTTTTGTATGGATTGTGTTAGTGCCTCTGGTACTATACCTTCTTGTAATTTGGCTCTTTGTATACATCCGATTCCCCAGTACTGACTGTAATATGGGCTGTTGTATGTTTGGCCCTGGTGTGGGAAATAGACTGGCTGTGTTCTAGTGTCATACCTGGAGGGTGTCTATGTATCCCCTATTGTCCTTCATTTTATTATTTTTCCTTTTTCGTTGAAGGTATCCCTTCTAACACATGTGTATTATTCCTTCAGCCTCTTAGTTCATTGTTCTACTGCATATTATTGCGTCCTCGTCTCGTGGAACTTCGGGAATCTCGTGTGGTAACATAATCTGATGGTAACATAATCTGATGGTAACATAATCTGATGGTAACATAATCTGATGGTAACATAATCTGATGATTTACACATCTCTGGGTGGAAAATGCCTATACTATCTTTATCAAACCAACATCATCCTTCTTCATATCACAATGGAACACTCCGCTGTGTAGATATTACATCTTTTACCGTAGATGCAAATACTCTTCGCTCAGTGCCAACATGTGTCACCTTTTCTTTTTATATTTTCCTGTTTCACCTTTCTCCTTATCTAGCTCTGAAAGTATTTCTTGGATCTCACTATATGTGCTACATTGTCTTGAATACCTCAGGAGTAGCACTGTTTTGCTTCAACGTTTTTATCTCACATATGGTTATCTGCATCTGTGTTTCTGTCTCGCCTGTGCTGATCTAACATTGTGTTCGTCTCACCCTGTGCTCGTCTCACCCTGTGTTCGTCTCACCCTGTGCTCGTCTCACCCTGTGTTCGTCTCACCCTGTGCTCGCCTCACCCTGTGCTGGTCTAACCCTGTGTTCGTCTCACCAGCGCTGTTCTGCACCTCTGTTGGCTTTCCACTACCTATGAAATCTGTCATTTATAACAAAAAAGGCACAATACCGTGACTGGAACATTACACACACAACCCGCACATAGAAGAGAGGAGCTTACGACGACGTTTCGGTCCGACTTGGACCAAGTCGGACCGAAACGTTGTGGTAAGCTCCTCTCTTCTATGTGCGGGTTGTGTGTGTATAAATCTGTCATTTCTTTACCTATCCAACTTTTATACATACCTACTTATTACCCAAAGAATGGGTTTTAGGTTCAGTATTCTCCCTCGGTTCCCTGTCTTTTGTACAGATACTAAACCACTTTCAATTCTATAATTTCCGGGTTTGTATTGGGTAATTCTGAGGGATAAACGTGTTAAACATTTTTTTGACTTGTATTACGGTTAAACTCTTTCTGACACTGTTTACAGTAAACATGGTTAATGTTTAGGGCTGATGTTTCGTGTAAAGCAATTTTACATGATGCAACAATTTTAACTGATTAATTTGTACATGGCGTGGCGACTCTTGGAGACGTGTTAACTCCAGCACTACCTCCAACGCATGTTAATATCATATTAGATACCTCTAATACCTCCCTTCAACACTTCCAACACCATCTCCACCACCGACATCACCACCACCACCGACATCACCACCACCACCACCACCGACATCACCACCACCACCTCCACAACCCCCAACATCAACACCTTAACGTAGCCTCCAGCAATGTTGCCACCGCCCTTTCCATTATAAGTTCCCTTTGATGGACCTCCTAGCATTCTCTCTCTTTCTCTCTCTCTCTCTCTCTCTCTCTCTCTCTCTCTCTCTCTCTCTCTCTCTCTCTCTCTCTCTCTCAACATTTGCTTCTGCTATTGCTTCTTTTTATTCTCCCCTCCACAGCATGATGGTCGTGTCCCCCCATTCATGGGTATAACCTGCCTAAAACATGTTTATCTCCTCGCTGATCCCACACACCTAATCCCCCCATCCACGCAGCGTGGGGGGGAAGCACCTCGCTGATCTCACGCACCTAATCCCCCCCATCCACGCAGCGTGGGGGGGGGAACCTCGTAAGTCAACTCTCCACAAAAGTAACATTTTTGAAATTCAAATTCGCTGCTGATAGTCTCGTATTTTTCAAATTGTCCAAGACAGACAGGCCCACTTTGTCCCCCCACTCCCCCATCCTTCCATCCCATCCTCATCCCTCTCTTCTCTTATCTGCCTTTTCTTCCCCTCTCATCTTCCCTCTCATCTTCCCTCTCATCTTCCCTCTCATCTTCCCTCTCATCTTTCCTCTCATCTTGACTCACAAAAATCGTAATAACACGACTGCAAACAAGCCACGGAACAGGTGGGGATTGAACCCATGGTAAGTGAATCAGACACACAGGCCAGTGCGTTAACCACTCGGCCACCTGGCTTTAATAAGATTTCTGTACACCTACGGTGTGTGATAATATATCTAGTTGGATGAATCTTATTAGTCAGCTGGCCAAGTGGTTAACGCACTGGCCTGTGAGTTTTGGGACTTCCTTGCCATGGGTTTGAGCTTCATCCGTTCCCTGTTATCTCTTTCGTCTTATTTTTTTTTTAACCCATCACCTCTCTTCCTCTTTCCTCTAATTTTCTCTTTTCTACCCTCAATTCCTTACCTTCATTCCTACCCACATTCCTTATCAAATCCATGTGAAATGAATATTTTTCTTTTCTCACCCATCAAGGGCTCTTGATCAGAGGAACGAGCGCTGCTTTTTCCCCTTACTAAGGTCAGACCTAATTACATTCCATTATACGACTTTTGAGAGTTTAGCGCTTCCCCGTCAGAGCAAAAGGAGACCCTGGTGAATGACCTCGTTCTGGCTGAACTATCAACTGTCAATTAAATATCAACTTCACAAACCTCGAAAAATACCACCTTTTTTCCCCCACCCCTTTAAATGTCTATCAAGTTATAAAGTGTATAATTCTGACGTGAGAGATAACTGTAATTAGGAGGAGTGTCACTGCATGGTTATTTACTGGATGACGAAGGGGGAAGTGAGAGAGACACACATAGGACAGACAAACATAATATAAAGAAACAGACCCAGACAGACAGGGAGAGAGAAGGGAAGACAAACAAGGGAGTAGCAAGAAACAAACAGACAGTGGGAGAGTCTTGAGGACCTTCCCAGCTAGTGTGACTGGGAGTCTCCTCTTCCTCCAGGAATTTTTCGCCTCTAATAATCATAGCCAGTTATAGAGCCCTGCGTCTCCCGCATTATAGAACATAATACTTTATTGGACACGGGGCCCAGGGGCGATTATACGAGGGATAATTAAACGACTATGACTCAATGGAGTCTCCGTATACCCGTGCAATGACTGGTCTCCACCACCCCATCTTAACCACTGGCATTATTCCCCCTGTGTAATTCCTCTCACTGCTTATAAAGCCACATAAAGTGTATAATTGGTAAGGATAATTCCACCCCAGGGGCCAGGAGGCGGCTATCCCACGAGGTGTGGATAAAGGCGGGAGTCCTGTGGGAACTGGACGCCTCTTGGGCACTCTGGGTGCCGAAGAACCGACCCCATCGTTCTCTGGAGGCGAAGATTTGTCGTATCACCCCCGTTGTTTGAAGACATCGGAGAGAATGTCAATAAGAAGTACAATTTATGGATATTGTTGGAAGGGGTAATGAAAGGTGTCCTGGCTGCGTACGGTAGCTTCATGAAAGACCATTACAAGGCCCAGGGCGGAAAAAGTTTTTTTTGTATACGATCTCTTCCTTTTTCCTCCTTTCCTCTCTCTAATCCTTCACTCCTTCACCTCTTCCTTACCTCTTGCCCTTTCATCTCCACCGAGAGGTGTGTTGTATCAGTGTTTATACTACGAAGTGTGTTGTGTGTTGTACAATGTTCGTGAGTGTAGGTCAGTGTGTGCGTAGTGTAGCGGGTGTCCAGAAAATCACTAGTCCCGGTCGACCTGTGTATTAAGTAGTGGTGTTTGATTTGACCAATGCGGTCAAAATGCTCCGTAAATGTCACAACTACTTGTATCCCTCACCCTCATTATCCCAGGACAAGGTGGCTGGGGCCCAGACCTAAAATCTACCAGGAATGTGTAATCTTATCGCTACACTTACTCCATTAAAACAGCGTTATGGTGTTAATAATGGACAAGTGGGGTTAATTGGTTGATTAATGAATGGCTGAATAAGTAGAGCCCAGTGCATAAGATCTGCATTTTAATTTTTCATATTAATGAATGTGAGGGAGTTGTAGTATGAATCAAGATTGCATGAGGCGACGCCCTTAAATCCCTCAGTGTTCCAGGGTTAACACCAGGGTGAGCGCACTTGTCTCATGGTGCTGTAATTTTCTGATGCTGCTTCAGTTTAGCAGAGTATTCAGGATTCAACATCTCTGTTGATTTCTGAAGAAGCGCAACAAGACCCACCTCGCCAGCAGTGATTATCACTGTGAAAAACTTGTTTAAAATTAGGGTCTCTGCTGTACTGGAGTTGTAGAAAGCAATCGTTTCATATGCTGGAAAGTTCTCTGGCAACTCTCACCCCAAACAAAATTACGAATGAGCAATATGTAGAAAAGGAATAGGGCAGAAATGTCTGTGAAATTTATACTTTTCTATTGGGAGGGACCTGACTGTTAATTATGTCTCCCTATCTTAGCTGTCATAGGAAATACATCGACCGGGAAAATTACTTTCGCCAGCTGAAATCCACTCTTTGCCAGACTGACAGTTAAGTTGCACTGAAGTAGCTTTATATACAGAGCTTCTAGTCGCAATAAGAGCTGGTTCTATGCACCACTGTGAAGTCATCCAGGTATGCTTAGTGCAACCCGTTTGTAACCTGTAATGAGGTGCTGGAAAGTCGTAGGTGCATTTTGCATCCCAAATGTAATAATTTACAAATCTCTATAGTAAAATTAGTTACTTTCGCTCTATCTGTCAAAGGGATCTGATAGTAGTCATTAAACCGATCCATCACACTTATTTTTAAAGGCTCACTAAGTCAATGATGTCATTTATGCTGGGATGTGTATATCCGTATATCTCGTTCTGGCTCACTTAGCAAAGAGAATATAAGCAAAGCCCATGGACTCTTATTTCAATAAGATAGTTTTTGAGTAGGAAATACACCTTAACACTAAGCATTCATAACTTTTAAAACTAAGCATTCATAACTGGCTCACATCTCCAAATATACACTGAAAAGGCTCATTTAATTGAAATGAAACCAGACACCAGGTAATGTAGACTGCTCAGAATCTCAACACTACAAGGCGAATTATTTATATCATCATGGTCTATGAGGCTCATGACACACTTTAAACATTGTATAACGAAGTTGATTAATGGAGTATAATGTGCTTGGATTAGTTTATTTGGGGTGTGTATCTCACATTTCAACTTCTCTAACTTTGCCTTGGTCTTAAAAAGACCCATGAAATTAGAGACTGCAGCATATTATCTGGCACCGGATGCTGTGTGAGGACCAAGTCATCTTTCGAAAAGGAGCGTGGCATAGCTGACTTATCATGCTGATCCTTCATTGCTCTCTGTGCCACTATCGTCATGGACTTAGCGAAGTGACGTCACACATGGGCGTGGCCCACAATGTCGCCGCTGCTGTCGCCGTAGTCAACCATCACGCAGCACTACCCCTACCACTTAGAACCACTAGTACCCACTACCACTCAGCACAACTAGTACCCACTACCACTCAGCACAACTAGTACCCACTACCACTCAGCACAACTAGTACCCACTACCACTCAGCACAACTAGTACCCACTACCGCCACCCCCCTCCACTACTACAATCCTCCACCACAACCACTACTACTACACAACTACTACTACCCACTACCATCCCCCTTCCACAACTACTACTACCCACCACCACCCCCTCCACTACTACTACCCCCCCCTCCACTACTACTACCCACCACCACCCCCTTCACTACTACCCTAAACCACCACCCCCTCCACCACCACCACCCTCCACCACGACCATCCAACTCCACCACCCCCCTCCACCACCACCCCACACCACCATCACCACCACCCCTCCACCACTACCACCCTCCACCGCTACCACCCTCCACCACTACCACCCTCCACCACTACCTCCACCACTACCACCCTCCACCACTACCACCACCACCACCCCCCTCTACCACTACCACCCTCCACCACCACCCCCTCTACCACTACCACCCTCCACCACCACGACCACCACCACCCACCACCACCACCACCACGTCCTACTTTACATACAGCACCTCTAACTCTTGAGAATAATAACACAGTACCTCACTGCCTGCGACATTCATGGCACCTTAAATACATGTCACTCGGGACTGGCAACAGTTGCTGGCGCTGAGGTGCATCCACTTATCTGGTAACAATGCCCTCCATCTTTCTGCAAAGATCTTCTTCCTTCTATTTTTTTAAGAATCCTTTAAAGATCCTCTTAAAGCTGATTTTAAAGGCAAGGTGGGGGAGGGGGTTGCCTTGATGAAGAACGTTTGTTCTTCACCAGCATCAAGGACCTGGAGCTACACTTCCCCTTCCTCGGGTCAATGTTGATTGCTTCCCATTCCCCAGGAGCTGTGTGATTCCCCCTTGCGGGTTTAGCGCTGCCACTTTAATGTTTTGAAGATGCTTCTTAATGTTTATTGTAAGAGAGAGAGAGAGAGAGAGAGAGAGAGAGAGAGAGAGAGGTTAAAATCTCTCTCCCAAACTTTTTTTTCTTTCCTCTCCCTTTTCTAACTCTCTCATTCGTTAGATCATCATCACTTTCCTGCCTATGTATCGGAGGACACAAATAAATAATAAATAAAAATACTTGGTTCTTCATATGAAAGGAATAAAAAGTGAAAATAAAACAACAGAAGTATTTGTTTCTTGTTACTTTCTGTGGGATTTAAAATTCTTTTTATTTACTGGTTGGGGATTAAGCCTCCGGCCATTTTTATGCCTCCATCGCGCCCCTCCACTTTTTTTTTTTTAATTTTTTTTTTTTTGTAATCTCCGATGTGTCTTTTTAAATAACTCAGGCGAATATTGCGCTTCCCCCCTCTCTCTCTCTCTCTCTCTCTCTCTCTCTCTCTCTCTCTCTCTCTCTCTCTCTCTCTCGCACACACACATACACATACACAGAGTTAAGAGATATACGCTATGAGGAAATACTAAAGAAACTAAACATAATGATTCGAGAGGACAAGAGGATTAGGAGAGACGTGATAACGAGGAACAAGGTACTCAGGTACCGAGGTGGAGGACAGGTACAGGTACACAAAGCCACAGTTGAGTCACAGAAATTTCATGGAGTATTTCTTCAGCCTCAGAGCGCTCAGGAAGTGGAATGACCTGGACAACAAAGTGATAGAGGCGGGATTTATACACAGCTTTTATGGATATGTATGATAGGGTTCAAGTTGCTAGGAGACGGGGTCAGGAGCTTAGACTCAACTTCTGCAAAACCAAACAGATAAGTATACACTGAAAATCGCACCCCTTTCCCCACGATCACATCTCAATGAGTACAAGTCTGCTAGTACACAGGTCACTGGAAATGTGCCAGCTGCCAATATTGCCTAAGGTTCTGCAGTGTAAACAAAACACTGATGACATCCTCACTGCACTGGGTTAAAACAACCTTCGTATGTTTGTTGTGTGTAGATGATGTAAAGTTAACGAGGGAAATACACGCTAAAGGAGGCGACCTGGACGGCCTACATGGTTAAGGGAAGTGGTTGCTGGAATTCGACCCCAGCAAATGGAAAGTTATGGAAATTGGGAAAGGAGAAACGACTTGAGTCTCGCAGGAATACTAGTTATTTTTTTTGTTAATGCGAAGCTCTGCTCATACGCTTCACACAGGATGGTACAGACCCCAGCTTTGATGATTAGTTTGTCTAGGAATATTGGTCCTACTTAGATCACAAATGCTTCTGGTGATAATTATATTCCTTGGTGATCATTTGCGAGCACTTGGGAATCTTTATTCTGGGAACGGTTCGGCAGCCAGTGGCTTCTTCATTTATTGAAACTCCGTCAAACTCAGCAACATCTTGGGATTGTGATGTAGGGAATTCTTCCAAGCTTGCCTAACTTATAGGCACGACATATTCCACTAGTAGGTTTATCCACTGGTGACTCCGCCTACCACTGCTCCACCTCATCTGTCAGCAGGATACAAGTCCCATCTCAGCGAATATGCTGCACTTTTATCAAGATTGATGAACTGAACACAGACTCCAGGCTGAGGGACTGATTACCTCAAACTTCTCCTCCTTATCTTCCAACGTTTATTTGAACTGGACTGAGGAAGCCACTAGCTGGCAAAACGTTTCCAGAAAAAAACATAGCCAAGTGTTGCACAAGTGTCTTATTTATCATTTATTCTCAAGTCTTGTTCCTCCTGTCGTTCTCGTATTACCTCACTGAACAGTTTTTCCTTTTATTTTTGTCTGGCCTGAAGATGAGTGCTTAGACGCTCGAGAAGCCTCGTCATACACGATGTATCTTTCTCCAACAACAGTATATATATCTTCAACACTTGACCCCATGGGGGTCACTGGGAAGGTGTCGGATCCCGCTGTCCGGTGTTCACCTGCCCTCTGGAACCCGTCTCCCCGCTGCTCAAGGTAAACCAGTGATCAATGTCTCACAAATAGTGCAGACCACAACAGTATCTTCAGTAGGCAACAACAACCAGTTTATCAAACTCTCCGCGCTCGATTCCCGGTAAAAATTGACGGGGATGTGAAGGGCAAAATGCGCGGAATAGATGGCGGGGGGGAGAAAAAATGCGTGTGAAACGCGCGGGTTGGCGGGAGAGAGAAACTGCTGCCCACCCCTTCATTATGGCGCCAAATTCTCACTTAAATGATACTTAGCGCACAATGGAGAAGCGAAACTTTTTTCCAGGGAATTTTTGCCGTACAAGAAAAGTAGGTATCATACTTTGCTAAACGTTTTGCTTTATGTATATATATGTGGTGCCGAATAAGTAAAACTTGCTATTTTGGCTTAAATAGCAACGCACTTCTTGCCGAATAGGGCAAGCGAAAATTTGTGTATGCTATAATTTCGGGAAAAAAATTCTGGATCTAACGAAAAAAATATATTTCGTTGTGTCTGATTATTATTAAATAATTGTAAACATATATTAAATATATTTAGCTGGATTAGGCTAAATTAAATTGCGAGGTTAGGCAAGTTTTCTAAGGTTCTTCTGGTACAAAATTATAAATTTTTACAATAACAAAAATGAAAAAAATATATCTTTAAACGTATAACTTTTTTTTTTAGAAAGGACTTAATTCTAAATGAGTTCTTGCTAATTGACCAATTTTACCTGTTCGGCACGACATATTATATATATATATATATATATATATATATATATATATATATATATATCCTTGATATTGTGAGAAATCACGAAAGCGCTTGGAATTTCACTATTTTTTCACTGTGGTTATTTTGTATATTGTAATATCACCTGTTTTCTCTAATTCTATTTCTTGTATCTATAATGAAGGTAATGTAGGGTGCCACTACAGTTGATTCTACTTCAGAATAACAGAGGACTGTAATTCATGTATCATGGCAATGCTTCATGTATTAAGACAGGACGCCATGTACCAAGACAGTACCTCGTGTATCAAGAGGATACGTCATGTGTTAAGGAGATACCTTTATGTATCAAGACAGTACAAGGAAGACAGGGTCGAGTTAACGGGGTCGCGGACTGTGATGAAGAAATCCCAATAAACTTCGGAAATTCAAGTTGGAAAAGAGAAAATGTTGAGAAAGGAAAACTGGAGGATGACAAGAAGAGCTGGTAAAGGAGTAGAGCTGGGAAATGAGGAGAAAGAGCTGGTAAAGGAGTAGAGCTGGGGAAAAAAAAAAGCAGAAGAGCAAACATTCTATGAAAACTGACTTGATATGGGATTCATTACCATCTAAGCCTCCACCTCTCACTAACACTCTGGCATTTGCTTCTATCATAAGCATGATAAGTAAGACACATGTACACAGCAGGCTTCTTTGATCATACACAGAGGAGACAGCAGAAGCAGTACAGATGTAAAGATACTTAACTATTGCAAACACGTCTTATCAACTTGACGGTATTGCATACCATTACAAGAGTATCTATCAAGATACTAAACAGCCACGATAACAACACACATTCCTGTGCAAAGCATTATATATATATATATTAATGAGAGAGCTAAGCTCAGAGCCCAGTAACACATGATAATCCCCGCCTCTCCCTCAAACCCCCGAACTATTAAAAAAAAATGCAGTATCCAATTTATCAAAGTTCTGCACGTCAGAAACAAAGCCAATTTTCTCGTCAAGTCTTGTACTTAGGACGCCAGACCTATTTTACTTCCCTCCCCCCCTCTTTCTCTCTCTCTGCTCTCCTACCTCTGTCCTCCTCCAGCACCTGACGGGACGGGGATGACACCAACCCCTCCCCCCTCCCCTTCAGCATCCATTTCTGGCGAATGTTTTTTTTTTTTATACTTTTTTTTTGCTTTTCTGTGGTTGTATGCCAGTTTGCTGGGAGGAGGCGGATGATTACTTGTTTGTATCGCTTGTGTTTAGTGGATGATTACTTTCGCTTTTTCCTCGGTTAAAGAAGTCAAAATTATTTCGTTTACTCTTATATGAGATCCAGGAGCTGTACCACGGTCATTGTCTCACTACCTTGAGCCAGGGACACGCGTTGTGACCTTGAGCCTGGGGGGGACACTATGACCTAGAGTCGAGGGGACATTGTGACCTTGAGCCAGGGAGGGGACACTGTGACCTTGAGCCGGAGGGAGGACATTTTGACTTTGAGAGAGGGGGGACACTGTGACCTTGAGCCAGGTATACAATCTGTGACATTAAGCTGAGGACACACTGCGACCTTAAATCACACGCACTATGATCTTGAGCCAAGGACACGTTGCGACCTTAAATCAAGAACATGCACTGTGACCCTGAGCCAAGGTCACAACCATGTAATCCTTACACAAAATAGTCTACAGAACCGGCCAGCTGATGACTCAAGACGAGTGTAAAACACCCGGCCATCTTTACTGACTGAAATCTCTCTCCAACCCATTGCCTTTTTTAATCCAAGACAGAACGTAAATATTAGTGGTTCTGGGTGTAGCAGAGAGGTAATATTAAAGTGGCCAGGCGTTACACCCGTGTCTTATTCATCAGCCGGTGTGTATTAGGTACCATTGATGTAATGGTACCTAACACAGTAACGCTGTAGACTCTTGGGGTAACTCTTTTGTCCACCTTCCTCCAGCTGTTGGGTCCCGCCCATCAGTGGTGATGGGACTGATTACCTTCAACTCCTTCTCTTCCGCCGTTCTTCTTTGTATTGGACTGAAGAAGCCACTGGCTGGCGAATCGTTTTCTCAGTAAAGATTCCCAGTAAAGATTTCTTCAGCTCAGTGAGGACGTCTTCGGTTGCTGCACATACCAAACTGACTCGGCTATACAAGTCTGTCTTTATCCTGCTGCTTAGGATTCATCAATGTTGAGGGACTGATCACCTATCAATGTTGAGGGAATCATCACCTATCAGTGTTGAGGGACTCATCACCTCAAAATTACTTCTCAACTTCTTTCACCGTCTCCAGTATATTTTTCATTCTGTAGGACTGAAAGAGCCACTGCTTGGTGCAACTTCATCAGTAAGAATACTCAATTACGTTCCATTCATTAAAATAAATAAGCTACGACTCAATTTGCATGATGCTCTCAATACATTATTAAGCGGATCATAACACGACCAGCGTCAGGTGATGTTAATGACCCAGTGAGCGCCCCATAACAAGACCAGCGTCAGGTGATGTTAATGACCCAGTGAGCGCCCCATAACAAGACCAGCGTCAGGTGATGTTAATGACCCAGTGAGCGCCCCATAACAAGACCAGCGTCAGGTGATGTTAACTCAGAGAGCGCCCCATAACACGACCAGCGTCAGGTGACGTTAAGCCAGTGAGCGCCCCATAACACGACCTAGGTCAAGTGATGTTAATAAACCAGTGAGCGCCCCATAACAAGACCTAGGTCAAGTGATGTTAATAAACCAGTGAGCGCCCCATAACAAGACCTACGTCAAGTGATGTTAATAAACTAGTGTCTCACAACACGATCAACACGCCCACATCAGCTGATTCTCTTTACGACACACTAAACAACACACTAATATGAATAAACGGTTTAGAAAAACCGGTTAGTTGATAAATGACCCACTTGGGCATCATTTGGGTATCTTTATTCTGGAACAGTTTCGCCAGCCAGTGGCTTCTTCAGTCCATTGCAGAGAAAGGTGGATGATAAGGAGTTTGAGGGGATCAGTCCCTCAACCTGTTTCCTTGTTCTATTGTTTCCTTGTTCTATTGTTTCCTTGTTCTATTGTTTCCTTGTTCTATTGTTTCCTTGTTCTATTGTTTCCTTGTTCTACTATTTCCTTGTTCTCCTTGTTCTACTATTTCCTTGTTCTACTATTTCCTTGTTCTATTGTTTCCTTGTTCTATTGTTTCCTTGTTCTATTGTTTCCTTGTTCTATTGTTTTCTTGTTCTATTGTTTTCTTGTTCTATTGTTTTCTTGTTCTATTGTTTCCTTGTTCTATTGTTTCCTTGTTCTATTGTTTCCTTGTTCTATTGTTTCCTTGTTCCATTGTTTCCTTGTTCTATTGTATCTATATTCCCGTGTTCCCTTCTCAAAGAAAACTTAATGTGTTAAAATGTTCATTAACTTTTTTAGTCATTCAAAACATCACATTCCTTGCATATTTATAGTTTGTTGTTTGCAATATATTTAGAGGATACTGCTGTATATTGCCGTTAGTTTGTTTGCAATATGTTTGGAGACTACTGCTGTTGTTGGCGTTAGTATTCAGAAATCTGTGCAGATACACAGCTGTTTTGGAATTCTACTGTATCATGTGTTTGATGCTATGCTTGTGTATTAATGTATAATTGTGTATTAGAATGCTTTTGTTGAATTAAATGCTATACATTGTGTATTGAATGTTATACATTGTGTATTGAATGCTAGCTCATTCGACGTTCATACAAGATTTAGAATGCGAAAGTATATGAATAAGAAATGAGCTAGGAAACAGAAAGGTGATGAGTAACCAAAATTTAGAATGAAAATTGATGTCGATTGAGGGAGTATGGATTCGAATGTTCATCCGATTTCAAAACTTGTCTGTGGTCGGTCATGTGGAAAAAGAGGAGTGAACCATGGAACGACCGAGGTGAAACGTAGGTAATCGTTCAAGATATTAGGAATGAAAAGGTTTGATAGTGGGAGTAATGGGATTGTAGTGAATGTGTACCACCACTGTATATGGGGTGGTATGGGTTTAAGTGGGTAGTTAGAAGCAGAGGCTGAGGGCGATGGAAGAGGAGAATTTGTCGTGGGGATTAGAAGAAAGTGTGGTTAAGAAAGAGGTGTTTTGTGAGGGTAAATATGACTTAAGAGGATGGAACAAACTTAGGGTGACTAGAAGGTGGGTAGGGTTAGGGGTCGTTACGAGAAGGTTAATGTGAAGAGAAGAGAATTTGGTTCGTGGGGATTAGAAGAAAGTGTGGTTACCAGAAGTATTCAGATGTGTTTTGTTGAGGTGTTTTTGACACTTAAAGAGGATGGAACAAATTAGGGTGACTAGGAAGGTGGGGTAGGGGTAGGGGTCGTTCGAGAAAGGTTTTAGAGAAGGAGTCTGGGAGAATTTGATTGCTAGCGGCTTGAACATCCAATTGGCTTGTGTGAGCGCGTTAGATCAGAGTGGAATTCAGTAGTTTTTATGACTTGACGTGCTGTTGGAGTGCGAGCAAGGTAACATGAAGGGATTTATGGAAACCGGTTTGCCGGACTTGAGTCCAAGAGGTGGTCTGTACAGCGCCTACACTCTGAAGAAAGGGTGGGGCTGTTGGTTAGGCTACTGATCAGAACATAAGAATAAGAACACTGCAGCAGGCATACTAGCCCATACAAGGCAGGTCTTTCTCAAAAATTACCATTCCCACTCACCCACTTGTCCAGCTTTTTTCCAAAGCTAACCAAGCATCTCCTTCAATATCTCGGGGTATTAATCAAACCCCTGATCTGAACAATAGTGTCAGCACACTTCTGGCAAGGCAGTGATTGAATGAATGACGGTAAATGTGTTTTCTCTTTCTTTCGATCACTACCTTAGTGGAAGAGGTCAACTGTGTTAAAAGCTACTCAGTTATCAGATGACCTGAAGCACCAGTGGCGGGTCATCTGCCTAAGACCTTCGTCAGGAAACACTCATCCTGTTTCCTGACAAATCTCACCTATGTTAAGAAACATCATAGGCACTCAAAAACAATCATACAAACAGAAATGTGTATTGATGGACAAGTATGTTAACAAGATCCAATATGCGGTTTATATTTAATGCCATAAACCATACGTGTTTTATTAACACACAAACACACACAAAAAAACAAATACACAAGCATGCACAAAAAACAAAAACATAAACACATAAAGAAAAGAACATAAATAATTTTGCTAAGCTGAACAAACAAATACTGAGCTTCCAAACAAGGTACAACTTTCTATTCGTTTTCCAGTTCTCGTTCACCCTCCCTGTTCACCTTTCCACCCTTACCCCTCCCATTCCCACCCGACTCCCCTCTCTCCCTTTCCAACCCCTATCCCCTCTCTCCCTTTCCAACCCCTATCCCCTCTCTCCCTTTCTTACCCTATCCCCTTTCCCTTTCCCACCCCTCTTCCCCCTATCTCCCCCATCCACCCCTCTTCCCCCCCATCGCCCTCTCCATTTCCCACTCCTACCTACCTTCGACCCCTCCCTCCAATCACTACCCCTCTTCGCCCCCTTCCCTCCCCTTAACTCCCCTTTAGGAGATCGGCACTTAAATGATGTAATAAAAATATGAACAAGGTCATGGGGGTCAATATTGCAGCTGGTCCCCCGATCATTCTCACTCCAATATTTGTTGCTCATCTTCCTGGCTCTCATTTTAACTCTCAGCCTGAAATCTTTTTTTTTTATTTAGCCTAGAGGGGTAGGATACGTTCTCTCTTCTCTCTCTCTCTCTCTCTCTCTCTCTCTCTTCTCTCTCTCTCTCTCTCTCTCTCTCTCTCTCTCTCTCTCTCTCTCTCTGTTCTAGATTTGCTCCTTAAAAAGCCAGTCTGGGTAAGAATGAAGAGTAGGAGCCAAAGAATAAGACCATCAGGATCCTTAAAAAAAAGAATATAGAGCTTAAGAACATGATGAACACTTGGGAATAAGAACATGATGAACACTTGGGAATAAGAACATGATGAACACTTGGGAATAAGAACATGATGAACACTTGGGAATAAGAACATGATGAACACTTGGGAATAAGAACATGATGAACACTTGGGAATAAGAACATGATGAACACTTAAAGAACAGGAACGGAATAAGAACATGACGAACACTTGGGAATAAGAACATGACGAACACTTGGGAATAAGAACATGACGAACACTTGGGAATAAGAACATGACGAACACTTGGGAATAAGAACATGACGAACACTTGGGAATAAGAACATGACGAACACTTGGGAATAAGAACATGACGAACACTTGGGAATAAGAACATGACGAACACTCGGGAATAAGAACATGACGAACACTCGGGAATAAGAACATGACGAACACTCGGGAATAAGAACATGACGAACACTCGGGAATAAGAACATGACGAACACTCGGGAATAAGAACATGACGAACACTCGGAATAAGAACATGACGAACACTCGGGAATAAGAACATGACGAACACTCGGGAATAAGAACATGACGAACACTCGGGAATAAGAACATGACGAACACTCGGGAATAAGAACATGACGAACACTCGGGAATAAGAACATGACGAACACTCGGGAATAAGAACATGACGAACACTCGGGAATAAGAACATGACGAACACTCGGGAATAAGAACATGACGAACACTCGGGAATAAGAACATGACGAACACTTGGGAATAAGAACATGACGAACACTCGGGAATAAGAACATGACGAACACTCGGGAATAAGAACATGACGAACACTCGGGAATAAGAACATGACGAACACTTGGGAATAAGAACATGACGAACACTTGGGAATAAGAACATTAATGTTATTTAAGAGTAACGTTAGACTAATTCACGAGTGCAAACACCTCTTGTAAGAGGTTTTAAATCCTCTTCGTCAATATATATTCAGTGGCATCCGTTTAAGTAGGGGAACACCACTTAGAAAAGAAAAACAAAGAAGATCGTGGTGAAACTTTTCGGTTTCCCATGGAGACCTTCACCAAGCAAGAGAGGGGTGGTGCTGGTGGGGTTTTCTTCGTAAGGAGAAACGGAATGATTTCTCGTGGTGCTGGTCTATGGCACCACATGACTGTGACGCCATTTAGTCGAGGTTATATACTAGCATGCCAGCCCCCCCTCCTTGCTCTAGTACTAGCATTACTCTGGCTTGCTAGCCCCCTCCTTGCTCTAGCACTAGTACTAGCATTACTCTGGCATGCCAGCCCCCCTCCTTGCATTAGTACTAGCATTACTCTGGCTTGCCAGCCCCCTCCTTGCACTAGTACAAGCATTATTCTGGCTTGCCAGCCCCCCTCCTTGCTCTTGCACTAGTACTAGCATTACTCTGGCTTGCCAGCCCCACTCCTTACACTAGTACTAGCATTACTCTGGCTTGCTAGCCCCCTCCTTGCTCTAGCACTAGTACTAGCATTACTCTGGCATGCCAGCCCCCCTCCTTGCATTAGTACTAGCATTACTCTGGCTTGCCAGCCCCCTCCTTGCACTAGTACTAGCATTATTCTGGCTTGCCAGCCCCACTCCTTGCTCTTGCACTAGTACTAGCATTACTCTGGCTTGCCAGCCCCCTCCTTGCACTAGTACAAGCATTATTCTGGCTTGCCAGCCCCCCTCCTTGCTCTTGCACTAGTACTAGCATTACTCTGGCTTGCCAGCCCCACTCCTTACACTAGTACTAGCATTACTCTGGCTTGCCAGCCCCCTCCTTGCTCTGGCACTAGTACTAGCATTACTCTGGCTTGCCAGCCCCCCTCCTTGCTCTGGCACTAGTACTAGCATTACTCTGGTTTGCCAGCCCCCCTCCTTGCTCTGGCACTAGTACTAGCATTACTCTGGCTTGCCAGCCCCCTCCCTCCTTGCTTTATCACTATTGCTAGTCCGATTTTCTTTCTCTTGCACCGATTTTCCTGCCCATGCCCCTTGTCTCTTTCTCCCCAATCCCTCCATCCCTATGAGGTGTGCTGCATATCCCTGCTACTATCGCAGTCGTGGGTCCCTTTCCCATGGTCCACTGTGAAGATCCTGCCGTCGCCATGTACCTCACTTACGAGATTCCCAATGATTAGATTCTTACGAGATTCCCTAAGTTAATTTTTTAATGTTCTTCGCTAACTTACGAATACTGCTTTTCTTCTTTCTTTGTCATCCACCCTTTTTTTTCAGTTCCATTATGTAATTTTTTTATGTATTTATGTCATTATTTATGTAATTACTTTTCTATGCGTCCCTGAAAAGTTTCCAGATCTATATTGTTACACCTCAGTTTTCATCTCTTCTCTCTCAGTTCTTATCATCTGGTATTTAGCGGGAAATATTGCATCTGATATTTACCGGGAAATATTGCATCTGATATTACAAATACGCATGAGTTTGCCCAGTTTTCCTCTTAATTCACTTCCTTTCTTGTGTATAGATTTTAAAGACTTTAATTGATGAGCTGTGCAGCTGGTTTTCGGGAGTTCTGTGAACACAAGAGTAGTGGGTAGGGCTGGGTGGTAGTGGATAGGGCTGGGTGGTAGTGGGTAGGGCTGGGTGGTAGTGGGTAGGGCTGGGTGGTAGTGGGGTTTTTATATTATTTTTGGGACAGGTGAGGAAAGACACGCAAGTTGTGTAAGAGACCAGCCAGGGGCTGGGTGGTAGATGCAGGTACAGGCAGGAAGTTACAATATAGTGTTGGCTTTGATGCATTGTGTTGAGTAGGGACTCGTTGAAGTATGTGACACTTGTGCAAGATTTCTTAATCTTTATTGCGGAAACGTTTCGCCAGCCATTGGCTTCATCAGTCCAATACAAAGAAGAGCGATGGAAAAAGAGAAGTTTAAGGTAATTACGATTGATGGACTTAACATTGGCGAAACGCTTGTTTCGCCAATGTTCGTTTCGAGGAAACGTTTCATCAATAAAGATTCCCAAAAGTTGCACAAATGTCTCAGTCTTGTCAGTTTTTTAAACCATTTATAATAATTGTTCGTCTTTTTATACCGTGCGATCTATCTCCCTAACACTCATTTTATTTTTTTCCTTATAACGTCTCTCTCTATATATATTTACTTGATTTAATCTGTCATTTCTTTCCATATAATTTTTAAAGAAAATCTTCGTTGAATATAGCAGATTACCTTAGTTATTTACTTTTACGAGTATTTCTTTAGTCAATATATTTGTTTACTAGTATTCCTTAATCTCCTTCTCTACTGCGTCTGTCACTACCTTAAGCTTTCCTTAATACTTTTTTTTTTTTTTAATATTTTATGTTTTGTATTTTATGTTTTGTATTTTATGTTTTGTATTTCTACGTAGTTGAAAAAAATTACTTGGAAGATTCGCTTTTCCTCTACATCTTTTTGTTTTATTGCATGTAACTATTTGTCTTCCTTCACAGCATCCACTGCAGCCTCATTTGCTGCATGTGTCTTACTGGATCTTGCAGCTTTGCTGCAAATATTTCATTTGTTTATCTGCTGTAACATTTCATTATTTACCTCTTAGCTCACCTAACTTAGGTTGGTTACGTGAGGTTGCCACTGCTCCAGCTCTCTGGTCTTGAGGTCTCTCTCATTTAAGCTATAGTCCAGCCCCTCTCTCTTTCAGTTACACTTCATCTTTACTCACATTCTACCTTCCATCTCGTTTCTTCTTTCTCACTGTTTCCCATAATTAGTGTGAATATGTTTCCTTACTGGTGCAACTTGCGCTGTCCCAGTTCTTTGTCTCTCCACTGTTAAATTTTGATATTTACCATTGCTGGGTACTTCTCTCTCTCTGCTCTGAACCTCCAGTAACTTCTGTCCTCTCTCTCTCTGCTCTGAACCTCCAGTAACTTCTGTCCTCTCTCTCTCTGCTCTGAACCTCCAGTAACTTCTGTCCTCTCTCTCTCTGCTCTGAACCTCCAGTAACTTCTGTCCTCTCTCTCTCTCTCTCTCTGCTCTGAACCTCCAGTAACTTCTGTCCTCTCTCTCTCTCTGCTCTGAACCTCCAGTAACTTCTGTCCTCTCTCTCTCTCTCTCTGCTCTGAACCTCCAGTAACTTCTGCTCCGAACACCCGTTTCTGCCATTACTTAGACCAAAAGTTGGGCTCGATGAACATTTTCCTCACTGAGGCACAAATACTGATGTGTTAGTTACAGATTGTCAAAGGTACTTGTCGATAAACACTTGGGCTCCTCTCTTTGTGTGTGTGTACACTCGTCTATTTGTTGCGGGGGTTGAGTCACAACTCCTGGCCCCGCCGCTTCGCTGGTCGCTAGGAGTGAGTTCTTTCGCGGAGATGTACTTGACAGTCTGTGTTTGCGGGGGTCGAGATTCGGCTTCTAACACCCTCACCACCTAGACTACCTTGGGCCTTATCATACCTATTCTTGAGACTGTGCATCGAGTTTTCCTCCACCACTGCTTCACCCAAGTCATTCCACTTTTTCAGCCACCCTGGGACTCAAAAAATACTTTCCTAGATCCCTGTGGTCCACCTGTGTCATCTACTTCCACCACCTGTGTCATCTACTTCCACCACCTGTGTCAACTTTGGTCCTGGTTCTCTTCAAAAACGTCTATCCCTATCTGTCCTATCAGTTCCTTTAGGATTGTGTATGTCGTAACCATATGCCTCCCATTGACCTTCTTTCCTCTAAGGGCCTCAGGCAGGTCACTGTGTCGTGGGGTCGAATCCTGGCCTGCCGCAGTTTGGTAAATTATATATATATCTCATATTAGCATAGTCACAACATCTTTGCGTTGCTGAAAACAAAAGAATTTGCAATACGTAGGATTGTTACACATTAACACTTGTTACAAATGTTCACAATACTTTTGGACATTAGTGTCGACTCTTTAACGAATAAACATCAAACAAGTTTTCCTCGGAGATTGTACAAAAAAAAAAGTGCCTATATTTTTTTCCTTCAGAAAGTTAGTTTCCTAAGCCAGACGTCCACGCCGCCGGCGCCACCTACCACCACTACCTACCACCAACAACAACAACTGCCACCACCACCTACTACTAGCCACCACCTACCACCATAACCACCACCTACTACCACCACCACCTACTACAACCACCACTACCAGGCTCATCAGTCTCCGTCTCAGGAAGAAAATTGCAATTTAGGACAAGACGCTAGACTCCCGGATCTCTTTGACTCTCCGCTCACTCAACCTCCTTTTCTCCTCTAGTCTCTTTAACTCTCAATCTCTCCTCTTCAATCTCATCTCCTCTCAACTCCTCTCTCACCTCCTCAACCTCCTCTCTCTCTCTCCTCTCAATCTCTCCCTCTCTCAATCTCTCTCTCTCTCAATCTCTCTCTCTCTCACTCTTCTCTCTCTCTCTCAACCTCCTCTCTCTCAATCTCTCCCTCTCTCTCAATCTCTCTCTCTCTCAATCTCTCTCACTCCCCTCTTCAATCTCTCTCTCTCAATCTCTCCTCTCTCTCAATCTCCTCTCTCTCAATCTCTCCTTCTCTCAATCTCTCCTCTCTCAATCCTCTCTCTCTCAATCTCTCCCTCTCTCTCATCTCTCTCACTCCTTCTCAATCTCTCTCTCTCAATCTCCCCTCTCTCTCTCAATCTCTCCTCTCTCTCAATCTCTCCTCTCTCAATCTCTCCTCTCTCTAATCCTCTCTCACTCTCTCTCTCAATCTCTCCCTCTCTCAATCTCTCCCTCTCTCAATTCTCCCTCTCACTTCCTCTCTCTAATCTCTCCTCTCATCTCTCAATCTCTCTCAATCTCTCCTCTCTTCAATCTCTCCCTCATCCTCCTCTCTCAACTCTCTCCTCTCCTCTCTCCCTCTCTCAATCTCTCCCTCTCTCTCAATCTCTCCCTCTCTCTCAATCTCTCCCTCTCTCTCAATCTCTCCCTCTCTCTCAATCTCTCCTCTCTCTCAATCTCTCCTCTCTCTCAATCTCTCCCTCTCTCTCAATCTCTCCCTCTCTCTCAATCTCTCCTCTCTCTCATCTCTCCTCTCTTCTCAATCTCTCCTCTCTCAATCTCTCCTCTCTCTCAACCTCTCTCTCACTCTCTCTCTTCAATCTCTCCTCTCTCTCAATCTCTCCTCTCTCTCACCTCCCTCTCTCTCAATCTCTCCCTCTCTCAATCTCCTCTCCTCTCTCTCATCTCATCCTCTCTCTCTCAATCTCTCCCTCTCTCAACTCTCCTCTCTCTCAATCTCTCCCTCTCTCTCAATCTCTCTCTCCCTCTCAATCTCTCCCTCTCTCTCAATCTCTCTCTCCCTCTCAATCTCTCCCTCTCTCAATCTCTCCCTCTCTCTCAATTTCTTCCTCTCTCTCCCTCTCAATCTCTCGTCTTGCTGGTCCGCTGGCCCCTGCCTAATAATAGCAAGGTCCTTAGGATAAGGTTGGATAGCAGGATAAAGGTCTGGCTAGGACGAGTGCTGGAGAGCAATATCCATATGTTACGTAGCGTGTCAGCAATTAAATATCCCATACTCCTTTGCATCAAAACACAGAACTTTATGGAGCTTTGGACCTTCATATCAAGATGGCGGGGCGCTCGCCGGACCCAACCCCTTCCCTCGGCCCTTCAACGACTCTCCCCCTTACGGAAGGGGCGGGTAAGGGCGTCCCGGAGCTGAGGAATGCGTGTGGGTGTTGCGCCGCTTGACGGGGCTGGACGGAGATACCAACTAAAGTGGTTATTAAAGAAAAATCTTCCAGCCTGAGACGGTGGGTTAGACAGATGCAGAGGGCCCTCACCTTGCCTCATGTCACACATACACCCGAGAATTCCAGATGTTTTGGGTCGGAGTGTTGAACCTGTGTTGCCGGCGTGTTCTCTCAGCGTTCAGAGTTTGTTTTGGGCTTGTTTTCGGGGGCTCGGGGCTTTCTTCAGGCGAGGCTTCGACCATAGGCGCTTCGGAGAGCTCCTGGTTAGTCCCGGCTGGTGCCGTCGAACGGTCAAGCCAGACGAAGCATTCCGAGGCGTGAACGAAGCATTGAGACGCGCATCTGAGCCATAACAACGTCAAAACGCAGATGATTTGTGCAGCAAAATATTCTACAGTGGCCCTCGCTTACACCGACCCCTTCAGCGCCTCCTGCCGGGAAGTCTCGGTGTCACCATCGCCTCGCCTCCACCGGCCTCTCACCGCCTCCTTCATCTATCCACCGTCGGCGCCGCCGGCAGACTGTCGCAAGCCTCCACCAGGAAATACCCGACAAATCGACCAGTCACGACTTTTGTCCCAATTAAGCGGCGCGTGTGTCGGGTCCCCCGTGAGGCAGGTGAGACGGCACCTAATCAAGATTCATGGAAGGTGTCACAGAGGGTAATTATCATTTCCTCATCATCTTAAGAAGACCAGGGGAGGGAGGTGGTGGGTGGGAAGGACGTCATTGTGCCTAAGATATAGTTTTTATAGATATAGACCCAGGGGCAGTATAGCTGGAATTATATAAAGCAGAAGCGTCCATGTTATAGAAGATTACCTTTAGATTATTAACCCTGGTGGGTTAATAATCCATTATAGCCCAACATAACCCAAGAAAAAGTCGCAATACCGTGACTGGAACAATACACAAATAGCCAACACACAGGAGAGGGGAGCTTACCACGATGTTTCGGTCCAACTTGGACCATTTACAAACCGAAACGTCGCCGTAAGCTCCTTTCTCTCCTGTGTATATAACCCAAGCAGCTTGGCTTATTCCAGGTCCTCTTCCCTAGGATGCGACCCACGACAGTTGACTATCACCCGGGTACCTGTTTACTACTAAATGAATACAGGTGGGGGTAGTAGGGGTAAGGAGTAGTTTCCCTACCCTCCCCCAAATCCCCCTTACACCTCGCTTACCCTGGAAATCCAACCCGGGTCTTTGCGGTTTCGAGCCGAACGTACGTACGTTCCCTGATTATACATGCCGTTCTGAGTGGAGGACTGATGCAGTCTGTGGTTAAAAACAGTCATCAACGGAAGAGAGGTCCTCAATTACACAGCGTTGACGTCAATGTTTTGTTATTGATGCGAATGATTTTCCGACTCCTGGAGTGCTGCCTCCTCCCTCCCCTCTGCTCTGTGTAGAGCTTTACCAAGTCATGACTTGGAACACAACCTTACACAAAGCTAAACATGGCCTGAAGAAGCTCTGCCCAGCGCGAAACGTGGCCTTACACAGGGCGAAACGTTGTCTCGTTTAAAGTTTGTTCTGCACCCTGTCTCTTCTCTTCGTTACTTTGATGGTTATACATTACAGCTCTTGTGCCCCGCTTCCTTTGGGGTTGATGTGAGAGCTCTATCGTACCTTTACTTGATGCTGTGGAATGATTTAGTTTTCACTAGGTTCATTCCACGTCTCTATTTCTCCGTCACGTTTCCCCCGATGTTTTCTCGTTTCTTTTTGTGTTTGTATTTTACATCTTTGCCATTTTTTTTGGGTGGGGTTTTTGGTTGGGTTTTGAGTTTACTCAGTTTTTTCACCTTTGTTTTATGGGGGACAATTAAATGTTTAAAAAAAATCAGTTTCCATGGGGGGGGGGAATGGGTGTTTAATAAACATCCCCGCCCCTCTCCCTCTCTCTCACTCCTATCATCTCTCATCCCCTCCCACTACCTCTCATCCCCTCCCACTACCTCTCATCCCCTCCCACTCCCCCTCACTTCAGCAGTCCTGTTGCTGGTTTCTTCAGGCAGCATCACTGGAAGTGACTTCCTCCAGTAGCGTCGGGGATCTACGATGAATGGAGCGCAGTCCTCTTGTATTTTTTTTTTTTCAAAGTTGAAGCAGTGAACGAGAGTCACATCAGTATGCTTACCAATGAACGTGTTTTTAGTTTCACGTTGGCATTAGCCCATCTGCCTGTAATTCAGGCAGATACAAGCTTAACACCAGTCGATAACGATTATAATTACATTAGTCTAAACGCTCAATTACAAATAAAAATACTGAAATTGTAATTAATTACCTTCTGCTTCAGTTACAATTACAGTGGTCCCTCGGTTTTCGTGCATCTCCAAACTCGAACATTTATGTAAGTGTATTTTCGTAAGTGCTGTTGCAAGTGTATTTTTTGGGGGTCTGAAATAGACTAACCTACGTGACATTATTTCTTAAGGAAGTAAATTCGTTCGGTAATGGCACTTGAGCAGCATTCTGGAACGAATTTTCGGCGAAAACCGAGAGTCCACTGTACTCTGAGCCTGCTCATCACCCCTCATTCTCACCCACTCTCATCACCTCTGTGGAATACTCGACGAAATCCTCATTTCCCAACCGATGTTACCCATCCCTGGCAGACACTGCGTGTGTGTCGCATCCTGCGGGAGGGGATGTTACAGGGAAACAGAGCTAACTTTTGTCCCCACTGTTCACCTATCATATAGAACAGGATACCAAGCATACTGCAGATGTATCCAGTTCTGCTAAACGAAAAAAAAAATACACATTCCCTCTCCTACAGCTGTGAATAGCACAGCAGCACACTGCTGATGTCTTCGGTTTTGTTAAAAAAATATATATTTTTTCCCATTCCTGCTTCACGAATAAATTTAGCGAGTTTTAATATTTTTGTACATATAGTGGGCATCAGTTTTCATTTTATTGCGAGTGGTAGTTTCTGAAAAAAATATAGGTTTTCATTAGACTGAAGCTTTTCAAAATACTTTAGTTTTTATTCAAAATACGATTTCTACATTACTCCTGCACGTTTAGACCTGAAGCATTCACACAGTTTCTACCTTGTGTGTGTATATATATATATATATATATATATATATATATATATATATATATATATATATATATATATATATATATATATTTATTTATTTATTTATATTTCGTGCCGAATAGGTAAAATTTGTTATTTGGCTTAAATAGCAACACTTTTCTTCCAATAATTTCGCAAAATCATTCTGAACCTAACCAAAAAATATATTTCAATGTTTGTTTATTATTAAATTATTGTAAACTTATTTAAAATATATTGGATTAGGCTATATTAAATTGCGCTTGTTGAATAGGTAGGACAGCTTTCCGGTTTTTGTACAAAATTATAATTTTTATATTAACTAAATAAAAAGAATATTCTAAAGTATAAGAGAAATTTTAGAAATGATTAATTTCTAAATGAGTTTTCTAATTGAAGTTTTACTATTCAGATCAAAAACACACAACCTCACTAACCAACATCCACACATCTACTTTATATATATATATATATATATATATATATATATGCATAAATATACAAATGTTGTTTTAGTCCGCCTCGTGGGAAGCAAGTCAAAATTCACGACGTTCTTAATCACTGGAACAAACAATTCCACAATCATGTACCTAGCGGGACTAGGCATGCCTAGTTCTGCTAGGTACGAAACGTTTCCACAATATATATACCTAAATGTTGCACATTAATTCATTAACACCCAGGATACCTACTTACTGCTAGATGAACGGGAGCAGCAGGTGTAACGAAATATGGCCAAGAAGACTTCCCCCGTAAGCCACGCGTGTCGTAAGAGGCAACTAAAATGCCGGGAGCAAGGGGATAGTAACCCCTTCTCCTGCATAAATTACTAAATTTAAAAAAGCTTTCATTTTTTTTTAGGTCACCCTGCCTCAGTGGATACAGCCGGTTCGTTGAAAAAAAAATCCAGATGCACTCCTCATACACTTCGCCCATACAACAAGCTGCCATGGGGGCGAAAATTGATATTTAATGGATTAAAAAGGGGTCCATGGCAAATGTATCTTGTTTACAAAGAAACTATGGTAGGGAGATTCTCTAGGCCATGACATCTTCCCTAAGATCTCAGCATCTCTCTTCTGCTAATAATGGTGAGGATATACATTCAGTGACCACTTTATTAGGTACACTTGTACACCTTGTTAATGCAAATATCTAATATGCCAGTCATGTGGCTGAATCTCAGCACCTAAAAGCATGAAGACATGCTCAGTTTTTCACTTGTTGTTCAGACCAAACGCCAGAATGGGGAAGAAATGTGATCTAAGTTACTTTGACAGTGGAATTATTGTTGGTGACATTTGTTGACGTCAGGAATTTCACTCACGACAGTCCCAAGCGTTTACAGTGAATTGTGTGAAAAACACAAAACATCCAGTGAGTGTCATTACAACATTGGGCAGAAGAGCATCTTTGAATGCACAACACGTCGAATCTTGAAGGGGATGGGATGCAGTAGCAGAAAACCCCACCAGTTCCACTCCTGTCACCTAAGAAAAAGGAAACTAAGGCTAGAGTGGGCATTGGCTCACCAAAGCTTGACAGTTGATTATAAAAACGTCGCCTGGTCTGACGAATCGCGATTTCTGCTCAGACGTGCAGACAGTAGTGTCAGAATTTCGCGGAAACCTTTGAGATGTGGAGGAAATGGAGATTCTCACCATCAATGCACAGCCGACAAATCTGCAGCAACTGCGTGATGATGATATGGCAACATGGACAAGGATCTGAAAGGAATGTTTCCAGCACATTGCTGAATCCACGTCTCTAAAGAATTCAGGCTGTTCTGGGAGCAGAGGAGGAGGGCCTTACCCAGTACTAGAAGTGTGTACCTAATAAAGTGGTCACCGAGTGTATCTCCATTCGTCTAAATTTGCTGGCACAGAACGAATTATGGATATAGATTACAGAATCCGGAAAAATATATTTTTAATAGTTTTTCTTTCTTCGCGATTGTGATTAATGGAATATGAGAGTGAAATGGTCATGACAGTAGCAGGGCGATAGTGACTGTAAATGTGATAATGTTACAAACGGAATATGTTTAAAGTGTTGAATAACCAAAGAAAATTTGGCAAGAAACAGCACTTTCGTGTGTCCTTCCTCCCGATCCCTCGCTTCCCCGCCTCCTTCAAGACATCATACACCTTATACTGCGTCTTCCAAGAGAGGAATTCATTGAACACTTGAGAGGGAGGACTTCTTAGGTGCTGGAGGCGTGGAGTAGTGGAGGACAATGGTACCTCCAGCCCACTGACCACCACCTGACAGTACTTCTACTGCTGCTGCTGGTAGTTGGAGGGATGGGGGTTAGTAATTGGTAGTGGTAGCTGGTGTATTATAGCGGTGGTTGGTGTGGGGATAGCGGTGGCTGCTTCTGATGGCGGTGTTTGTGCTGTGAAACAGCAGACAGTTTAAGCGTAACCACTCTGACTGTTGTCTCCAGTTAGTCACCAATATTCACGATTCGTCTCAGTCGAAGAAAGATAATTAACAATGACCAGTCTTCGGGAGTATAAAAATCCCACAATTGCGCCATTTAACGGGCGTATCTAGAAGCGTTAATTAAACTCATCGAGGTTACACCAGACTTACTCAAAATTCTCCATATTTTCGTAATTTTTAGTTATACAAGTGTCCAGTTATATACGTTCAGGCAATCATACATAGCTGGCTCCATCCTCCAAGCAATCATACATGCATAGCTGGCTCCATCATCCAGACATTGGTTATTGACCTTCGTACTGCTGACAGTGTTGGTTGAAGGTCGTACTGCTGACAGCGATGGTTGAAGGTCGTACTGCTGACAGCAATGGTTGAAGGTCGTACTGCTGACAACGATGGTTGAAGGTCGTACTGCTGACAGTGTTGGTTGAAGGTCGTACTGCTGACAGTGTTGGTTGAAGGTCGTATTTGCATGTTATTGAAGTCGTGTGACACTATGGTTGAAGGTCGTACTGCTGGCATTGTTGGTTGAAGGTCGTACTGCTGACAGCAATGGTTGAAGGTCGTACTGCTGACAGTGTTGGTTGAAGGTCGTACTGCTGACAGTGTTGGTTGAAGGTCGTATTGCTGACAGTGTTGGTTGAAGGTCGTACTGCTTACATTGTTGGCTGAAGGTCGTACTGCTGACAACGATGGTTGAAGGTCGTACTGCTGACATTGTTGGCTGAAGGTCGTACTGCTGACAGTGTTGGTTGAAGGTCGTATTGCTGACAGTGTTATTTGAAGGTCGTACTGCTGACAGTGTTGGTTGAAGGTCGTACTGCTGACAGCTATGGTTGAAGGTCGTACTGCTGACATTGTTGGCTGAAGGTCGTACTGCTTACAGTGTTGGTTGAAGGTCGTACTGCTTACATTGTTGGCTGAAGGTCGTACTGCTGACAGTGTTGGTTGAAGGTCGTGCTGCTGACAGTGATGGTTGAAGGTCGTACTGCTGAGTGTTGGTTGAAGGTCGTACTGCTGACAGTGATGGTTGAAGGTCCTACTGCTGACAGTGTTGGTTGAAGGTCGTACTGCTGACAGTGTTGGTTGAAGGTCATACTGCTGACAGTCTTGAAAAAATAACTCTTTCCTCTACCAATATTTAAGAAGGCAGCATAGAGCATCCTCTATTATGATTTAAGAAGGCAGCATAGAGCGTCCTCTATTCTCTACCAGGGTTCAAAAGGGAAGCAGGTTGTCTGGTTAATGGAGTTCAAAGTGTATCATCTACGGTAAGTTAAAGGGATTAAACTAACAAAAATAGGGATTAAAGTAAATCTCTCAGCATATATACGCTGAGAGAGAAATACTCCACTTATGGTATATTCCCCGTGACAAAAAAATATACATGGCAAGGTTAGGTAAGGTTTGTCAGGAAACAGGACAAGTGTTTCCTGACGCGAGTCTTGGTCATATAATGACCCGCCGCCAGAGCTTTTGGTCATCTGACCGAGGCCTTCCACTGGCTTGCCCCTCCACCCCTTGAAAAATTATGGCCATAATTATAACCACTGTTAAATAAGATAACACGGCAAAAAATATCTCTAGATACATCACAGGAAACCACTTTTTTTCCAGGTCAAACTAATTTTTATGTAGTTATTATCGTCCATTTCTGAATTATTTACTCTCCTCTGCACGAAGCGTACAGATTTATCGTTCGTTTTTATCGTATGTTGATTAAATTAGACGCCTCATAAGGCATATAGACGACAATTATTGAACTGAACGAATATGAAAATTCTCTAAGAGTGTTCCAAGCGATGGTATAGTACTTAAAATGATAAAAAACTTGCTGATTTCAGACGTTTTAAAGGCAGCGTTGAAGAAAGGAAGGCAGCGTTGAAGAAAGGAAGGCAGCGTTGAAGAAAGGAAGGCAGCGTTGAAGAAAGGAAGGCAGCGTTGAAGAAAGGAAGGTACCACTGAGGTACTGAAGGAAGCATTTAAGGAAAAAAAGGTAGCTTTCAAGGAAAGAAAGCAAAGTTTAATGAAGGAAGGCATCGTTCAGTGAAGGTTAGGCAAGGTTCCAGCCAGGTGAGTGGTAACAACAGTGATAGGTAAGGTTCCAGCCAGGTGAGTGGTAACAACAGTGATAGGTAAGGTTCCAGCCAGGTGAGTGGTAACAACAGTGATAGGTAAGGTTCCAGCCAGGTGAGTGGTAACAACAGTGATAGGTAAGGTTCCAGCCAGGTGAGTGGTAACAACAGTGATAGGTAAGGTTCCAGCCAGGTGAGTGGTAACAACAGTGATAGGTAAGGTTCCAGCCAGGTGAGTGGTAACAACAGTGATAGGTAAGGTTCCAGCCAGGTGAGTGGTAACAACAGTGATAGGTAAGGCTCCAGCCAGGTGAGTGGTAACAACAGTGATAGGTAAGGCTCCAGCCAGGTGAGAGTGGTAACAACAGTGATAGGTAAGGCTCCAGCCAGGTGAGTGGTAACAACAGTGATAGGTAAGGCTCCAGCCAGGTGAGTGGTAACAACAGTGATAGGTAAGGCTCCAGCCAGGTGAGTGGTAACAGTGATAGGTAAGGCTCCAGCCAGGTGAGTGGTAACAACAGTGATAGGTAAGGCTCCAGCCAGGTGAGTGGTAACAACAGTGATAGGTAAGGCTCCAGCCAGGTGAGTGGTAACAACAGTGATAGGTAAGGCTCCAGCCAGGTGAGTGGTAACAACAGTGATAGGTAAGGCTCCAGCCAGCTGTGAGATAGGGACTATTATCTTGAATGACAGATCAGAGAAAAACTTGAGGAATAGACAGGAGAGCAAATATGTTAAATGATGGAGGTAAACAGTGAATGTAGTGAGGTCTTTTGGAAGGAAGGGAAGGAGGGAGGGAGATAGGGCAGGAGAAAGAGGGAGGGAGGGAGAGGGAAAGGAGAGACAGAGGCGTAAAGGAATAAAGATGGGTAGGAGAGAGAGAGAGAGAGAGAGAGAGAGAGAAGAGAAGGGAAGGGGAGGAGTAAGGGATAAACGGACACTGGGACAGGGAACAAAGGGCAGCAATGCCCCCTTTAGCCGACAAGGGGAAGATCTCCACAAAGGGTTAGACTTGAGGCCCACTGTCCCCTTAGCTTCCCTTAATTAACATTGTCAGCGCTGACCCATACCCATACACCACCTCTCCCCCCCTCCTACTTAAGACTCCCATTCCCCCCTTAACCCCTCCCTCCCTTCCCCCTGGAGCATCGTTCAAGCTGCCTATCCTGATAATCACATTTCTCCTGTTCAACATCCGTTTAAAGGAGTTATATTTGATCACCTTCTCAAGAAATATGTTCCCGAGGTCGTTCGATCACTCTTTATTTTGGAAGTATTTTGGTCAGAGAAAAAAAATATTAGACAGGCTCCGGCTGGTCGGCTTGAGCGATACATAGTGAGGAAGGGGCGAAACTCTCCGGAGAAGAGCACAACAATACGGTTTTGATGCCTGTCATATTGTCGGTCATGTGTCTGTTTGTAAGAGGGGGAGGGGGAGGAAGAAGCGGAGGAGGGGAGGGGGTGAGAGGGAAGGGAAGGGTGAGAGGGACAAGGCGTCGAGTAGGGAGGGGGGTTGGACTTGGGAGGGGAGGGAGAGGTTTGATACCGGTCTGCGGGGGTTAGGGGTGGGTGAAGGGTAGAGATGGAGGAGGAGGAGATGGAGGAGGAGGAGAAGGAGGAGGAGGAGGAGAGGGAGAGCAGGTAATGATATGGAGGATTGGGATAGGAGAAGGTTGGGAGGTAAAAATGGGATACGATAGATAGCAGAAGAGTTTTGAAAGTCCACACGAGGCTGTCTGCTGAGCAGATAGATTAAAGGACTGTCATCTATTATCCAGGAGTCTGAGACAAGGGTATTAAAGCAGAAGGCTCTCTCACCACCCTCCACTCCAGCCAGTGCCGGCATGAAACAGAGAAAACTTTCCAATACTGTGTTTAGTATTTTTCCTTTCTTGTTCTGCTTCTAGAGACTGGTGAAGGAAGCAGCTCCGGAGCAGACACCAGAATATTGGTGTCTGCTGCTGTGATAACCATCACCACCACCACCACAATCACCACCACCACCATAACCACCACCACCATAACCACCACCACCATAACCACCACCACCATAACCACCACCACCATAACCACCACCATAACCACCACCACCATAACCACCACCATAACCACCACCACCATAACCACCACCATAACCACCACCACCACAATCACCACCACCACCAACATAACCACCACCATAACCACCACCACCACTGAGGGGACAAGACAGAGGGTTGGTAGACGGTGCAGGATACTCCCAGTGAAAAGCAGGGAAGTGAGGGGTACAATGAGAACTCAATAAGTGTTAAGGGACCACGACTCAACACCCTTCATGCATAAGGGGAATTACCAACAGACTCCTAGCTGTCTTCAAGAGGGACCTCGACAGATTTCTCAAAAGAGTTCCTGATCAGCCGAGTTGTGGTGCATACGTTGGACGGCAGACGGTGGGCACTAACAGCTTGAGTGATCAGGCTAGCAACCAGGAGGCCTGGTCTGGGACCGGGCAGCAGGGGCGGTGACCTCAGGCAATTTATATTTCTTATGCCTTACTTAAGACGTAAATTAGACGATTACCGTCTAATGTACGTCTGTTTTTATAGTTTTTATGGTTTATCAGTATGTTATCCCTCCCAGAGGTCTGACTTTTCTTTTCAAATCTACTTCCCATTTTTCCCATTTTTGTGGCTGTTTTTAGGTAATGGTTTGAATTTAGTAATTCGATCCGGTTTTCGCAACTGATGTCTCTACCATCGTATCGTAGTTTGTTTGTCGAGAATTATCATAATGTTACATATGGGTCCGAGGGTTTTCATTTGTGTTGAATCGAATAATGATGTGGTTCCTGGTTCATCTCCTACCTAGCATGTGGTTCCTGATTCCTCTCCTACCTCGCATGTGGTTCCTGGTTCCTAGTCATTCCCCCCCCTCTCTAACCTTACATGCACTCCGTGGTTCCTAGTTCCTCTCCTTCGCATGTGATTGCTGGTTCCTAGTCAACCTCTAACCTTGCATGTAGTCCCTGATTCCTAGTTTCTTCTACCTCGCATGGTTTGATAAGATCACACACACATTGTCAACACGAGCGGCTGGAGTGGTGACTTGTGTTGGACTGGTGTATCCTGTCACTGTGACAAGTCTACAAACTATTATTGCCTTTGTTGTTACTTCTTGTTTTGATTGCTTCGAATGGGATTAAGATATTAGGATGCTGGTGGAGGTGAAGGATTGGGATAATAGAGGCTATAGGAAGTCTGGAGGAAGGTTTGGGACAGGACTTGGTAGAAGGTCTGAGAGAGAGAGAGAGGAGAGAGAGAATTAGAATATTGTTACTCAAAATTTAATTTACCTATTTTCACTGTTTTCCCTCCCTCCTACCAGAATTCCCCCTCTTTCCTTCTCTCTCTCTCCTCTCTCTTTTCTCTCTCTCTCTCTCTCTCTCTCTCTCTCTCTCTCTTCCCTTCTCTCTCTTCCTCTTCCTATTTCGTTATTGTCTTGAATATTGAAATTCTTCCATACTCCGTTTCTGTCCTTCAACTCCCTCTTATTTTTCCCTTCCCTTCCTCCCTCCCCTTCCTCTCTCTCTCTCTCCTGTCTTCTCACTCTCACAGCCTCTCTCCCTTCCTGCCTGCTTCTCTCTAGTTGCCTCCTTGGCTCCTTTCTGCCTCCCTCCCTGCTTGTCTAGCTTAATCTGTCTCCCTCTCTACCTTCCTCTCTGCTTGCCTCCCTCCCTCCCTGCCTTCCTCCCTGCCTGCCTCGCTGGCCAGGTAGGGGCACGCCTCACGCTCGGCTGGTGTGGACATGGCTATCCGGGGAGATGGCTGACAATGGTTCACCACAGCCAGTATTGATATCAAATATGAAAGGGTGAACCGAAGGACTCGGGCGTTCCTTGGACCTCAGGGAGGAGGAGGAGGAGGAGGAGGAGGAGGCGTCCTTTAAGGACACGTCCCAGGAAATTTGTTCAGTCATGTGAAGGATGATTGACGGGGTCATCATGGCAGTATGCTTGACCTTGACCCACGGCCTTGATATTCAGACTCTTAAACTAAATTCGTTGGAACTGAACACCTTTAATCAAGGCTGAGGACCTGAACACCTTTAATCAAGGCTGCCTGAACAGCTAATCAAGGCTGGAGGACTGAGCACCACCTATCAAGGGTTTAAGATTGCTTCCTTGAAGCTGTTGACGATCTCTGAATCCAAGGAACCGTAGCTTCCTTCCTCGGATCAAACCTGATTGTCTACCATTCCCCAGACACTATGATAAAACTGGAATATGTGTTAAACAAAGAAAATAGAATGTCTTAGACAAAACTTGAATGTGTCTTAGACATATGGAATATGTCTTAGAAAAATCTAGAATGTTTCTTAGACATATGGAATATGTCTTAGAAAAATCTAAATGTGTCTTAGACATATGTAATATGACTTACACAAAACTAGAATGTCTTAGACACATGGAATGTGTCTTAGACTAAACTTCTACGACTGACGTAAAGATGCTGGCCTGTGATTGGTCCATGAGGGCTGAAATTGACAAATGGGAGAGCCATTCATAACATTTATTTTAAATATTTTTTTCATATATAGTTTTATTTTTAAAAAAAATTGAGGTAAATTAAAAATATTTTATTAGAATTTATTTTTATTAACGAATTTATTGTTTACTGGTTTATTGCTTTTATTTACATTGTACTGTTAATAGGACGTCGAGCGTCGTTTATCGACAGGACTTGGGATGTCACTGTTAACAGTACTTCAGATATCGTCACTGTTAACAGTACTTCAGATATCGTCACTGTTAACAGTACTTCAGATATCGTCACTGTTAACAGTACTTCAGATATCGCCACTGTTAACAGTACTGGTTAATATGACTGGTTAAAATACTGTTAACATGACTGGTTATCATGCTGTTAACATGACTGGTTCTATAACTCTTAAAATTTTAATGAACCACTAGCCAGAATATCGTAATTGCGATTGGTTTCCGATCAGGAGGGTCGCAGCCAGTCAGAATTCACCTTGCAAACTTCGGCGACCCAATAACACGGCTCGATGCAGGGCGCGTTGAGGCGTGAAGACAATAGTGTCTGGTGAGAAATTGTAGTCGTAGTGGTGGTAGTGGTGGTGGTGGTGATTGTTGGTAGTGGTAGAAAGCTAGTGTGAAGGCAGTCGGTAATGAAAGGCAGCATTGTATGTGTCTAGGCTCCAATTAACCTGTCTGGTGGGTTTAAAGCCTATCGACTACACTAGGGTCACTCAGACTGCACGGAACCCTATTCACCCCAAACAGGAGCATTTTAATAACTGAGATAGGGATTAGAGTAAACCCTCAGCATTTTTTTATCGCTGAGAGAAATGGACCTTTCGGTGTATGTATGTAGAGCAGTTAACCTGTACACTAACATCAGATATATCCTTCAGTGGTAGAGGTTGAAATAAGAAGGTAACAGTGGTAGTGAAACAAAAAGTGGAGTAATAGCAGAGGAGGAGTAGAAGTAGCAGTAGTAATAGTTAAGGTAGTCTATAAGAACAAGATAACAGAGGAGCACTGCAGGAGAACTACTGGCCCACGGCGGTAGGACGAAATCCCCTGCAGGGCTAAACCTCCATAGGAAAGAACCCACCTAAGCAGAAGATAGGAAAGGCAACAAAAATATAGGAAAGGTGAAGAGGCAAGGAGAGGAGGAGATAAAGATCAGGTCAAGTCACGAGTGTTCAAAAGTTTTAAGAGCTTGACATTGGTAACGGGAAAGACAGGCATCAGATGGTATAATATTTCTGAACCACAAGACAATATTTCTCAACCTCCAGCCAATATAATATTTCTCACTCTTTATCTAAAGTTATTTCTTCATGACTCGTCAACGAGTTTTTTTTCCAGGTGAATCACTAGTGAATAAAAAGTTACCGAATTACCAGAGAATTTATTCACCCTAAGTTTCTTCAGTTGTGTAAGGTTTTATCATCACTATTATGCATAAAAATATTCATTATTTATCATGGATATATTTATTCATTATTACTCGAGGTCTCAGAAATTTATTAGAATTTTGGAGACAAAAGGCAAATATGTTTGTGGGGAAGCGGTAAATGCGTTGGGGTCATGTAGCAGTGGGAATTATGTAGAATCATGTAGAATGGGAATTAATCAGGTTTGATTCGAGGGAGGGGAGAGTAGCTCCAATTCGCTGGATCAAGAACCCTTCAGCATCACAGGAAGGGCCACTGTATACCTGGCTTGAGTATCTCTCCCACATAATAATCTCCCTTCATGGGTAAAGGGTTCTTGATTTAAGGAATTTGAGCTGCTCTGCCCCCTTGGATCAAACCTGGTTTTCTTCTCACTTCCCCCAGGTACTGTGACCCTCCTCCCCCCCTACGGTTTCAACGCTTCCCCAATAAATAATCCATTTTTCTGCATAGTTTAGTTGTTACTCTTGTCATAAACTGTACATTGATCAACAGTGAACTCCATTGATCAACAGTGATCAACAATGGTCAACAGTGATTAACAATGATCACCATTGATCGACAATGATCAGTTTACGAAAAAAAACGGGAAAGAAATTCCATCCCTCCAGAGAAAGCCTATATCAATTTTCGGGACATTTTTTGGTAGATAATAAGTCTATTCAGTGTCTCCATAACCCCTCCATCTCCACTCCCTCTCTACCACCCTCCTCCCTCTCCCCCACCCTCCTCCCTCTCCCCATCCACCACCCTCGCCTCCTCTTAATACCTACCCCCCTCTCCCAGTGATACTCACAACCCACCTCAACCCTCCTGTCAACGGGGTGGAACACTCGTAACCCACTCCATCCCTCCTAATAAAGGGGTGGAATTGTTACAACCCACCCCAACACTCCTATCAACTGGGTGGGACAGTCACAACTCATCCCATCCATCCTATCAACGGGGTGGAACAGTCACAACCCATCACAACCCTCCTGTAAACGGGGTAAGGCAGTCACAACCCTCCTATCATCGGAGTGGGACAGGCACGACTCACCCCAACCCCCCTCACCACCGGGGTCCGACAGTACACCATAGTGCGGACGAAATAGCACAGTATCCCCTTACCCCTCGCATGTAAACAACACACAACAATGCTCCGTTTTCCTCTAAACAGTAATCACATGAGAGAGAAAATGGGGACTCTTTATAAAAAAAAATGACCCATATGACAGGCCTTTTTTTTTACCTTGTCTGTCCATCAAAATGCACAATGGAAGATGAAGCTTAGTGGAGGTTTTGGGACGAAGCAGGATAGGGTTAGGACAGTGGGATGGGGAAGCAGAAGACGGGGAGATCAAAACCCTTTTTTTTTCGGTGTATACCGCATAGTGGCAGCGGTAGGTTCAAAGGGTTGTTAGTACGTTACTCTGTACTGGTGGATGATTGGTGATGGGTGGTGGGGTGTAGTGGTTGGTTGGTGATGGGTGCTGGTAGTTGTAGATGGTTGTGGTGATGATGGGTGCTGGTAGTGGTAGATGGTTGTGGTGATGATGGGTGCTGGTAGTGGTAGATGGCTGTGGTGGTGATGGGTGCTGTGTAGTGGTAGATGTCTGTGGTGGTGATGGGTGCTGGTAGTGGTAGATGGCTGTGGTGGTGATGGGTGCTGGTAGTTGTAGATGGCTGTGGTGATGATAGGTGCCTAGTGGTGGCACTGTTAATGATACGTGGTTATACTGGTAGTGATGGTTCATGGTGATGATGATAATGTTAGATAATTGTGGTTATAGGGGGGTGGTGGTGGTGTTGCCGCTAATGCTACGTGATTATAGTGATGGGATGGTGATAGTGGCACCGGTAGTGATGACTGTAGATTTACGGGCCTGACTAGGTGATGCTGTTAGGTTGTGGTGATAGTGGTGGAGGCTGCAGTGGTAATTAATGTGGAGGTAGTTGTGGTTGTTGTGACTATTACGGTGGCTTTAGTGGTGGTGATGGTGGAAGATGGTGATAGTGATGATTTTATTCATATTAATAACCCAGAGGGATGATCACCAAGGGTAACCTCAAAAGACACGTCTGGCCAGTTTCCACCGGGGTTATCTTCCCCAGGATGCCACCGCCAGAATTTGACTAACACCCTGGTACCTACTTAGTTAGGTGAACAGTGGCAGCAGATGTAAGGGAAAAAATTACCGACGTTTCTACTTGTGCTACATACAGAACCCCATATATGGTTGTAACAGTAGTAACAACAGTGGTTATACGTGGTAACAACAGTGGTTATACGTGGTAACAACAGTGGTTATACGTGGTAGCAAGTGGTGGTAGGTGGCAGCAAATGTGGTGATGGGTGGTATCAACAGTGATAACAGGTGGCAGTGAGAGTTGTGACAGGTGGTAGCAACATTGGCAACAGGTGGTAGCAACAGTGGTGATGCTTGAAAGCAAAACAAGTCATAGGCAGTAGAGCAACCTTGGCGTTTGGTAGACAGATTAACGCGAAAAAAAAAGATACCCGAAAATATCTTCTATCGGAATAAATCGGTCGCGTAGCGCCGTGTGCTGACCGGTCTGAACATCGCTGCCTTCGTTATTAAATACATAAGCTACCCCTTCAACTCTCCTAATAAGTTTTCCCCCCGTTTTCTTTTCGTCCGGCTTGGGGTCATCAATTTACATAATGCAGATTTAATTTACATAAATGATGAAAAAGCCTTTCCAAGGGAAGGTAAATTGGTTTTAATTATATACATTAGTTATTTTTGAATGTCTAGGGGGCATCTCAGGGGAACAGGAGAAGCTGAAGCCTGAATCTTAATAGAAACTTACCCCCATACATTCATTGTGCTTACACACGCACGCACACAAAGACCCATACATAGCTTTAAGAAGAGGTATGATAAAGCTCATGGAGAAGGGAGAGAGTGGACCTACTAGCAACCAGCAAAGAGTTGGGGCCAGGAGCTATGAATCGACCCCTGCAACCACAAATAGGTGATTACAAATAGAAAAATGCACAGGCCGGAGCTAAGGGGCACGCCCTACGAAGAGAGGTTAAGGGAACTCGACCTGACGACACTGGAGGACAGGAGAGAGAGGGGGGACATGATAACGACATATAAAATACTGAGAGGAATCGACAAGGTGGACAGACGGGATGTTCCAGAGATGGGACACAGCAACAAGGAGTCACAATTGGAAGTTGAAGACTCAAATGAGCCACAGGGATGTTAGGAAGTATTTCTTCAGTCATAGAGTTGTTAGGAAGTGGAATAGTCTGGGAAGTGAGGTAGTGGAGGCAGGTACCATACATAGCTTTAAGAAGAGATATGATAAAGCTCATGGAGGAGGGAGAGAGAGTACCTAGTAGCGACCAGTGAAGGGGCGGGGCCAGGAGCTACGATTCGATCCCTGCAACCACAATTAGGTGAGTACACACACACAGGAAGCTGAAAACTCAGATGAACCATAGGAATGTTAGGAAGCATTTCTTCAGTCTTAGAATTGTCAGGAAGTGGAACGACCTGAAGAGTGAAGTGGTAGAGGCGGGATCCACACACAGCTTTAAGAAGAGGTACGATAATGCTCTCGAAGCCAGGAGAGTGAACCTAGTAGCAACCAGCGAAGAGGCAGGGCCAGGAGGGGTGACTCGACCCCTGCAACCACATGTAAGTGAGTACACACCTGGTTTGCTTGAGGATGATGTCAGGAAGTGAGGATGGCTGAGCCTGGAGTGGCGGAGGATGGCACAAATAATTAACTTTCCTCTTTGATGGATCTTGTGATCACGTGGCTGATAGACGCACGTGCTGGGTGGGAGGATTTGGGAGCAAGGGTGGGAGGGAGATTGGGTGGGATAGGGAAGGGAGGTAGACACGTGGTAATAGTTGATAGTGGTGGTTCTAGTTCTTGAGGCTTATTATTTATCTAGAGTATGTATGTGTGTGTGTGTTTGTGTGGGGTCGGCGCCACATCCCTCATCGTGGCTTATTTGGTAGCGTCCTCAGCTCACACACTGAGGGGTCTGGAGGATCGATCCCCGGCACGGGTGAAACATTGGACATGCCTCCTCTCACCTCCTGTCCCTGTTCACCTAGCAGTAAGTAGGTACCTGGGTGTTAGTGGACTGTTGTGGGTCGCATCCTGGGGGAGAAGATTAACCTGAGTTGCCACGTACTTGTGATGACTTATTATTATTATAAGAGTAGACCTTACCTTACATTTATTAAAGTTTTATAGAGATAGAGCTTTCTTCCCTATTCCATGTATTTACATCTGAAACTTTATCCCAATCCCTCTTCCTTTTCCCCGCGAAGGAAGTGAGATAGATGGTGGACTTTAGAATATTATATATATATTGAAATTATAATCCTTCTTTTTATAAGATGAATAATGTATATATATATATATATATATATATATTCTTGGAGTCTATATACCTGGTTTGTCCTGTTTCTTGACAAATGTTACCTAATTACCTAATTAACGTACGTACCTTGAGTGAGTTCCGGGTGTAAAACACCCCGCCGCCCGGTCCATGACCAGACCTAACGGTGGATCAGGGTCTGATCAGCCGGGCTGTTACTGCTGGCTACACGCAATCCAACGTGCAAACCAAAGCCCTGCTATTACTTATCCTCTGGTACACTGGTGCAGAATTCTCTTCGGGGGAGATGGGCAGATGGATGGACGAGGAAGGGGAAAGACGGGGATGGGGGATCGGAACACTGAGGGGAGGGGGAAAAGGGGGAGAGAGAGGGGAGGGGAAAAGGGAAAGGGAGGGAGAGAGAGAGAGAGGTGAGGGGAGGTGCGTAAAGTCACTTTGTGTTGCTCTTCGCTGCCTCGTAAACAGGTGGGCGTGTCCTCGTACACAACACACCAGCAATTCCCTTAATGCAGGTCTCGTTATCTTAAGTTTTTAAAGCGAATAAAAGGATTTCATTAACTGCGGGTTTTGATGCGAACGTAAACAACCCCCCTTCCCTCTCTCCATCCCTCTCCTCATCCCTACCCTCCCTAAAACCCACCAGCGTCCTCTTCCCTCCCTTCCCTTCCTTCCTGTCTAACCCATTGCCCTTCATCGCCCCTCCTTCCTATCCTCCCTTCTCACCCTCTCAGGAATATGACAGATTTTGTTCCCACTTTTTTTTTTTACATCCTGTTTTTTCCAGAGTTAGGTTATTGAGTTCCTTCCTTTATTTACAAGCTAAGTAAGAGCTGTTACCTGCAACGGCTCAATGGAAAGCCTTTTTCATTGTCATGAAACATACAAATAGAGAATAGGATGTAACTATCGTAAAGAATAGGGAAGTTGCACACTGCTGAAGTTTCCACATCTGGTGAAAAAAGAAGGGTCCCCTCTCTCCTTCGCTCCTTCCCTCCCTCCCTCTCTCCCTCCATTCCTCCCTCCTCACGAAAGACTATCACTCCTTCGTTAATGGTATGCTTTGTGAAATAATTACGTAGCGCAGCTGCTGACGACCAACCAATTAGAGGCTTTTCGCCGCCCCTTCAGCAACCAATCAGCATCCCTCCTCGTCATCCAACTGCCAATCACTGTCATTTATTCGTCATGCAACTGCCAATCAATACAACGCTTGACCCGTTGCGCCACTTGTTTAGTGACCAAAACTTTGGTGGTTCGGTATTTAGGTATACCAAGATGTATACCAAGTAAAGTTTGAAGTTTGGTAGATATTGGTATATTTTTCTCGGTTTTAATTTGCTTTTGGTATAGTGTGGGGTTTAATTATGGTTCAGAAAGCGAGCGAAAAGTGCTATGAAAAGAGACTTAAAGTGCATAATTTAACTGTAATTATCCGTAGTAGTAGTAGTAGCAGCAGTAGCAATAGTAATAGTAGTAGCAGCAGTAGCAATAGTAATAGTAGTAGCAATAGTAGTAGTAGTAGCAGCAGTAGTTGTAGTAGTCTTGAAGTGGATGTGGTTATTTTTGTGTTATTGATGTGGTTGCAGTGGTTGTGTTTTTAGTTTTCCTTCTTTTAGTTGTGATTCTGGTTGTTATGGTTATTGAGATGGTTGTGGTTGTTGCTCATACTATAATAATAATAGCAGATGAAACCTGATTACCCCTCACTCCCCAGGCACTTTATGACCCAAATGTCTTAATAATAATTGAATATAATTCAAATAATATATAATTCAAATAATATATAATTCAAATAATATAATTCAAATAATATAATTCAAATATAATTCAAATATAATTCAAAATTTTGACTTGATTTGATTCCATGGAGGAGTGCAGTTTTTTTGGGGGGCTTGTATTCTTAAAATGTATTAAGGAATCAGTAATGTTTAATATGTTAAGGTTAAAAATGATCTTCGTGTTTGGTAATCCTACGGAGTTTTTTTTTCCTTGCATTTTTGAAGTCGTCTCCCCTTACTGTGTGGGGGTGAGGGGTGGGTGTGACCTCTTTCACCAGCTGTTTCGATGATTACGCCTCATTCCACCAGCTGTTCCGGTAGCCACGCCTCATTCCACCAGCTGTTCCGGTAGCCACGCCTCATTCCACCAGCTGTTCCGGTAGACACGCCTCATTCCACCAGCTGTTCCGGTAGACACGCCTCATTCCACCAGCTGTTCCGGTAGACACGCCTCATTCCACCAGCTGTTCCGGGAGCCACGCCTCATTCCACCAGCTGTTCCGGGAGCCACGCCTCATTCCATCCACTGATAATCGCCTAATCATGAAGTCATTAAAATGCTGGTGATTATTACAAGCGGCACTTTCAGTGATTACCCAATTAAAAAAATAACCATGAAATATATATATATATATATATATATATATATATATATATATATATATATATATATATATATATATATATATATATATATATATATATATATATGCAAAAAGATCACAGTAAACAGGTGATATCAAAATATGCAAGACAACCACTATGAAAAAATAGAAGACTTCCTATCTTCTATTTTTTCATAGTGGTTGTCTCCATGGGGAAGTGGAACAGAATTCTTCCTCCGTAAGCCATGCGTGTCGTAAGAGGCGACTAAAATGCCGGGAGCAAGGGGCTAGTAACCCCTTCTCCTGTATATATTACTAAATGTAAAAGGGAAAACTTTCGTTTTTCATTTTGGGCCACCCCGCTTCGGTGGGAAACGGCCGACGTGTTGAAAGAAGAAAAGATATATATATATATATATATATATATATATATATATATATATATATATATATTATATATATACACATATACAGTTTAGGAATTTCGGTGATTTAATAACTATTACATTAAATTCAGTAATACAATAAATACAATACATTTAATAAAATACAAATACAATAATACAATAGTTCAATATATGCAATAACTGAGAAGTGATGTGAAGGACTGAGAAGTGATGTGAAGGACTGAGAAGTGATGTGAAGGACTGAGAAGTGATGTGAAGGACTGAGAAGTGATGTGAAGGACTGAGAAGTGATGTGAAGGACTGAGAAGTGATGTGAAGGACTGAGAAGTGATGTGAAGGACTGAGAAGTGATGTGAAGGACTGAGAAGTGATGTGAAGGACTGAGAAGTGATGTGAAGGACTGGGAAGTGATGTGAAGGACTGAAGTGTGAAGGGCTGAAGTGTGAAGGACTTTAGGAAGTGATGATGAAGGACTGAGAAGTGAGTGAAGGACTGAGAAGTGACGTGAAGGACTGAGAAGTGAGTGAAGGACTGAAGTGAGTGAAGACGGAAGTGATGAAGGACTGGGAAGTGAGTGAAGGACTGGGAAGTGATGTGAAGGACTGGGAAGTGACGTGAAGGACTGAGAAGTGACGTGAAGGACTGAGAAGTGACGTGAAGGACTGAGAAGTGACGTGAAGGACTGAGAAGTGACGTGAAGGACTGAGAAGTGACGTGAAGGACTGGGAAGTGACGTGAAGGACTGGGAAGTGACGTGAAGGACTGGGAAGTGACGTGAAGGACTGGGAAGTGACGTGAAGGACTGGGAAGTGACGTGAAGGACTGGGAAGTGACGTGAAGGACTGGGAAGTGACGTGAAGGACTGAGAAGTGACGTGAAGGACTGAGAAGTGACGTGAAGGCCTGGGAAGTGACGTGAAGGACTGATAAGTGACGTGGAGGACTGGGAAGTGACGTGAACCATCGAGAGGACTGGAAGGACAAATTTACTGGAAAGTGAGAAGGCCGGATGACCACGCTAAAGACGTGGAACTTGGAAAACGTGAAATCGAACGTGTTGAACCCTTGATTCTGGAAAGAATCCATCGACCACGCTAAAATGAACCTTTGACCACGCTAAAATGAACCTTTGACCACGTTACACTGAACCCTCCACCACGCTAAAATTAACCCTTTATATTGTGCCTTCTAAAGTGAACCTCCCACGTAAAAAACTTTACTTTCTCAAAGGAACTTTTCTCCTCGTTCAAAAATTACCTTCCAAAAGAAACCTCGAAATGTAAGGCACCTCTTCCACCCAAAAGAACACCCCCTTCATTTCCACGCCAAAATGCACTCTGCCACGCCAAAATGCACTCTGCCACGCCAGATGAATTCTGCCACATCAAAATGCACTCTGCCACGCCATATGCACTCTGCCAAAGCAAAAAAATACAATAGCAGCAGCAGTAATAGCAAAAGCAACAATATTAGCAACAACAGTAATAGCAGAGGTATTAAAATTAGAAACAGTAGCAACAACAAAAGCAACAGCAACAACCCAAAGGCACCAACAAAAGTAGCAGCAGCAACAGTAAGAGCAATAATAGATTTAACAGCGACAGCAGTAATAACAGCAGCTATAAAAGTAACAGCAGCAATAACATCAGTTACTGCAGCAGCAGTGACAGTAACAGAAGCAATAACAGCAGCAACAGCAGTAACAACAGCAACAGGAACAACAAAGGTAGTGAAAATTACATCTATAACAGTAACATCAGTAGCTTGAGAACAAGTAACAACAACAGTAACATTAAAACAAAAGACAACAGTAGCAACAACAGTAGTTTATAAAGCAGCAGCAACACTAGCTGAATTAACATCAAAAGTAACAGCGAAGGTAGCAAGACTCGCCGCTAATGTAGCAGGAAAGTAGCAATAGTAGCATTAAAAATAGCAGCGAAAGTAGCAAGATTCATCGCTAATGTAGCAAGAAAGTAGCAATAATATCAAAAGTAGCAACAGTTACACATCACTAGCAGGAGGCCTACCTTCAAAAGTAGCCGCAACAGTAGCAGCATCAACGGCAGCAATAATGCCATCAGAAGTAGCAGCAACAGTAGCAGCATCAACGGCAGCAATAATGCCATCAGAAGTAGCAGCAACAGTAGCAGCAAGGGCAGCAAATGCATCATCAAAAGCATGAAATGTAACAGACGTAGCAATAACAGTCGATGTATATACAAACAGGCAACAACAACTAACATTAACAGCAACAAGAACAACAGGAATCACAAAAACAAATTATAGCGTCGCCAAAAAAAAAAAAACAATAATTACAGCGTCAACAACAATGAACAACAATCAACAACAATAATCAATAACATTAACAGCAGCAAGAACATTAACAAGAACAACAAGAACAAGGAGGCAGCAGTTGGTGGTAAACGAAGGATAATCCCACAAAATTATGTAAATAATTTTGAATTTGTGACCTGGTTTTTTGGATCATAATTTTCTAAAATACACATAATGTATGTGTGTGTGTGTGTGTGTATGTGTGTGTGTGTACATCCCCTAGGTCCTGTCATGCCTATTCTTAAAGCTATGTACGGAACCTCTCTCCATCACTTCTCAAGTCATTTCGCTTTCACCCCCGAAGCTGAAGAAATACTTCCCGACATCCCTGTGACTCCTCTGCTCGTGTACGTGTTTACCTCTCGAAGAGGAGAAGCAGCAGAAGTATGCTATAGGTATCCCTTCAGTGTTTACTTGATAACATGTTTAGGTATTCCCGAAGGGGTACCTTATTGTGGCTGCCTGATTTTTTTTGTATTCCTCGTAGGTTCTCTCTTATAAATGTGAAAAGCCGATAGGCTTCAAATTTTTAATGTTAGTGTGCTGTATGAAGGTCAAGGTTCATACATGCACACTTGTATTCTGGTCTGTATTATATAGATCAACACCGGTTTGGGTTTCCGAGTGATAACTTGAGAAAGCCTCTTCTGATTGGCTTCAAACTATCAACACAGGTGTGTCCTACTGAGAAAAATATTGGCATCGTCAGTGAAGTCTGTGGGTACCAATTTTCTTATTTTTTTTTTAAAAAGATTTACATTTTTCTGAGAAATATCCTGACTATGCTTCACATGAAGGACTTGAATCCTTAATGGCTGATGCAACCTATGTTAAGGATTGTACCTTTAAGTTTAGGATGTACAGGAGCAAATTTGTCATTGTAATGACAGTTGAAAACTTGGAATCTTTGGATTACGTGCGATAACTGAAGAATGTCACCTCTGGTCGGCTTCAAACTTCTTAGCACTAATGTGTTTTACTAAGAGAGAGGTTAAAAATTTTAAGTGTGCTTCGTAGCCTCCAGTTTGCAAGTTTTATTTATGTCAGGACTTTTTTCCGGAAATTTTTCTAACGAGCTGGAAAAAAAATTTGATCAGTCTTCGTAATGTTTTAAATCTACGATGAATAAGGTAATAAGAAAATTTCTTTGAGTGTTTTTTAGAGGTATTCATTATCATCTGAAACCTATAAAAATTATTTTTTTAGAATGCTGTGGTCTAGTATGTATAAGTCACACTCTCTAGAATAAATTGTCTAAATATCAGCAAATTCAGTGTAGTGTTTTCCGTGAAATTCATGAAGATTAGTTTAGTGGTTTCCATGATATCAACAGGAGACCAAGTCCACTCTTCAGGGAGTTGAGCTGCAGCTCCTGTGCCTCTTCGAGGCATAGGAGCTGCAACTACCTTGCCTCTTCAGTGGATTGAGGTAGAGGCGCCTGGGGTTATAGGATACCGGGATGCCTTTCTTGGATCATGTAGTGACCTAAATACATCCAGGTTTTGTTTCCAGTAGTTGTAGTACACTACCTACTTTTGGGTCTTCGTAGCACAGTGATTGTAGCACAAACTACCTCTTGTATCCTTGTAGTACAGTGGTTGTAACACACACTACCTTTTGGATCCTCGTAGCACTGGTTCTAGCGCATACTACCTCTTGGATCCCATTCAGTCAGTAAGATCCCATTTAGTCAGTAAATCACTCTGAAGAAGCATCTTCTACAGTTCTTTCAACATCCTGTTTGTTATTCCTGTTCCTTGTGTTCGCTTTTCCGTTTCTCCTGTTCCTTGTGTTCGCTTTTCCGTTTCTCCTGTTCCTTGGGTTCGCTTTTCCGTTTCTTCTGTTCCTTGGGTTCGCTTTTCCGTTTCTCCTGTTCCTTGTGTTCGCTTTTCCGTTTCTCCTGTTCCTTGTGTTCACTTTTCCGTTTCTCCTGTTCCTTGTGTTCAGGTAAATAGAACACATGTGCAACACTTGGGTATCTTTACTGTGGAGACAAATTGTCAACCAGTGATTTTATAAACCCATTCCAGAGACGGATACTACAGACCGTCGAAGACATGAAATAGTAGTTCGAGGTCAGTCCCTCAGCCTTGAAAGGAGGAGTTTCTTCCAGCAGTAGATGCCCTTGGACAGAGACTTGTATATTGAAAGCAGGAGAGGTGAAGACGGAGTCACAGGTGGGTGGAACCCGCCAGTGGAAGTAAATGGTTCCATTAAGATGGGCCAGCTTTGTGCTGTAGAGGAATTATCCGTACTAAGATCCTAAGATGCTGGCGTGTCAGTGTATTCGTCCACTACCGTCTGCAGTATTGTTGTCTGTATTGGACTGATAGTCAGTGGTTGGCCAAACGTCTCCACAAATAAGATACTTGAGTGCTGTACACGTGTCTTATTCATCTACTCTGTGCTGTACAGTATTAATATATGTTACTGTGTCACTACAAACACATGCACTTACACACCTATATTACATCTCATCATAGCAATGTACCAGATGGTACATATTAAGAGTACAGTATCTTATAAAATGGGCATCATAAGATTATATGTACAGAATAATAATAAATATAATACAAAAGTATAATGAGTTACTCCAAGAATTGTGTAGGAACCTATGTCCTTAATTATTCAAGTTACATTAAATGTAATTACCACTTAGACACCGTTTTTATTAAAGATCTCAACTTTTATTTAGTTGGTTTGTATTCATCCAGTTGTAATCCACTTTCTAGTTACTGTTGCTCTCTTGTGTTATCTTCTTGTCTCTCTATCGTCGGATTTTATTGTCTGTGATTATTATCCATTTTTCCTGGATATCTTTTTTTTAATCTCTCTATTTTTTTTCTCGGCCTTTTTTTCACAGAAATGTACTCGTTTTCCTTATTTCTCGTTCTGTATACATGTTTTCTGGTCCAATAGATCTCTTTTCTCATAAGTTAAACATAGATTTCTTATAAACAGGTGAATGGACAGGGATTCTAAGTGTTCCGCGCATATAGCGAACACACCGCTGTATGCACGGACCTTGGTTCGATTACATGTTCATTCTTATATTAATTTATTATATTCGTTAGCAAGCGTTCATTACAACTCTTTTCTTGGGGTTTATAAGTAGCTTTTGTTCCCACAATGCAACTTTTATTTGGAATATTGGAAATAACACCGGGCTGATGTACCGAATTTACCTTTATATAAAAATAATTAGCTCCCTTTTATAGCTCCTGTATTTAAAAAAAATGCATTCAGAATTTATTGGCACTTGGAATGAGCTTCTTCAGTCGCACTTACAAAATATCATGCTTGATGGGCGCATACTCTAATTCACTTCAGCTCTGTCCCATTTATCGCGTTATTCTTTCCCCATTTAATTTTCATGACATTCTTTACCTCTTCTACCATTTTCTTGCATCCCTGCTGCACCTCCCAGCCGGCTCCGAGACACGTGATAAAGGCTTTAAATAATTAGGGGCGAGGCGGTACATCAAGGCTGAGAAGGGTTGGTCCGGAGAATGCCCGCTGCTCCTGTCATCAAATTTCCGCTTGTCTCCTTCCCTCAATACGTCGCCTGGGGCTTCGAACCGCGATATTGGGGTTACTTTGTGAGTTTCCTTACGTGACCACTACCACCCTCACTGTCACCATCACTACCCTCCCCACCACGACAATAATTACCACACCATCACCCCCACTAACCCCAGCCGCCACCACCACCGCTACGCCAACATGTCCTGTTTAGTGAATGTGTAATTACCAATTTGTAATTACTAATTTAAATATGCCAGGGTGTGGGGAGCTTGTCAGACCAAAATTCAGGTATCACCCTAAGTTAATTACAATTAATATAATAGAGCAGAGTAATTACCTTCACTCTGGGTCATGGGTTAATCACGCAATGGTTCACCACTCTCCACAAATCACTGAATCAACCACTCTTCCCTATTCCACATAAATAATAATCATGGTTTAATAACCGAAATAAACGAGAAGTTGGGGATGAAGGGGATACCTGAGGGATACCTCGGGGACGACGATCAGAAAAATATATTAAATTTGCTATTTATTAAAGAGCTCAAGGATTTCAAGAGTTTACTGAATACAATTCAATATATTCTTATGCAGAAACTGGACAATATTATTACAGGGAAGGAGAATGCTATGAGGAAGAAGTGGATTCTTTTAGTACTCATTATATATATATATATATATATATATATATATATATATATATATATATATATATATATATATATTTTATAAAAGTCTGCCGATTAGGTAAAACTGGTCAATTAGCAAGAACTCATTTAAAATTAAGTCCTTTCTAAAATTTTCTCTTATACGTTTAAAGATATATTTTTTTCATTTATGTTAATGTAAAAATTTATAATTTTGTACCAAGAGAAACTTTGAAAACCTACTTAACCTTATTACAACAAGCACAATTTAATTTAGCCTAACCCAACTAAATATATTTTAGATACGTTAACATTAATTTAATAATAAGCAAACACAATGAAATATATTTTTTTCGTTAGGTTCAGAATGATTTTGGCGAAATTATTGCATACACAAATTTTCACTTGTCTTATATGGCAAGGTGAGCGTTGCTATTTAAGCCAAAATCGCAAGTTTTACCTAATCGGCACGACATATATATATATATATATATATATATATATATATATATATATATAATTGTGCATATGTGCATTATATATTTGCATACTCGTATATGTGTATATTATACATATGCACTTGTACTCCTGTGTAAGTGTATATACAGTAAATGGCCATTTTATTAGGTACACCTCCTCGGTAATGTAAATCTCTTAATCATATGGCAGCACCTTAATACATGCAGACATGGTCAAGAGGTTCAGCTGTTGTTCACACTGGGGAACAAATGGTATCTAAGTGATGTTGACCTTGCTGATTTCTTGAGATTTTCACACAAAACAAGTCTGTAGAGTATACTGAGAATAGTATGAGAAACAGAACATTCCAGTGGGGGGGGGGGAAGCAGTTGTGTGGGCGAAAACTCCTTCTTAATGAGAGAGGTCAGAGGAGAATGGTCAGTCTGGTTCAAGGTGACAGACGGATGTCAGCAACTCCGGTAACCTCACGTTGCAAAGGTGGTATGCAGAAGATCATCTGTGAAGGCTGAACACGTTGAACCTTAAAGAAGATGAGACACGCCAGCAGAAGTCCACACTAGCAACAAGAGCGCCAACAACAAGAGCGCCAACAACAAGAGCGCCAACAACAAGAGCGCCAACAACAAGAGCGCCAACAACAAGAGCGCCAACAACAAGAGCGCCAACAACAAGAGCGCCAACAACAAGAGCGCCAACAACAAGAGCGCCAACAACAAGAGCGCCAACAACAAGAGCGCCAACAACAAGAGCGCCAACAACAAGAGCGCCAACAACAAGAGCGCCAACAACAAGAGCACCAACAAGAGCGCCAACAACGAGCGCCAACAACAAGAGCGCCAACAACAAAGCGCCAACAACAAGAGCGCCAAAACAAGAGCGCCACAACAAGAGCGCCAAAAGAGCGCCAACAACAAGGCGCCAACAACAAGAGCGCCAACAACAAGAGCGCCAACCAAGAGCGCAACACAAGGCGCAACAAGAGCGCCAACAACAAGAGCGCCAACAACAAGAGCGCCAACAACAAGAGTACCAACAACAAGAGCACCAACAAAAAAAGCGGCAGAATAAAAACAACCAAGAATCTTTATTTTTTTTGTAAGTGTGATCTCTGGAACAAGCGTCGCAGGACTCTGGTAAGCGGCCATCTTGAACGTTCCTCTTCCTCTCTCTTCCTTCCCTTTCATTCCCCTCTCCCTGACCCTCTTCCACTCCCTTCCCCCTTTCCTTCCCCTCTCCCTTGCACCTTCTCCCTCCACCTTGCATCCCCAGCGCTATTACTACTACCCTTTCCTATCTCTCCCCTTTCCTCTCTTCTCCCATGACATACCCCAAGCTCCCCACAACCCTCCCCTCCCCCAACCCCTCCCCTCCCACCCCAACCATCATCTTGGGTAATCTCGTCAAAGGCGGGATTTTAAGCGAGAAATCACGAGACAGTGACGAGACATTTTCCACCACACGAGACCAGAATTAACATACTCTCCCAGTTACCATAACTCGCTGGATCACCCGGAGTTACGCTATAAATATTTGTTTTAATTAAAATTCACAAACGCTTTTTCTCATTAAGGTTGGCGCACCTTTTTTTTTTAATAAAAGCGCGCCTTAATGCAGCATTTTTTTTCGCGCGTAAATTCGAGGATTTGGCGGGTGGAGTTTCGCGGTTTTTTTTCCCTAAAGTGTAACTTGATTTAGGGGAATTGTAACGATGGTGGGGACGTTACGATGGTGGGGACGTTACGATGGTGGGGCCGTTACGATGGTGGGGCCGTTACGATGGTGGGGCGATTACGGACGTTACGATGGTGGGGACGTTACGATGGTGGGGCCGTTACGATGGTAGGGCCATTACGATGGTGGGGCCATTACGGACGCTACGATGGTGGGGCCATTACGATGGTGGGGCCATTACGGACGCTACGATGGTGGGGACGTTACGATGTGGGGACGTTACGATGGTGGGGCCGTTACGATGGTGGGGCCATTACGGACGCTACGATGGTGGGGACGTTACGATTTTGGGAACATAATAATGGTGGGGGACATAATAATGGTGGGGGACATAATAATGGTGGGGGACATAATAATGGTGGGGACATAATGGTGGGGACGTAATAATGGGGAATTTGGCCGGGGCGTCGCTAGCGGGTGATGGCTGTAATGTTGATGGATGATATGAAGACCACTGTGACGTCACCAGCGCGTTTCCCCCTTCCAATCCTAACATTTCCTCCCCGCCCTTCTCCCCACCCCATTCCTCCCCTCCCTCCCCATTCCTTCCCTCCTGTGGCATTTGGGTCAGATTATATTGCAGTGGGGAGTGTTTCAGGGGATGATGGGTGAGTATTGGCTTAATCTCCTCTATAAACTATTAATACATTCATGATATGTATGTCGTGCCGAATAGGTAAAACTTGTAATTTTGGCTTAAATGACAACGCTCTTCTTGCCGAATAAGGCAAGCGAAAATTTGTGTATGCAATAATTTCGCAAAAAAACATTTTAAACCTAACGAAAAAAATATATTTCTTTGTGTTTATTTATTATTAAATTAATGTCAACTTGTCTAAAATATATTTAGTTGGATTAAGCTAAATTAAATTGCGCTTGTTATAATAAGGTTAGGTAAGTTTTCTAAGGTTCTTTTGGTACAAAATTATTAATTTTTACATTAACATAAATGAAAAAATATATATTTAAACGTATAAGAGAAATTTTTACAAAAGGAATTAATATTAAATGAGTTCTTGATAATTGACCAGCAAACACTGGAAGGTTAGTACAAGAACTAACTAAAGCTTCGACAGCAAGTTGCAGAGACACGGAGGAAGCGGGGAGACATAGTCACAACATACACGATACTCAGAGGAACAGGCACGAGAGAGAGAGAGACACCGCTAAGCTCTTCCCAGTAAACTGAATCTGACGAGTCACAAATGAAAACCGAGATGTAATGAGGTACTTTTTTTTCGGCGAATGGCAACATATAACAGCAACACACACACACACACACACACACACACACACACACACACACACACACACACACTCACACACACACACATTAAAACAAACATTTCATGGTTTCAAAAAAACTAGACGCGTTTGGGTGACTGCGCGACCCAGGTGAAGTGTTCTCAGTATTTTGTAATTCCATCCTCCTGAAAAATTCATAAAATCATTGAGATTAGAAAGTTTCACTATATATATATATTAATATTTTTAACCAAAAATGTTTTTTAGTGACTGCCGAGATTTCTTTACATTGTTTATGTATGTAGTAGCTGCGCTGACTGACCCTCAGGAGGCAGAGGAGGTGCAACTCCACTCCCTCTACAGACCTAGCAGCAGACCTCCAGCTCTCCCAAGAGGTCCGGGAGCTGGAGGGCAATACTATCAATAGGAACATGAAGAAAACTAATCACCTGTAGCATAACAATACCAAAAAGCTAAGGAGTTGTAGAATAACATTCTCAACAATGGAAAAAAAACACGAAACTAGGAATGTTATGTCCGTAGAGTTTCCCAGCAATATAACAGACTCGGAATTCCTTCGCTGAACCCCCAGGGAAGGAATGTCAACCCCAAGGGAAGGAATTTTAGCCACGGAAGGAATTTGGGAGGGTTATGCACGTTCACAAACCTTACCTTGGACGCGACATGCGGGTATAGTTCTCCGTTCATGAAACCCACTCCAGACGTTTGTTACCATCTGTTGAGTGCCAGGTCAACTACACTCGGTTATTCCCTCCCTCGTGTCTCGTGTGCCGACAGGTAAACAGTCCAGTGTTTTCTAGTTAATTTTCTAGGTTTTATGCCACTGTCATGAGCTGTATAACCCTTGTATATTTAGCACTTCTTTTTTATTATAGTAATATGCCACTGTCAATAGTTTGTATTGTACTGTGTTCAGTATTAATGGAAATAAGTTACTTTGGCTTTTTTGTTATCCTAGGTAATTTACACATACGTTACTATGTATGATAATTGCACTTGTACTTATATAAACTTACTAATGTATATGGTGATATAGACCTATTAGCCTAATGCAGCGTATCTGGCGGTATATTATGGTACCGTAGTGGAATAATGCTTCGTTAAACCTGGGATCACGATCTACATACAAGTATGACGGCTTGACACTGATCCTTGACTCGTGAAAACAACTGTTGAAGCATCGCCACGTCAGCGTCAAATAAAACTAATTACCCACGGAGGCCTAGCAAGTACTTCAGCCACTCCCGGCCACATACTGGGCTGGGTGTTCACTGTTGTTGAGGAGATTTTGGTCGAAAAAAAGGTTTATCGACATTTGTGAGCGAGGTGATCTAAACAATTTGATTTGTTTTGTTCCTCGATGTTTTCGTTTAGTTTCTGAGCACTAGGCTCAAGGTTCGCATTAAAGTTGCTCTATTCGAATGGAAATATATATTAAGTTAAATTCCTGAAATCAAAGTTTTTTTTTGGGGGGGTGTTTTAAATTTTTTTTTTAGTCAAATCACTTTTAAATTAAATAGTTATTGTTTTGTTTTGTATAAATAAAGTTGTTTTCTTCTTCCTTCATTTTCGGTCAAATATTCACCATTAATTAATTATTGGACAATTGCTTTTGAAGACTGACTGAATTTCAGCATTTACTCTTGTAACAATAAAGCATTATAATGAAAAAAATTTATCCTTTAATGATGAATAAAGTCCGGGGAGGCTTAGTAAGACCCTGGGATCACTGGGTGAGGAAAGTCATATGGTCGATGAGAAGTAATGAATCAGACGAAACTAGGTTTGTCATGTCCGTAGAGTTTTCTCCTTCTATATGTGACTGTAATAATGAATATAGATTTAAAACAGTCAGATGAAAATAAGTTTATTTAGTCCGTAGAGTTTTTTCCTTCCAATAAAGTAATATATAACAAACAGACGAAACGAGGTTTGCCATGTTGAAAATGGTCCGAAATGCCGACAAGTTGTTGAGACTTTTCCCTTCCAATATATTCTATTCAAATTAAATAGAACAATAAGGTGAAGCAAGGGATGTGATGTAGGTAAAGTTCCCCCCACTATTTACATGCTACCATTAGAACAACCATAGAAATCCATACCCAAATATTTTACGAGATTCACAATATTCTCTGCTACGAGATAGGCTAGAGCGAAGCACTGTAAAAAAAAACAATCTTGTAATTAAATGATTGAATTAAGCTTAATTTCCAGACTTTGTTTTGGGATTTAGATCTAAATATCTCATAAATGGTTAAAGGATTTACGTAAAGAAATATATGTAGCGTCATGATGCTGCGTTTAAGTATTTCAGGTTGATACCGTAATTTCTTAATGCTTAAGGAGATATTTACTTTGCTGCTAGGTGAATCAGGGTACTAGGTGTAGGTGAACCAGGGTACTAGGTGTAGGTGAATCAGGGTACTAGGTGTAGGTGAACCAGGGTACTAGGTGCAGGTGAACCAGGGTACTAGGTGTAGGTGAATCAGGGTACTAGGTGTAGGTGAACCAGGGTACTAGGTGTAGGTGAATCAGGGTACTAGGTGTAGGTGAACCAGGGTACTAGGTGCAGGTGAACCAGGGTACTAGGTGTTGGTGAACCAGGGTACCAGGTGTAGGTGAATCAGGGTACTAGGTGCAGGTGAATCAGGGTACTAGGTGTAGGTGAACCAGGGTACTAGGTGCAGGTGAACCATGGTACTAGGTGTAGGGAACCAGGGTACAGGTAGGTGAATCAGGGACCCAGGGAAGGTGAATCAGGGTACTAGGTGAAGGTGAACCAGGGTACTAGGTGTAGGTGAATCAGGGTACTATGTGTAGGGGAACCAGGGTACCAGGTGAAGGTGAACCAGGGTACCAGGTGAAGGTGAACCAGGGTACCAGGTGTAGGTGAACCAGGGTACTAGGTGTAGGTGAACCAGGGTACTAGGTGTAGGGGAACCAGGGTACCAGGTGAAGGTGAACCAGGGTACTAGGTGTAGGTGAACCAGGGTACTAGGTGTAGGAGAACAAAGGTACCAGGTGTAGGTGAACCAGCGTACTAGGTGTAGGTGAACCAGCGTACTAGGTGTAGGTGAACCAGCGTACTAGGTGTAGGTGAACCAGGGTACTAGGTGTAGGTAAACCAGAGTACTAGATGCAGGTGAACCAGGGTACTAGGTGTAGGTGAACCAGGGTACTAGGTGCAGGTGAATCAGGGTACTAGGTGTAGGTGAATCAGGGTACTAGGTGCAGGTGAACCAGAGTACTAGGTGCAGGTGAACCAGCGTACTAGGGGTAGGGGAACCAGGGTACTAGGTGTAGGTGAACCAGGGTACTAGGTGTAGGTGAACCAGGGTACCAGGTGTAGGTGAATCAGGGTACTAGGTGTAGGTGAACCAGGATACTAGGTGTAGGTGAATCAGGGCACTAGGTGTAGGTGAATCAGGGTACTAGGTGTAGGTGAATCAGGGCACTAGGTGTAGGTGAATCAGGGCACTAGGTGTAGGTGAATCAGGGCACTAGGTGTAGGTGAATCAGGGTACTAGGTGTAGGTGAACCAGGGTACTAGGGGTAGGGGAACCAGGGTACTAGGTGTAGGTGAATCAGGGTACTAGGTGTAGGTGAACCAGGGTACTAGGTGTAGGTGAATCAGGGCACTAGGTGTAGGTGAACCAGGGTACTAGGTGTAGGTGAACCAGGGTACTAGGTGTAGGTGAACCAGGGTACTAGGTGTAGGTGAAACAGGGTACTAGGTGTAGGGGAACAAGGGTACTAGGTGTAGGTGAAACAGGATACTAGGTGTAGGTGAACCAGGGTACCAGGTGTAGGTGAACCAGGGTACTAGGTGTAGGTGAACCAGGGTAATAGGTGTAGGTGGACCAGGATACTAGGTGTAGGTGAACCAGGGTACTAGGTGTAGGTGAACCAGGGTACTAGGTGTAGGTAAACCAGGGTACCAGGTGTAGGTGAACCAGGGTACCAGGTGTAGGTGAACCAGGGTACCAGGTGTAGGTGAACCAGGGTACCAGGTGTAGGTGAACCAGGGTACTAGGTGTAGGTGAACGAACGTACCAGGCGTAGATGAACCAGCGTACCAGGAATAGGTGAACCAGGGTATCAGGTATAGGTGAACCAGGTGTAGGTGAACCAGAATAATGTATTAGGCCTAAGCAAAAAGAAACTTATTTCAGCCAGAAATACTATAGTTTACTTGAACAATATTGTCTATTACAGAAAACGTTTATAAACCATTTTCTATGATGTAAAACGCGGGTAGACAACTATACAATCTTGTATGCATCTTTTGTCTACGGAGAGTAAGTTTATTCAGGTACGGGTACACATAAATACAGTTATATAAATTAACATACATAGCAGCATATGTGTAGATTGTCTAGGATAATCCCCAAAAAAGTCAGCGACTTATTTCTATTGGGTCTTTGATATTTTCCATTGGGGGACCTTGAAATAAAGTTCCAACTCTGGGTCCCCATCTCACAACCATTAATCGTCCATTAGCACTTGAGTTTTGTCGTATTTACATTGGAAATCTTAGATCCAAATGTTGTACTGTCGTAGTATCGTGCTCAGTAAAAGCTTGCACAGTAGCTTTAGCTACAACATCGTTTCGCTCTCTTAGATGTAACAAAGGGTTCATCAAGCGAATCGCTGTCTAGTAAAAGACTGTCCTGCAGCGTGTCATAAGAAGTCAGGTATGTCTTCAGACAGTTTTCTTGCTGTTCTAGGTCGTCATGCTCCCTACTCGGCATTTTTTTTTTTTTTATGCGAGTACAGAGGTTACTTAAATGTTGGAGGCAGCAGAAGTGAAGAGGTTAATATGAGGTGACCAGTCCCGGAGCCTTGAAGGAGTAATAAGGTGGACAGTCCCTCAGCCCCGATAATGCTTGACCACAACTCAAGTCGTCTCTACTTTGTCGATACACCTGAATATCTTTTATGCTGTGGTCATGTCTCTGAACATCTGTGCTTCCAGCAGTGATTACATTGAGTTCTTTAAGTACAGCTTCACAGCTTGAAATTGTAATCTCAGAACTCAGTTATTGACAGAATTTATGAAACTTTAATTAGACATACAACAAGACAGACCTTTAGGAGGTTACCAGAGTTTTCTTGTATGCAGACACTAGGAGCCAGATTGTTGCAACTGATGCCACGTACACCTGCCCGGTGACCTAACTTATGCCCATTCCTAGCATCCTGGAATAAGTAAGTTTTATATATATATATATATATATATATATATATATATATATATATAAATACAGTAAAACAAATTTTAGTGTTCTTCGTTGCTCAAATTTCTGTATTAAAAGGCTCTTAACGTATATATTAACCAATTTATATTTTCAATAAATGGCAAAACATAAATTACAACAGCATTTTGGATTGACATTGATTTATTTTCAATTTTTCATTGATCAGAGTATTTTTCATGTTTTCACTTATTTTTTATTTTCAATATTTTGCTAATTTTCCGGGGTTTTTTTTTTCATTTTAATACATTTATTTTCAACTTTTTTGTTTTTAATATACTTGTATTTTTCTTTTTCTTTTTAATATTCTTGGCAACAATGGTCCGTGATTGGCTGGCCACGTTCCGCCGTGACTCTGATTGGTCGAGGCCGAATACATCACTCATGTCTGAAGAAAACGGGATGTGTGTGCTAGTTAGTGGCGGGTGGGAGGGGACTCTTGGCTAATGTTCGCCCCAATTACCCGATAAGGCTCATAATACCTTTGTTCCTCCTTATATATGTCCTTTAATAAGAGAGATTATGTAGTTAAAGAGGAGCGGCGACTCACGCAGGACACCGGGGACTCGCGGTTATATGAAGGAGGGAACCGTGTGTCGTCTTGAGTGGTGGTCGCACCTTCCAGGTGGTCACGACCACTGCTCCGGCCACCATGTATTGCCACATAATTCTCAACTATAATGTGTCGCTCTTGCGCTTGAAAAATACCGTGGAAAAATAAAACCACACACAGAAACTTGTGGTTTAACTGCATCCACTATCTCGCCGTCCATTAATTTGGTATAATAAATTTATTTTAAAATGTAGTGTGGGTGGCATCCTGGGGGACAAGATCGAAGGACAACAATGGAAATAAGACAGTCTTCGATGACGCACTGACTTTCTCGGGTTATTCTGGGTGGCTAACCCTCTAGGTTAAAAAATCGAAAAAATATTTTAGCTTGTACTTGGTATGTACCAAGTACGAGACTCGGCTTGTTATATATATATATATATATATATATATATATATATATATATATATATATATATATATACACACGAGTTTGTTTTAAATAGGTATTTAATTGGTTAATGTGTTGTTGATTGCTGCGGTTCGGGTAAAGTGAGACACTACTAGCTAGGGTGAGACACTACTAGCTAGGGTGAGAGAGACTTCTAGCTAGGGTAAGAGACACTACTAGCTAGGGTGAGAGACACTACTAGCTAGGGTGAGAGACACTACTAGCTAGGGTGAGACACTACTAGCTAGGGTGAGATACTACTAGCTAGGGTGAGAGACACTACTAGCTAGGGTGAGAGACACTACTAGCTAGGGTGAGAGACACTACTAGCTAGGGTGAGAGACACTACTAGCTAGGGTGAGACACACTACTAGCTAGGGTGAGAGACACTACTAGCTAGGGTGAGAGAGACTACTAGCTAGGGTGAGAGACACTACTAGCTAGGGTGAGAGACACTACCAGCTAGGGTGAGAGACACTACCAGCTAGGGTAGAGACACTACCAGCTAGAGTGAGAGACACTACCAGCTAGGGTGAGACACTACTAGCTAGGGTGAGAGATACTAGCCTGGGTGAGAAACTTAACTAGCTGTTATCAGTGGGTTTATGAAAATTAGAGGAGTTGGAATAACACACAACCGCTCTGACTGCGTTTACTGAGAAGACCTGGTGTGGTGTGTGGGAGGGCGTCCTGCCCCGCTGACGCCCACGTAACTGCTTGTTGCCCACGGGCGACTCCGGGGTGTGGACGCCACAGGTCAGGCGTTGTTGACCTGTGGCCGACTTAGACCCAACCCTCACATTCCTAAGATGTGACATTAGCTGACGGTCTCTTACTTGACTTACCACTGACATGACATACCACTGACATGACATACCACTGACATGACATACCACTGACATAGCCAAGGTGAAATATTTAACCCGTCTGCTTAATCTCTTCCTCCTCCTCTTTGTCTTCTGTTATTTCTGCTTTTTTCTACTCTTCCTCATTCTCTCCCATTTAACTCCCTCCCATCTTCCTACACCCATCACTCGTCCCCTCTCTCATGCCCCCTTCATCTCTACGCCTCTTCCTGCTCCTCTTATCCCTTTTATCTTATTTCTTCTCTTCATCCCATGTTCTCCCTTTTCTTTTTTTTTTTCTTATACTTTATTCAGTTTTTCCTCTTCCTTTTCTTCCTACTCGTCCTTTTTCCTCTCTTGCCTCTTCCTTCTCTTCCACTGCTTCTTCTTTCCCCATCCTTTCTTTTCTCTTCCACCTCTTTTTCATCCTTCTTTTGCTTCTTCTCTTCCTCCGCCTCTTCTCATTCTTCTTTCTCTCTCCCCTCCTTTTCACATAATCCTCCTCCTCCTCTTTCTCCTTCTCCTCTTTCTCCTCCTCCTCTTTCTCCTCACCTCATTCATGTCACTATGCTCTTCTTGTCGGAGTTCTCAAAGATGTCATTAATTTTAGGTGGAGAGGGAGGGGCCGCTCAGTTACTGTGTGAGAGGGCAAGGGAGTGGTTGAGAGGGCAAGTGAGCGGCTGAGGGAGGGGAAGAGAACGCCTGAAAAGGGAAAGTGATAAGGCAAGGAAGAGGGTAAGAAGAAGACTACCGGGGGGGGGGAGATATGGAAGGAAAGGTAAGAGAGGGCAAGTGAAGAATGGGTGAGAGGGCAAGTGAGGAATGGGTGAGAGGGCAAGTGAGGAATGGGTGAGAGGGCAAGTGAGGAATGGGTGAGAGGGCAAGTGAGGAATGGGTGAGAGGGCAAGTGAGAAAGGGGTGAGAGGGCAAGTGAGAAAGGGGTAAGAGGGCAAGTGAGAAAGGGGTGAGAGGGTAATTCTATGTTCATCCCAGTAACTAAAGACATTTTTTATATGAGAAGGTAAGTCCTGGAGACCTGTTGTTGATGCAAGCAACTACCACCAACAACCTGATTGATGAGGTTATCAAAGAGCAGACCTGGCCTGGGACCGCGTCACGGGGGCGATGATTTACCTCCGCCCCCCTGAATCACAGCTCCTGGGCCCCGCCTCTTTAACACAATTGTATCTTGAAGCAGCTTACTGTGTCTGCCTCCGACGACATCTTCATCCCGGTTATCCCACATCCTGATGACCTGGTTATCCCACATCCTGATGACCTGGTTATCCCACATCCTGATGACCTGGTTATCCCACATCCTGATGACCTGGTTATCCCATCATCCTGATGACCTGGTTATCCCACATCCTGATGACCTGGTTATCCACATCCTGATGACCTGGTTATCCCACATCCTGATGACCTGGTTATCCCACATCCTGATGACCTGGTTATCCCACATCCTGATGACCTGGTTATCCCACATCCTGATGACCTGGTTATCCCACATCCTGATGACCTGGTTATCCCACATCCTGATGACCTGGTTATCCCACATCCTGATGACCTGGTTATCCCACATCCTGATGACCTGGTTATCCCACATCCTGATGACCTGGGCGAGAGTACAAGTCTCCGAATGTGTGTGTATGTACTCATACGTATTGTACGTACTGCTGTACGTACCTGCCTCTTCCAGATTTGTCGCCGATGTCATTCCACTTCCCTGACCACCCTCAGGCTGAAGAAATACTTCCTGACAGCACTTATGGCTTACCTGTGTCTGTAATTTCCAGCTGTGCCTCCCGAGTACCCGTGTCCCGCCTCTCAGCCTATCCCTCTCTACCCTGTCTATTCCTCTTGAGTATTTTTTTTTTTATGCAGGGTTTTACAAGGTTAGGTTAAGGATTCTTAACTTTATTGACAAGCTAAGAGCTGTTACCTACATCAGCTCATTTGAAAGTATTTTTATTGTTATGAAACATACAAGTAGGGAACAGGATGAAGTTGGAGCCATCTGGGGCCGGCATTTTCATTTGATCAAGTGACTTTGTCTCGTTTATCATGTTTTCCCTACTTCTTCTGTCCTCCAGTGACGTTAGGTTTAATTCTGTATAAATTCAGCCAAGCTCGTCAATTACTGAAAACACTTTAAAGTCCCTCGACTTTAAATTTAATTTACTCGGGGGAAAATTCTAGAGGGACTGATCCCAAATCTACACATCTAAATTACTCCCTACGAAAGCAAGAGGCGCTAAATACAGTACAAAGTAACCCCAACGAAAATCATGAGTCAAATATACGCTAAGAGACAACACAATAAGTGTAAGAGGACCAAGACTTTTCAACGCACTTCATGCATCTGCGAATAGTGACACCTCTGACACGATTTCCTCTGTCGTGTTGTTTACATACACAAGAAACAGTACTGGTCTAATAACTGGCCCTTGTGGAACCCCCTCTTTACACTAGCCCTTTCCTACACTTACTCCCTGACAGTAACTCGTTGATGCCTTTCCGTTAAGTATTCCTTGATCCACTGTAGTGCCTTCCTATAATTCCTGCCTGCTGCTGTAGCTTGTGTCCCAGTCTCTTGTGAGGTACTGTATCGAATACCTTGCAATCCAAAAATATACAGTCCACCCATCCCTCTCTCTCCCCTGCCTAACTTTCACTTACTTTTCATGTAACTATAGTAGATTTGTTTGTTTGTGTGTGTGTGTGTGTGTGTGTGTGTGTGTGAAAGAGAGAGAGAGACGCTGGTTTGCGTGTGTGTGAGTGCGATTTGCGTGAGAGTGAGAGAGGAAGATGCAAATGAGGAACGCGTGTGGCTCATGCGAGGGTTGGGAGTGGAGTCTGTCAGTGACCCAGAGGTATATACACCACCTTCGTTATACCTGCCAAGTATACCCCTCCAGGGGCATACCTCCCTCCCTCCCACGACCCGCTTCCCATCACTCGCTTGATTATACCTTTCCACGCCCACCTCTGCTTCTGAAGAAGAGAGGAACAGAGGGAGAGAGAAAATGAGGAAGAGAAAGAAAAAAGACCAGGATAAAGAAAGGAAGAATGGGAGGGAGAACGAGAGGGAGTATACACGAGTCCATATCTATCTGTTGAGGAAGACAGGGTACATTTTAGATACCTCTAGATAGTCGAGATTAGAGTAGCCAAGCAGAAGGCTCTCTCCCCATCCTCCATTCCTTGTGACCAGGTTAAAGGCTGAACAACATTGGGTGGAATAATTACATGACATATTCAGAAATGGTTACTGTTAGTAGCTTCCACTACTACTGCTAGTGACTACCACAACCACCACTACTACTGCTAGTGACTACCACAATCACCACTACTATTGCTAGTGACTACCACAACCACTACTACTGCTAGTGACTACCACAACCACCACTACTACTGCTAGTGACTACCACAACCACCACTACTACTGCTAGTGACTACCACAACCACCACTACTACTGCTAGTGACTACCACAACTACTGCTAGTGACTACCACAACTACTGCTAGTGACTACCACAGCCACCACTACTACTGCTAGTGACTACCACAACTACCACTACTACTGCTAGTGACTACCACAACCACCACTACTACTGCTAGTGACTACCACAATCACCACTACTACTGCTAGTGACTACCACAACCACCACTACTACTGCTAGTGACTACCACAACCACCACTACTACTGCTAGTGACTACCACAACCACCACTACTACTGCTAGTGACTACCACAACCACCACTACTACTGCTAGTGACTACCACAACCACCACTACTACTGCTAGTGACTACCACAACCACCACTACTACTGCTAGTGACTACCACAACCACCACTACTACTGCTAGTAACTACCACAACCACCACTACTACTGCTAGTGACTACCACAACCACCACTACTACTGCTAGTGACTACCACAACCACCACTACTACTGCTAGTAACTACCACAACCACCACTACTACTGCTAGTGACTACCACAACCACCACTACTACTGCTAGTGACTACCACAACCACCACTACTACTGCTAGTAACTACCACAACCACCACTACTACTGCTAGTGACTACCACAACCACCACTACTACTGCTAGTGACTACCACAACCACCACTACTACTGCTAGTGACTACCACAACCACCACTACTACTGCTAGTAACTACCACAACCACCACTACTACTGCTAGTGACTACCACAACCACCACTACTACTGCTAGTGACTACCACAACCACCACTACTACTGCTAGTGACTACCACAACCACCACTACTACTGCTAGTGACTACCACAACCACCACTACTACTGCTAGTAACTACCACAACCACCACTACTACTGCTAGTGACTACCACAACCACCACTAATACTGCTAGTGACTACCACAATCACCACTACTACTGCTAGTGACTACCACAATCACCACTACTACTACTACTAACTACCTCAATCACCACTACTACTGCTAGTGACTACCACAACCACTACTGCTAGCGACTACCACAACCACTACTGCTAGTGACTACCACAACCACCACTACTACTACTGCTAGTGACTACCACAACCACCACTACTACTGCTAGTGACTACCACAACCACCACTACTACTAGTATCTACCACAACCACCACCACTACTAGTATCTACCACAACCACCACCACTACTAGTATCTACCACAACCACCACTACTACTAGTATCTACCACAACCACCACCACTACTAGTATCTACCACAACCACCACCACTACTAGTATCTACCACAACCACCACCACTACTAGTATCTACCACAACCACCACTACTACTAGTATCTACCACAACCACCACTACTACTGCTAATAACTACCACAACCACCACTACTACTACTTGCTAGTGACTACCACAACTACTACTGCTAGTAACTATCACCACTGCTACTGCGAGTAACTACCACAACCACCACCACCACCACTAGCATTATGCCCTGGGTGATAGTGTAAGTTGGTCGTCCCGACGCAGTTTCTGACCTATGGAGTCTTTGACCTCAGCCGGACCTTATGTTTTCGAAGTCCTTAACCAGCTGGTTCTTCAATAACTTAATTGTATTTGCGATTCCAGCTTCATCGGGAAGTTTATTATGCTATTTTCATTTATTTTTTTGCCCAAAAAGGTCTACCTTCGTTTGTGTTGTATCTCTTGCCTCGACGTTTCATTCCAGTATTTCGTTGTGCTGGCTCTGCATGTCATCGTTTGTGTGTGTCAAAAGTGTTCAGGATCTTTAAGGTTAGAATCAAATTTCTCTATCTTAGGATCCTGAGAGAGAACAGGGTGAGATCTCATTACTGTCTCCTGAGAGAGACTAGGATATCTCCGTTATCACCTCTTTCTGAGAGAGAGAACAGGTCACGTTCTCTAGTTATCTTTGCTTTCTGAGAGAGAGAACATGTCACGTTCTCTAGTTATCTCTGCTTTCTGAGAGAGAGAACAGGTCACGTTCTCTAGTTATCTCTGCTTTCTGAGAGAGAGAACAGGTCACGTTCTCTAGTTATCTCTGCTTTCTGAGAGAGAGAACAGGTCACGTTCTCTAGTTATCTCTGCTTTCTGAGAGAGAGAACAGGTCACGTTCTCTAGTTGAGTCTTTATACAGATTGCTTCTTACTGACAGTTCCTGCTGAGGTGCTCTGAGAGAAAGACAGGGAAGGAGAAAGATAGGTAAGAAGAGAAGGAAAAGAAAGAGAAAATGAAGGAAATAGAGAAACGAAGAGAAGGAAATAGAAAGGAGAGAGGTAAGGAGACAAGGAAATAGAACGAAAATGAGGGAGAGGAAGAGAGGGGAAAATAAAGAGAGGGTGGGATAAAGAAAAGGAAGACAGACAGACAGACAGACAGACAGAAGGTGGAAGTGGAAAATTCTGGGGAATAACAGACCTGAAAGAAACTTTACTCTAAGAAAAAAAGAGGAAGAAATAGAAGAGGGCGTGAATAAATAGGGGAGACAGGAAGTAAGGGATAACTGCAGCACTTAATACGTCCATTTCTTGACGTAGTCGTCAACGCTGATTTAATCGACGTTTCTTATTACGCTCAAATAATATTTTCTGCTTTTTAAACAAAGTCTATTTAGTTTAGGTTAAATTAGACTGGTTTAAGTTAAATTGTGTTAGGGTATATAAACCCATAGAAACGTATTTTTAACGACAGATATGCAGTACGTCTGGCAACGAGATGCACGTGGAAAAATAGGAACGTTGAATTCTAAACCAGTTTTCGAAAACGTTAACTGTGTATCATAGAAAACGTTGATGACGTAAAGTATGTATCATAGAAAACGTTGATGACGTAAAGTATGTATCATAGAAAACGTTGATGACGTAAAGTATGTATCATAGAAAACGTTGATGACGTAAAGTATGTATAATATAAAACGTTGATAACGTAAAGTATGTATCATAGAAAACGTTGTTGACAAAGTATGCATCATAGAAAACGTTGATGACGTAAACTGTGTATCATAGGAAACGTTGATGACGTAAACTATTATAGAAAACTTTGATGATGTAAATTGTGAAAAAATCAAATGTAAGACACTTGTCACAGGCACTTGTCACAGGCACTTGTCACAGGCACTTGTCACAGGCACTTGTCACAGGCACTTGTCACAGGCACTTGTCACAGACACTTGGACACAGCAGATCCTATAAAATCGTATCCAGTGTTCTCTAAGTAAGCCTTCAAGAGGATCCAGGCGACCGGAAGCACCTTTATCTTTCCTTATCAGCAACTGTACCTATAACTTATCAACCCTTTCCACTCCGTTTATTCAATTCTTTCCCATCTATTCTCCGGCTCCTTCCTCTGTACTTCCGCCCAGGCTTCCGCCCGCCATAACCCCAGCAGATAGAAATTTTCGTTCGATTCTTCTACAACCATGTCGCCATTGTTTTTGCGTCTTGTGCAATGGTTTCGAACGTACTGACTATTTAAATTTGATGAGGATTAGTAAGGAAAATCGAACTTCGAGTATATGAGAAGCACACTTGTCCGAAATTGAAAAAGAAACGTGAGAGTCAAGGGATTCGGATGCAGCCAAAGGCCACACAAAAGTTTTCCCGCCAAAGACGTTGGACAGTGGTCAGGGATGGCGGGAAGGGGTAGTAGAGGCCCCTCGGACCTCAAGGGGCGCATCCCTAGCCCCTAGGAGCTTGGCCCTTGGTGCCAGGAGACGTGAGGCCGGGTTTCTGGCGCTCCCCAGCAAGATAAGAACACGACATCTTGACAAGAGGGAAGAGACGGCCATTAAGGGCATCGTTCGGTTAGTGTGACTTCGGCTTCTATTTCTTCGACGACTTCCAACACTCAGAATCGTTAACTCTGAGAATTTTGTTGACCTTCACATAAATATGTAGTTAGAATTAAAGTGGTGAGGTATTGAATTAGAGGTTTAGTATAAAGAGAGAATAGAGGTAATTTTTGCAGAAGCCAGAAGTAAAGATGGGAACAGTGTGTAGATAAGCTCGGGGGCTGGGCACCCATTCTTCACCGGTCCGTAAAGTGTGACACTCGTAGTGCGTGTCCGTGTGTGTTTGTGTCCATGTAATGTGTCTGTGTGTGTAGTGTATCCGTGTGTATGTAGTGTATCCGTGGGTTTGTAGTGTGTTCGTGTGGATGTAGTGTGTCCTGGAAGTGTGCGGTGTGTATATATGTGTGTGTGTCATTGTGCAAGTAGTTTATATGTATGTCCACTGCATGTATGTGTGTGTACTCACCTAGTTGTACTCACCTAGTTGTGGTTGCAGGGGTCGAGACATAGCTCCTGGCCCCGCCTCTACACTGGCCGCTACTGGGTCACTCTCCCTGCGCCATGAGCTTTATCATACCTCTTCTTAAAGCTGTGTATGGAACCTGCCTCCACTACATCGCTTCCCAAACTATTCCACTTCTCGACAACTCTGTGACTGAAGAAATACTTCCTAACATCCCTGTGATTCATCTGAGTCTTCAACTTCCAACTGTGTCCCCTTGTTGCTGTGTCCCATCTCTGGAACATTCTGTCTCTGTCAACCTTGTCAATTCCTCTCAGTATTTTATATGTCGTTATCATGTCCCCCCTATCTCTCCTGTCCTCCAGTGTCGTCAGGTCGATTTCTCTTAACCTCTCCTCGTAGGACATACCCCTTAGCTCCGGGACTAGTCTTGTTGCAAACCTTTGCACTTTCTCTAGCTTCTTTACGTGCTTGGATAAATGTGGGTTCCAAACTGGTGCTGCATACTCCAGTATGGGCCTAACGTACACAGTGTACAGGGTCCTGAATGATTCTTTATTAAGATGTCGGAATGCTGTTCTTAGGTTTGCTAGGCGTCCGTATACTGCAGCAGTTATTTGGTTGATGTGCGCCTCAGGAGATGTGTGTGTGTGTGTGTGTGTGTGTGTGTGTGTGTCTGTGTCTGTCTGTGTGTCGTGTGTGTGTCTGTGTGTGTGTCTGTGTGTGTGTCTGTGTGTGTGTGTGTGTGTGTGTCTGTGTGTGTCTGTGTGTGTCTGTGTGTGTGTGTGTGTCTGTGTGTGTCTGTGTGTGTGTGTGTGTGTGTGTGTGTGTGTGTGTCTGTGTGTGTGTCTGTGTGTGTGTGTCTGTGTGTGTGTCTGTGTGTGTCTGTGTGTGTGTGTTGTGTGTGTGTGTGTGTGTGTGTGTGTGTGCTGTGTGTGTCTGTGTGTGTGTGTCTGTGTGTGTTTGTGTGTGTCTGTGTGTCTGTGTGTGTGTGTGTGTGTGTGTGTCTGTGTGTGTCTGTGTGTGTGTGTGTGTGTCTGTGTGTCTGTGTGTGTGTCTGTGTGTGTGTCTGTGTGTGTGTCTGTGTGTGTCTGTGTGTGTCTGTGTGTGTCTGTGTGTGTTGTGTGTGTCTGTGTGTGTTTTGTGTGTGTCTGTGTGTGTCTGTGTGTGTGTGTCTCTGTGTGTGTCTGTGTGTGTGTCTGTGTGTGTGTCTGTGTGTGTGTGTGTGTGTGTGTGTCTGTCTGTGTGTGTGTCTGTGTGTGTGTCAGTGTGTGTCAGTGCGTGTCTGTGCGTGTGTGTGCTCCCCAGTTTGCACTCAGTGCAGTTGCAGGAGTCGATTTTCTGCTACTGGGCTCACTTTTTCCTGGCTTCGTGAGTCCAGTCATACTTGTTCTTAGAGCTGCGTATGGATCGCGCCTCTACCACTTCGCTGTCCAAGTCGTTCCACTTCCTGACAACCACTTTAAGGTATTTCTTAATATCGTGTACCTGATACCTGCCTCTCAAACATCCGTCCTGTCCACCCTATCAATTTCTCTCGGTATTTTGTCAATTGGTGTCAAGTTTCAGAATATGATTCCTGAAGATGATGTTTTATTCACCGAAACGTTGAATAATTCGTTGAATTATATATATTTATTATATATATATATATATATATATATATATATATATATATATATATATATATATATATATATATATATATATATATATATATATATTATATAATGTATAATAGTTCTGGTACATGTCGTATATATTCCTTGTTTAAGGATAATGATAATTTTAACTTAATTCTGTCCTTGGTTTGCGTTTTCTATTTTTCCCCCGTCGTGTCTGTAACCTCCCCACCAATTCTCCCTGCCTCGCTCCCCGCCCCAAGACCTTAGCGTCCCTGCCCCGTAATTAACAACATTTACCCAACCATTTTTTCGTGGGGGGAGGGTGGTCGTAGGAGGCACCATTTTTCACGCAGTGGGGGGAAAGGAGGTAACTTTCCCAGGAGCAAATGGATGGTATTTTGGCTCGTGGAGAAAGGCGAGGGAGGGAGAGGTATGGCATCTGAAGGTGCTGCGTTGTTGGTACCTGGTGATGACTTGCTGGGATCTCGGTGATGACTTGCTGGGATCTGGTGATGACTTGCTGGGATCTGGTGATGACTTGCTGGGATCTGGTGATGACTTGCTGGGATCTCGGTGATGACTTGCTGGGATCTCGGTGATGACTTGCTGGGATCTCGGTGATGACTTGCTGGGATCTCGGTGATGACTTGCTGGGATCTCGGTGATGACTTGCTGGGATCTCGGTGATGACTTGTGGATCTGGGATGACTGCTGGGTTTCGGTATGACTTGCTGGGATCTCGGTGATGACTTGCTGGGATCTCGGTGATGACTTGCTGGGATCTCGGTGATGACTTGCTGGGATCTCGGTGATGACTTGCTGGGATCTCGGTGATGACTTGCTGAAACCTGGTGATGACCTGCTGAAACCTGGTGATGACCTGCTGAAACCTGGTGATGACCTGCTGAAACCTGGTGATGACCTGCTGAAACCTGGTGATGACCTGCTGAAACCTGGTGATGACCTGCATTGACATCTCGAAACACACAAAAATATATATTACTGTTTTCACTCGTATTTTTTTTTTTCTGTTTTTCACTTATCCCTTCATTCACTGATTTTCACATTTATCATACTCGTATCGTTTTCATTATTCTCATTTCTGTCTATCCCTGCATCATTAAGTGGATTAATGTTGATTATTATCAACTATATTCTACTTAAGGATACATATTAGGTTGAGGGAAGATTATATATAAATAAATTAAGCACTAGTATATTCATAAAGAAATTAAATGTAGAAGTACAAGTCTTCTTAACAGTGGTTGACAATGCCTCTGTGAAGGACACATCTTGCCTCCTAGCAGCGAATGCACATCATGATAGGGATTTCCTACTGGCTGTCCCTAATTCCTGGCTAGGCACTAGCCTCAGCCCTCTGAGGTTACTGTGAGCCAACTGTACAATTGCATCCTGGTTGCCTCTGTATTCACTGAACACAGCTGTACCTGCGAATTTCACTGACAGATCAATTTGGTCAACATGGCTTTCTTTTCTGTACATTGGTAAATGAAAAATATTAAGAAAATAACAGTTACGTAGACCAGCGGGCAACCAGAAGCTCCTGGATGGAGTCACAATGCTACCCTGGCTAGACGGTGAGCAGACAGGGGCCTCCGAGAGTGCTTGTTCCTCAGTCTCAAATTGCTGAAATAGTTAGGTGATAAACTTACTTGGGAAATCAAGGATCCAAGAGCAACCAGCTTCCTCAGAATAGCGATCCAAAGAATATCATTCCTAAAACAAGTGGAAGACCTCGTAGAGTGTAGTAGTAAGTCAGAGAGAGGGGAGAGAGAGAGAGAGAGAGAGGGGTAAACGAGAGGGCAAGAGAATGAGAGGGAAACGTGAAAGAAGAAAAACATGAGGGAACGAGGGTAAAGGAAAACGTACGTACGTACGTGTGTGTGTGCGCGCGCGCGTGCACATTGAACTACATAGAAAAAACAGACAGCAGAGGACTTGGAAGTCCACACAGAGACTATCTGCCGAGAAGGACTATCTGCCTTTACCTAGATGAAGGACTATCGTGTGCTATTTACTGGAGAGAGAGAACTGGATGGAAGACACAGGTTACATCTACCTTCACTTAGTACTGATTCTGTCTTCAACTGCTCGTGTTACTGTGCCACTCAGAGAGCTGTCTCTACCAGTGGTTCTATTTCTGGTTACCACCAATTCTGCTGTGACTATCGCAACCCTCTACTACTACCACTACTAGTATTTCCTCGACTGCCTTGTAGTCAACCCTCCCGGTGCAGTCCCTTAACACATATCAGGAATCTATTTGACTTCAGATCGCCTCGTCTAGTGAATGTATATGGCAGTGTGTGTAGGTGTAGTGAGGACTTGGTGGTTGAGTGAGGTAAACAGTGCACTTAGCAACTTGGCCAACCTCACCACACCGGGAAACAGTAGGAAACAGTAAAGGTAACAACAGGAACAGTAGTAAACAGTAAGGGTAACAAGAGAAACAACAGCATCATAACCACATCTATGAGCAGCAGTGATAAAAATCTTGTTGGCCACTACAACTTCTTGATTACGTTTGATGATATACAAAAACAATTTGGGTTAACCCAGTATTCTAGAAGGATAAATTTCTACCGAACATGTATGTCCTGAAGGCTCTGGCAACTCCACCCTTCCCACTAGGATACGATTCTAGGTGAATCCTGTTTTTAAGAGAGTGCTTGTCCAGCTGGTTCTTAAATAGCTGTATTGTCTTCGAGCTTATAACATTAACCGGTTCTTTATTAATTTTTGCCTATGATTCTCTTTGCAAAAAAAAAAAGTGCATACATTCGTGTTGCACCTTCTGCCTCTGAGTTTCATTCCATTCTCTCGGTTGTTGACTTATTTTACGCTATGTTTGAGAGTACCAAAGTCATTTAGTGTCTTAAAGTTGTGAATGAGATCTCTTCATAGTCTTTTATTCCATAGAGAGAAAAAAAAGGGTTTAAGGAACTAAATTTACTCTCTCCTTGAAGATCGAATCTCAATACCTCTTTTTCCCGAGTGCTGTGTAACACAGGTTGAACGATCCCTCAGGTTTAAAATGTTAAATATGTGTTATACATATTACTACTGTATATGTACTGTGCTCTGAGTCTTTATAAGGATTGTTTGTGATGTTACGGTCTTGGTAGCTCTTCTCTGTATCCTTTCTAGTATTTGTTCATATTTTATGTTTGAAGACCAAAACTGCGGCCTGCTCAAGTTGCGATCTAATGAGTGCATTACAGTGTCGGTGTGGCGTCTGGTGTCTCATGTTCGAGGTTTCTAGCTATGAAACGTAGGATTGTGTTAGCATTGTTACTTTTGAAGTGGTTGCTTATGATTACTCCCAGGTCCTTTTCTTCTCTCGTCTCGATTAGTTTGCTGTCAAACATTTTTGTATTATTGTTTGAGACTGTTACGCCCAGAATACATTCCGTTGCACTTGTCTACCTTAAAACTCGTCCTGCACGTCACCGACCACAGCGTCAGCCTGTCCAGGTCCACTCTGAATAATTAAACAACCTGCTTTGGATGCTATTTCCAGATTTGGTGTCATCCGCAGATTTTTTCCGATGCTAGATGTTGACCCTACCTCGAGGTAAATTATGTCCATTGTTAAGAGGACTGGAGCAAGAGCCAATCCCTGGGGAGCTCCGCTCTCACCACCTGGCCACTCAGACACCTCTCAGTCGAGTACCACTCGTTGCTCCCCGTCTGTGAGTCGCTCACCCAGGCAAGAAGTTTGTTTACAGTACATCTTTTATTTTGACCAGCAATCTTCGAGGAGGTACCTTGTCTAAGAACTGGATTTCCAGCAAGAGAGAGAGAGAGTGAGTGTGAGAGAGTGAGTGAGAGTGTGTGGTCGTAGTCTAGTGTTTCCAGAGTCTTTTTCGTCTCGTCCAAGATGGTCCCACGAAGTGGGCGAATGCGCACTCGGTCCCCCATGACGATAGTGCTGACAACATGGGAGAGAGCAGGGAGGGAGGAAACGGGAGAGAGAGAGCGCGCAGGGAGAGTTGCAAAAAAGAGAACGAGTATAAAGGTGACAGTACAAGATAGTGTGTGTGTGTGTGTGTGTGTGCTTGCGTGCATGTTCCATGCATTATAAACAGCATCTGCAACAGTTACAATAACGGTAACAACAATAGCAAAACAATGGTAAACGTGGCAGCAGCAATTGTAAACAGTAACGCTGACAACAGGATTAGTAACAGCAAGAGAAACAGCAACAGTGTAACACAACTATGAGCAACAGCTCTAAAACGGCAATTGCTGCAGCAAAAGCAAATGAAATAGTAGCAAAGGTAACTACAGCAACAGTTAAAGGAACAACAAGAACATTAAATGGAACAGCACAGTGAAACAGCAGTAACAGTAAAGGGAACATCAACAATAAATGGAACAGCAACGCTAAAGAGAATTGCAGCAACACTAAAGGGAACAACAACAGATAAGTCAACAGGAGCAAGAGTACAGGTAACGGCAGCTCGGTATACGTAATAGAAACAGTCACAACAGAAGCAAAAGTAAAAACAGTTTCAACGGTTATAGCAGCAAAGTCAACGAAACTGTGTGAAAAAAAAATTGCGTAAATGTTTGTAAACACATTTATTAATTTCCATTTGTCTTTCATTAGGGTTGAATTATCTACAGGTTTCTTCCAGTGGGGTTGAATTCTCTAAATATATTTCTTCCAGTAAGGTCAAATCCTCTATATGTTTCATCCAGTATGGATGATTCTCTGTATATACCATCCAGCCTGATTGAATCCTGTCTTCTTATAGTAGGGTTGTATCCTTTATATATTTCTCTGGGGGATATAATCCTCTATCGTGCTTCTCTGTAGAATAGAATCCTATCTCATGCGAGTTGAGAGGTGTCGAGTCCTCTATGATCCACTTAAAATAGGAATGGATCCTCTGTAATGTGATTATGAAAGTGGGATAAATACATGAAACTCTGCTATAATGGGGTTTGATCCTCTAAAGTGCACTTATGGTATGGTTAGATACTCTATAACGTAATCAATGAAGAGTTAGATTCTCTATAATGTGCCAATACGAGGATTAGATTCTGTATTTTTTTTCTATACAGTGATAATAAACGGGATGGATCCTCTATAATGTGCTTATAGAAAGGTTGGATCGTTTATAATGTGGTTACAGTAGAGTTTTCTCTATATTGTACCTATAGTAGGAAATAACTTTAATAATGTTCTTTAATCAGGACTGAATCCTCTATAACCGCTTTATTCGTTGGATTTTTTTTGTCATTGTGGGATTGATTCCTGTAAATACAACGCCATTGCGAGGTAATAGGTAAAACTGGTCAATGAGCAAGAACTCGTTTAAAATTAAGTCCTTGAAATTTTCTCTTATACGTTTAAATATATTTTTTTTCATTTATGTTAAGGTAAAAATTAATAATATTGTACCAAAAGAACCTTAGAAAATTTATCTAACCATTTTATAACAAGCGCAATTTAATTTAGCCTAATCCAACTAAATATATTTTAGATAATATATATATATATATATATATCATTCCTCCATGAGATTACATCCCTTTAATTCAATTTCCTAGGGGTAATTTTTTTTCTATAGACTTCTAGTGGGATTAAATAATAGGTTAACGTAGAGACTTCGTAGCCTACGTTGTATTTCATGCGGAATTAAACCCTTTATAACAAACTGTGAACGAGTAGGATTGGATTCTCTACAATTCTCTTCATAAAGGACTGGATCCTCTCTACCACGTTTCTGGTGGGATTTAGTGGAAGGGGGATGCTTTCTGCTTTTGTTTCAGTTCCACAGCAAGAGAACTGAAGCCCAGGATATTACTGAGCACAACAGGATAGTTTGTAAAAAAAAAATATGTACATATATATATAGTCATGGGGATTACAGCTTTTGTGATGATAGAAATGAATGAAGTGTTTTTAGCAATAGCTTAGAGGAATTGAATGAAGTTTTCATATGACGTGGCTTGTGTTCTACAGTAAAGATGAAAGCAGTTTTAGCTTGTGACCTGCAACGAAGACAGTTATAATAATGGTAATAACAAAACAATGGTGAAAGCGGCAGCAGCAATAATAAACAGTAATGATAACAACAGGAATAGTAACAGTAACAGAGTAACCACAACTATGAGCAACAGCGATAAAACGGCAATTGTTGCAGCAACAGCAAATGAAACAGTAGCAAAGGGAACTACAGCAACAGTTAAAGGAACAACATGAACAGTAAAGGGAACAACAACAATAAGTGAAACATGGTGGAGGACCTGGAAGACGTGGAGGACCTGGAAGACGTGGAGGACCTGGAAGACGTGGAGGACCTGGAAGACGTGGAGGACCTGGAAGACGTGGAGGACCTGGAAGACGTGGAGGACCTGGAAGACGTGGAGGACCTGGAAGACGTGGAGGACCTGGAAGACGTGGAGGGCATAGGGAACCTGGAAGACGTAAAGGACCTGGAAGACGTGGAGGACCTGGAAGACGTGGAGGACCTGGAAGACGTGGAGGACCTGGAAGACGTGGAGGACCTGGAAGACGTGGAGGACCTGGAAGACGTGGAGGACCTGGAAGACGTGGAGGACCTGGAAGACGTGGAGGACCTGGAAGACGTGGAGGACCTGGAAGACGTGGAGGACCTGGAAGACGTGGAGGGCCTGGAAGACGTGGAGGGCCTAGAGAACCTGGAAGACGTGGAGGGCCTAGAGAACCTGGAAGACGTGGAGGGCCTAGAGAACCTGGAAGACGTGGAGGGCCTAGAGAACCTGGAAGACGTGGAGGGCCTAGAGAACCTGGAAGACGTGGAGGGCCTAGAGAACCTGGAAGACGTGGAGGGCCTAGAGAACCTGGAAGACGTGGAGGGCCTAGAGAACCTGGAAGACGTGGAGGGCCTAGAGAACCTGGAAGACGTGGAGGGCCTAGAGAACCTGGAAGACGTGGAGGGCCTAGAGAACCTGGAAGACGTGGAGGGCCTAGAGAACCTGGAAGACGTGGAGGGCCTAGAGAACCTGGAAGACGTGGAGGGCCTAGAGAACCTGGAAGACGTGGAGGGCCTAGAGAACCTGGAAGACGTGGAGGGCCTAGAGAACCTGGAAGACGTGGAGGGCCTAGAGAACCTGGAAGACGTGGAGGGCCTAGAGAACCTGGAAGACGTGGAGGGCCTAGAGAACCTGGAAGACGTGGAGGGCCTAGAGAACCTGGAAGACGTGGAGGGCCTAGAGAACCTGGAAGACGTGGAGGGCCTAGAGAACCTGGAAGACGTGGAGGGCCTAGAGAACCTGGAAGACGTGGAGGGCCTAGAGAACCTGGAAGACGTGGAGGGCCTAGAGAACCTGGAAGACGTGGAGGGCCTAGAGAACCTGGAAGACGTGGAGGGCCTAGAGAACCTGGAAGACGTGGAGGGCCTAGAGAACCTGGAAGACGTGGAGGGCTTAGAGAACCTGGAAGACGTGGAGGGCTTAGAGAACCTGGAAGACGTGGAGGGCCTAGAGAACCTGGAAGACGTGGAGGGCCTAGAGAACCTGGAAGACGTGGAGGGCCTGGAGAACCTGGAAGACGTGAAGGGCCTGGAGGACCTGGAAAACCTGAAGGGCTTCACATCAACGTTATTCTGCAACCTACGGTAAATATTGGAGAGCCTTATAGCTGTACACGAAGTAATGTTGATGTAGTCTCAGCTGAGAGAGAGTGAACCAGCTCTTAGTATTAACTGACAGGAAAATGAATGCACTTGTAGCTCACCTAAGTGGAAACTTATTAACTTTTTCCTCAGAAACTATACATAAACACTTTAGTTTACTTGATAAAAATTAGTGAACTTTTAGTATACTTTATTAAGGAAAATTAGTGAACTCTCAGTTTACTTGACAAAAATAAATATAATGAACTCTTAGCTTGAGAGAAAATGATTGAAATCTTGCCTTACCTGGTACATATTAAACTCTTAACTGGAGAGACATCTTGTGTACTCTTAAATTGAGAGGAGATGAATGCAGGTTTAGCTTTACATACACAACCCAGACGTGAGAGACTGGAACCTATGACGACGTCTCGGTCCGACTTGGTCCATAAACTAATCGCACGTTTCGGTCCAACTCGGACCGAAACGTCGTCATAAAGTTTCGGTCTGCTACGAGATGGATGTAAGTTTTAGGTTACTTGAGATGAAATGAATGCGGGTTTAGCTTACCTTAGAGGAGATGAATGCAGTTTTAGCTTCGCCAAGAGGAATGAATGCAGTTTTAGCTTCCCTAAGAGGAATGAATGCAGTTTTAGCTTCCCTAAGAGGAATGAATGCAGTTTTAGCTTCCCTAAGAGGAATGAATGCAGTTTTAGCTTCCCTAAGAGGAATGAATGCAGTTTTAGCTTCCCTAAGAGGAATGAATGCAGTTTTAGCTTCCCTAAGAGGAATGAATGCAGTTTTAGCTTCCTAAGAGGAATGAATGCAGTTTTAGCTTCCTAAGAGGAATGAATGCAGTTTTAGCTTCCCTAAGAGGAATGAATGCAGTTTTAGCTTCCCTAAGAGGAATGAATGCAGTTTTAGCTTCCCTAAGAGGAATGAATGCAGTTTTAGCTTCCCTAAGAGGAAATTAATGTAGTTTTATCGCTCTCGGAAGACTTCCTGCCAGGCAAGCAAACCCACGACTTCTGCACATATATAGACTGTCCATATTTCGGTCTTAAAGGTGAGATGTTGTGGTGGCGGTGACGGTGGTGCTGGTGAGGCTCATGGTGGTGCTCATGGTGGTGGTACTGGTGGTTGTGATGCAGGTGGTGGTGATTTTCGTGGTGATGGTGATGAACCAGGAGTCTTGAAGATACACCTTATGGTCTTCCTCTGGTAACCTATTATTTATTTTTTGACAATTCCATCGTATAAAATTTCCATTTTCAAAATATGTGTAAGGAACGTTGAATGTGTCAAAGATTTGTGTGTGTGTGTACTCGCCTATTTGTACTCACCTATTTGTGGTTGCAGGGGTCGAGTCATAGCTCCTGGCCCCGCCTCTTCACTGATTGCTACTAGGTCCTCTCTCTCCCTCCTCTATGAGCTTTATCAAACCTAGTCTTAAAACTATGTATGGTTCCTGCCTCCACTATATC